>CM068373.1:180849329-181449329 GCA_034769895.1 Magicicada septendecula | reverse complement strand
AAGAAATTAACAAGTGATAACAATAATGTTGAAAATGAGAATATAATTAAAAATGTGGTATTAGAGAATAAGGTAACAAATGATAACAATGATATTGAAAATGGTAATGTAATTGAAAAGGTGGTATCAGAGAGTGATACGTTGAAAATAGATAGTGAAATAGTGAGTGAGAGAGAGAGAGTAATAGGTTGTAACGGAGTAGTAATTAGTGTCGATGAATTAGAAAAAGAATGGAGAGAGAGAGTAGATGAATATGTAGGGCAGAGGGTAAATTTTCCCCATATTTGTGATGAACCAAGGTGTTCAAAAATGTTATTATTGGAGGGCAAGAGACCCTTATTAGTGAAAGATTTGAGTTGTTTCCCCTTTTTGTATAAGTTAGTACCCTCTGTGTGGAATGGTATTGAAAGTGTGAGATGGTGTTATGATGAGAGAGAGTTAGACAGAGAGTTGTGTATTGATAGATAGATAGAATTGTACAAATTAAAGAGAGATTATGATGAGTTGAAAGAAACGTTAGCTGTGGTAAAAATAAATTATATGAAGTACTTACCTGTTAAAATAGAGAATGAGAATTATTTTGATGATACATGTTTAAATCATAATAATTTACCTTATGTTGTAATAAATGAGAAAATAACTGACTTGATAATGAATATAACTACTAATGGAGACTGGACAGAAATAAATAATGTTGACTTGGTTTATGATTATTGTGGTAAAATGAATGAACTAAAATTTTATGGTTATTGCACACAAGATAGCCATATGTGTGTAAATAAAATTGAAAACTGTTATTTGAAACCAAGGCTAATTTTTGACGATGGAGGCTGAACATTAAATTCACAAATGGACAATTTTAAATATTTTGTTTTATGGTTCTGACCTCGCAGACTTGAACAATGAAGTGTGATACAACTGAATAATTAATGATGAAGAATTGTAAATAAATGTTTAGTGAATTTAATTGTATGTATTGTAAAATGTTAGGTAAACCAGGTGTATGTAGGTAATTGTTGTGATAATAATAATAGTATTTTGCAGTCTAAGTAAATAACAAAAATAATTTGGAAGAGGATAACTAATGAGTTGTAATTATTGTAATTGGTGGAAGTATTTAAATTTCGTTTTTAATAATTGATTTAATTAAAATAATTTGAAATGTTTAAATATTTTTGATTGATTTAAATGTTATATAATTGCATTTTCTAATAAGTCTAAAATATTTATGATTTGGGAATTTGATTAATTAATAAATAAATGTTAAATTGTTTGGTATGAAATAACATTGTTGTTAAATGTTTCAGAGGTTACGTGGAGATATTGGTGTGTGTGTGGTGTGTATTTTTGTGTTTATGTCAGTAGGTGAATAATGTACTGTAAGTATAAAGTTTATTAGATACCAATTAGATAGAATAAAAGGTTTACGGGTGTGAAAAGATTTTGATTCAATGATATAAATGAATTGATATAATGGTATTAAATGGAAACTATGATTAAAAAGCAATAATAACTGAAAGGTGAATTAAAATTATATTTGGTTTGAACTGTAATAAATAGACTTTGACAAATATGTTAACATTAAATGATTTATAGAAACAAAAAATTTGTAGGAAGTATATGTGTCAGTATGTGGTAAGCAGAATGTTTAGACTGAAGGAGTGTTTATAACACAAGTCTGGCAGACAACTGTTAATGTAAACAGGTGTGTTGTATGTTGTGACTAATGTCTACAGTCATGCTGAATTGACAATAACAAAAATGTTGTAGTCTGCTGAATCATTGCCAGCAGCAAAATCTTATTGTGAAATAAAAGAAATGAAGTTAAAAATTTTTTTGTCAGATAAAAGAATAATGAGGTAATTCCTGTAACTTAGAGTTTGAGAAATTAAATATAATTAAATTAATTTGGTAATTAAATTAATTGAAAAGATGATTTTTAATAATGAACTTGTAATAATGAACTTATTATTAAATAATAAAATGAGTTTATTTTCATTTGGTTTCAACTGGAATTATAAATTAAATACTAATTGATGTAAACAATGATTAAAATATTCATTTTAAATTGAAAACTGAAAGAACGTTCAAGCTGAGATAGCGTTTGGAAAATAAGATGTGTATATTTCTGTTCATGTAAATTTTATCAATGACAATCCATATTTTATGTTTAACTGTAGATTCTCCACTTAAGTGCGGCCATGACCTCACCGGATCATGACCGTGAAAGTAGTTAATTCTGGCAAATCATAAATTTTACTTGATATAACCGGCTTGTGGTTTGTTTTACTTTGTTAACCCGGTGGTTTGTTAGACTTAGTAGGGGGGTTAATTTTAGGGGAATCTACCAAATTTTGGAACAGGGCTATTTTCACCCAGATAGGGGTCGTAGTCCATTAGGGGCGTATCAATCAAGAATAGTAGGTGTAACACTGAATTTTATTGTAACGCCGAAGCAAGGATGGGGTGGAATAAAAGAAAAAAATGTCCACCCCTTCCGCATCAGTCCTTGTGAAAGCAACTGGGCGCCACAGTCCAGGAGGGGAAATAGTGAGTGTGGATGGGGGTGACCCAGTTACAGGTCATGAGGGAGATGTGGTTTACGGCTAGGATGAGGCTGGAAAAAGCCAAGAAGCCTAGCGCAAAACACATGAATATGTAACGGGTATCAGGGGTTAAGGGGTTAAAAGGGGGTAGTAGAAAAAAAAATTTGGCGCCTGCAATCAAATTGATGTTTTAAATTTTGATTATATTATTGTTTGTGTGTATTAATAGTGTTATTGGATTATATTGTTTAGGATATATGTATAATCAAATGTTAGGGTAAGGAAGTTCATGTTTTAATTAAATGTTCTATTTGTTTGTTTTCTAAGTATTAAAAGTAACAAAGAAAATCAATCAATTCAGGTAAAAGATTTTTTTTTTTGGTTTTGATGAAAATAATAATAATATGACAATCTGATTTTGAATTTAAAAGAATGGTGAATTTAAAGATAAAATATTTTGTGATTTTAAATGATGAGTTTGTTTAGAAAATATTATAGGTGTATGTATGTGCCCAGTATTTGCCAAAGGCGACCCAGTGTGCAGGAAAAGGGGAAACATCGGTTGAGGATTTGGCATGGTATAAGACCAGGGGTTTGGATTTTGGGGCGGCATGTTAGAAGGTGAGGTGCGCTGTGGTGCTTGTCTGTTCGATTTTATGGTGTTGGGATCTCGTACAGAGAAGTCCAGTAATCTCGTTCAGATGCGGCCATAGTCACCGAACCAGGGGGGTAGTTTACCCATGATGTATAAGAACAAGGGGGTTGTTGGCACCATATCCTCACCGGTCCTCTTAGGGGTTAGCAATGAGATTTCTTCTGTTTCGACAGAAGACCTCTCATTGGGGGGGGGTATTGTAACGGGACGAATTTCGAGGGGTTTTTATTTTATTAAATTTGGGGATTTATTATAAAATATTTGAAATTCATTTTCCATCTGTGTATACGGCCACGTGTTTGAATAAAAGCATTGTGCGAACCAAGGAACAGTACGCAGTAACAGTTGTGAAACATTTGCCAAAGAATGTGCCGGTCGTCGATTCTAAGAACTTAACGTTTGTGTTGCAGTTACGCCCGAACGCACTACACCAGCATGTGCGCAGACAACGCCTCGGTGGTAAAGCAAAATGGCTTGAAGACTCTATTTTTTACGCCTCATGCGCTCAACATGCCGGAAACATAACTATAAGCCACACCCATTTATGTGACGAAAGTAAAGGCAGTGAAATATCGTCGACGGCCAACACTCAAAAATCCTGTGTGTCATATGTACAGCCACTAAGACACTGATAACTAAGGCTGTGTGCGGCGACGAAATTTGTTCGCCGGCAAGGCAGTAATGTCCGGCATCATGTATAGGCAGTCTACTAGAAACCACAGCACCTAACAGACGCAAACAGTGTAGCGTGGACCCGGTCGGACGGAACCTTATAAAACATGAAGGACCCCGTCTAATACAACTATCCTCCCGACCGGGATCCAAGAAAAATAGTGCGCGGTCAACTAAACATTATACCCGGGTAAATTTTCGTTTTATCAAGTCGACCGACTAACCAAGTTTGTACAAAATAGTATGAAGAGTTGATAGTAATCTGTGAAGATGAAAAAACCGTGAGTGTGTTAGGAAACTGTTAATCGTTTATAGTGCGAGAATATTATCGGACGCACCATGCAGTCGGCAGCGACGCTACGGAACAAGTAACTGTAATCAATTCAATTACTTTCTTTCAAAAGCCTAACTTAAATAAATATGGGGTTTTATAAATTTGTTTGAATGTGAGTGTGTGGCAAGCTGGGTTCGCCTGATTAGTAGAATATATATATATGTTAGAATAAGAATATATTGCCATAAATGTACATGTTTATCTGTTGAAAAGTTGAGCTAATTGACATTTATTCAAAGTGAAGTAAAGCTAATAAATTTTTGAATTCCATCAACAAATGAGTGTAGCGTACGTTTGTTGTGTGACCCTATAACCATACTTGCATCTTAACGTTCGTGTGACGAACTCTGGATTGGAGGAAGACTAAACGGTAAGTGGGAGAAAATTATTTTACGATTTAAATGTATTAAAATGTAATTAACTTTACAACTGGCGTCACGATAGGGACTCGAATTTGAATAATTAAAATTCCACACCTACGATAGATGCAAGTTTGAGTTGAGGGTTAAGTAACTACGTAAAAATTACTCAGCACATATAAATTAGTACATCAATGTACAGAGGTTAAGAGTGAAGTGGTAAATATTTTAAGTAAGAAAATCTAGATTAATAAACTTATAGGTATGGCAGATAATAATGGGAGTATAAATAACGAAGTCAGCTTCTCTGACAGTCAAACAGAAAGTCAAGCAAATACCGACTCAGGTATCCAAACAGAGTCACTATCAGTGGGTGATTGTAATGTAGAAGAATCTGTAATTAGTGCGCCGGGAGCGAATTCCACTCCCGTAACAATTAAAACAAGAGAAAAAGAGTTGTCATTAAATGACTTATTTGATCTAATTAACAATAGATTTAATATGAATAATAGAAATTTTGACTAAAAATTCAAGGAACAGAATAGTAAATTTGATGGTATAAATAATCGTTTAGACAATAACGATATAAAATTGAATTAAATTAAGACCGAAATTAAAAGTGAATTTAATTGTAAAGTTGATGTACTTAAATTTGACATTGGTGAGGCAAAAATGAAATGCGAAAGTAGTTGTAACGAATTGAAACAAGATATTGAGAAAATAGTAGAGTCAGTAGGAGAACAGATTAAAAGTAAGAGTAATAATGATAATAAGAAATTAACAAGTGATAACAATAATGTTGAAAATGAGAATATAATTAAAAATGTGGTATTAGAGAATAAGGTAACAAATGATAACAATGATATTGAAAATGGTAATGTAATTGAAAAGGTGGTATCAGAGAGTGATACGTTGAAAATAGATAGTGAAATAGTGAGTGAGAGAGAGAGAGTAATAGGTTGTAACGGAGTAGTAATTAGTGTCGATGAATTAGAAAAAGAATGGAGAGAGAGAGTAGATGAATATGTAGGGCAGAGGGTAAATTTTCCCCATATTTGTGATGAACCAAGGTGTTCAAAAATGTTATTATTGGAGGGCAAGAGACCCTTATTAGTGAAAGATTTGAGTTGTTTCCCCTTTTTGTATAAGTTAGTACCCTCTGTGTGGAATGGTATTGAAAGTGTGAGATGGTGTTATGATGAGAGAGAGTTAGACAGAGAGTTGTGTATTGATAGATAGATAGAATTGTACAAATTAAAGAGAGATTATGATGAGTTGAAAGAAACGTTAGCTGTGGTAAAAATAAATTATATGAAGTACTTACCTGTTAAAATAGAGAATGAGAATTATTTTGATGATACATGTTTAAATCATAATAATTTACCTTATGTTGTAATAAATGAGAAAATAACTGACTTGATAATGAATATAACTACTAATGGAGACTGGACAGAAATAAATAATGTTGACTTGGTTTATGATTATTGTGGTAAAATGAATGAACTAAAATTTTATGGTTATTGCACACAAGATAGCCATATGTGTGTAAATAAAATTGAAAACTGTTATTTGAAACCAAGGCTAATTTTTGACGATGGAGGCTGAACATTAAATTCACAAATGGACAATTTTAAATATTTTGTTTTATGGTTCTGACCTCGCAGACTTGAACAATGAAGTGTGATACAACTGAATAATTAATGATGAAGAATTGTAAATAAATGTTTAGTGAATTTAATTGTATGTATTGTAAAATGTTAGGTAAACCAGGTGTATGTAGGTAATTGTTGTGATAATAATAATAGTATTTTGCAGTCTAAGTAAATAACAAAAATAATTTGGAAGAGGATAACTAATGAGTTGTAATTATTGTAATTGGTGGAAGTATTTAAATTTCGTTTTTAATAATTGATTTAATTAAAATAATTTGAAATGTTTAAATATTTTTGATTGATTTAAATGTTATATAATTGCATTTTCTAATAAGTCTAAAATATTTATGATTTGGGAATTTGATTAATTAATAAATAAATGTTAAATTGTTTGGTATGAAATAACATTGTTGTTAAATGTTTCAGAGGTTACGTGGAGATATTGGTGTGTGTGTGGTGTGTATTTTTGTGTTTATGTCAGTAGGTGAATAATGTACTGTAAGTATAAAGTTTATTAGATACTAATTAGATAGAATAAAAGGTTTACGGGTGTGAAAAGATTTTGATTCAATGATATAAATGAATTGATATAATGGTATTAAATGGAAACTATGATTAAAAAGCAATAATAACTGAAAGGTGAATTAAAATTATATTTGGTTTGAACTGTAATAAATAGACTTTGACAAATATGTTAACATTAAATGATTTATAGAAACAAAAAATTTGTAGGAAGTATATGTGTCAGTATGTGGTAAGCAGAATGTTTAGACTGAAGGAGTGTTTATAACACAAGTCTGGCAGACAACTGTTAATGTAAACAGGTGTGTTGTATGTTGTGACTAATGTCTACAGTCATGCTGAATTGACAATAACAAAAATGTTGTAGTCTGCTGAATCATTGCCAGCAGCAAAATCTTATTGTGAAATAAAAGAAATGAAGTTAAAAATTTTTTTGTCAGATAAAAGAATAATGAGGTAATTCCTGTAACTTAGAGTTTGAGAAATTAAATATAATTAAATTAATTTGGTAATTAAATTAATTGAAAAGATGATTTTTAATAATGAACTTGTAAGTAGTATATAAATGTTCTTTCTGGGACAGGTCAGAGGTCTAGGACAAGGTCAGAGGTCATGTCAAGAGGTCACCTTATCAGCGATAACCCCGCCTTATCAGCGATGACCCCAATTAAAATCCAATTAACCCCGCCTTATCGCTGATAACCCCAATTGACCTCGAATTAATCAGCAGATAACCTCGTTGACCTTTCGTAATCACCAGATAACCCCGTTGACCTTTTCTAATCAATGTAAACACGACCTCGAGGTCACTAGACCGTAACACACTGACCTAGTAAAAAACGTAAACATAAACAAACTGTCTAGTGATAACGTCGTAAACATGACCTCGACAACACGCTGACCTAGTAAAAATGTAAACATTCCGAGTTCGTTGACACGACCGTAAAAAACGTAAACATAAACAAACGTTCTTGTGATAACGTCGTAAACATGACCTCGACAACACACTGACCTAGTAAAAAATGTAAACATAAACATACACGTCGGCTTTGTACATTTAAAAACGTAAACATAAACATTCCGAGTTCGTTGACACGTAAACTGTTTTTTTCCTTTTACAGTGCAGATAGCGTCGTCTTCATCTAATATATTACATTTAAATGTAACGATTGTCATGGTATACAGATAAGATATGAATTAGCTTAGTCGGTAACGTGTAACTATGTTATTCTAATAATAGATTCTATGTAAGGTAAGTATCAATTGTTCAATCCCTAGCTAATTCATACTTTTTTTTGAATAAAAAATATATTGATTTATATATAATACTTGTTAGCAGTTGATTTATTAGTGTTCCAACGTGAATTCTGAAAGCAACATCTTTGTTAATAACATGTCGGTAGTTAAAAATTTATTATATATAGTAATTGTTCAAATATTACTAATAAATTCTTTAGCCGATAATACAACACAGATTGAAGTGGATAGAGCTAAGCAATATTTATATGAATATGGTTATCTTCAAACAGACGATGAATCTTCGTTGCAAACTGTAAATGAAACAGATATTACTAATGCGTTACTTATATTTCAAGAATACTATAAATTACCTACTGATGGTAAGCTAAATAATGAAACTATAAATTTAATGTTAAAACCTAGGTGCGGTAATAGTGATATTATTTTTGATTATCGAGTATCCAGTTTTAAATGGAACAAACCTGAAGTAACATGGCATTATTATTTAGCGAATCAAGAGGTGTTAGAATTGACTAAACAAGCTTTTGCAGTATGGGAGGAAAAGTCTGGTATACGTTTTAAACATGATAGAGTAAATACAGATATTTTAATTTCTAATAAACGATTGAAACATATGATGCAAAAAGAATCGTGGCAATGTACGAGAACGTTTGACGGCAAAGGTGGAACATTAGCACATGCATATTTTCCTGATTATAATAATTCAAGGCGAGAAATTCATATTGATGAAGATGAAAAGTGGTCATATTCGATTGATAACGTTGTTCCTCTAGACCACACAAGTTTGTATGCAACTTTAATACATGAAATCGGTCATGTTTTAGGTTTGTCACATTCAGATGTATCAGATTCTGTAATGTATGCTTATTATAACGGTAAAATCGAGTTAGGTGATGATGATGTTTTAGCCATTCAAAATTTATATGGTAAGGCAGGAAGCACTTTTATATCATCTTTCATACCGATGTCACCATCTTCTTCAGTACCAAAGATAGAAGACGAGCATCCTATTGATACAAATAAAATCGATCTTTGTAATTTTAAAAATATTAATTTATTTTTAATTGCTGATAAACGATTATATATATTATATGAAAAATGGTTGTGGATATTAAATCCGGCAGAGATGATATATACCAAACCGCTAATAATAAAACATTGGTTAACGTTTCTTCCAAAAAACTTCACAAAAATTTTAGCTGTATATCAACGACCATCTGGTGAGATAGTTATGTTTATAGATTCTTTGGTATTCATGTTTGATTTAACGAGTCTTAAATTAAGTCATGGTTATCCGAAACATATCCAGTCTTTATTTAACATACAACCGGATAATTTACATGCGGTATTCAACAGTTATACAGGTAAAACTTATATATTTCATGATGATAATTATTATAGAGAAGTCAATGAGTGTACGTTCACTACTAAATCATGGGGTTATATATCTGAAACATTTCCTGGAATTCCGCCTAAAATCGATTCATCATTTAGATTTTCTGATGGTAATTTATACTTTTTTAAAAACAATACTGTGTATGTCTTTAATGAATTTACGGGTGAGTTAGTTAGAACAGAAAAAAATAATCTATCGATATTTGGATTGAAATGTGTAAATGATGATGTACTATATAAATTGAAAGAATTAATATTACAATTGATAATACAAAAGAAAGGTCAATCGATATCAAACAATAGTCGATAGTAATGTTGATGAAGAAGAATAAAAGTTCAGTTTCTAAGAACATAATGATTTGAACGTACAGTTGTGAAGAATACGTGAAGCTGTTAACATGGAGAAAGGAAATATTCATGCTTTCAATTGGTATATATATTGCATAGAATCTACTGATTCAACGTTTAATGAAATATGTTATTTTGTAAATAATGAATTTTCTGAAGCAAATGTTACTATAATTGAAAATGAACAAATTATCAAGATACAATTTCCAGCGATTTGCTTGTATGATGATATATTACAAAGGTTAGAAAAATATCGAAATCAATTAATAATCGATATTGATTTTGAAGAAGAATACAAAACTCTCCGTTGGAAGTAGTTAGTTAGTAGAGGCTCAACAAGTTGGACGCAATGTCAAAAATGGCGAAGTTGTGCGAAAAATTGAACCCCTGTAAGTTATTGCAAGATTTTTTTGAAGAAGCAGGATTTATTTTTAATGGTGATTTAGACAGTATTGTGTGTCGTGAGTGTGGATTTAAAACGAGAGGATCTTTATCTATTTCACATATTCAATTTATGCACAAACTATTTAATTCAGAATGTAAAATGGTATGTTATATATATGATAAATATAATAATTATGCATTATACAGTATATTATTACATATTGATGATATAATGAATGCGAAAAAATGTATATCAGAAACTGAAGAAATCATGAAGTTAACATTTTGCTGTTGGCCTAAACGTTTACCACGAGTTGATAATTTAGTATCGGCAGGTTTTTTGTATACTGGTGTTGACGATGATGTAATGTGTATAGACTGTAAAGTTATACTTCACGATTGGCAAGACACAGACGATCCATGGTTTGAACACGCTAAGGCATCTCCAAATTGTTTACTTGTTAAATTACACAGAGTCATAAAAGATGGCTTCATTGAGTGACAAAAGTGGAAAGTGTATTGAAGACTTTTTTAAAAATCAAAGATTTGTTGATGATTCGGATAATATTGTTTGTTCTAAATGTGGTTTTAAAACGAAATGTTTTAATACTATTACGCATATTCAATTTATGCACAAACTTTTGTATCCGACATGTAAAACTGTGCGTTATATATCTTATAAATATGAAGACTATATCAGATCAAAAAAGTGTGTTGCTAATTTTGTTAATATATTAAAGTGAAAATAAAATTTATAAAAAAAAGAGTTGATGTGTTTTTGTTAGTTATTTGTTTAACCTTAGGATAACCTTTAGTTAATTAATGTTGTTTATTCTTAACAAAGTAACCTTTGATAATAAAAAGTTATCAGTAATTTATATTTACGTATTTACAAAGTAACCTCTGATAAACTAAGGTCGTAGATGTAAACAGTTGTTAATTAGTTGTTGTACTTTGATACAAAGTAACCTCTGATAACTAAGGTTATAGATTTAAACAATTTTAATTGTTATTGTACTTTGAATAATGAGCATCAGACAGGAGATAAGTAATGAATTGCATAAGCAAGCGAGAAGAAATTTTCCTACACGCAATGTCGAACTGAAAGGTATTCACGATTTATATCAAGCTGACCTTGTAGAAATGATTTCTTTTTCAAAGTTAAATAAAGGTTATAAATATATACTAACAGTGATAAATTGTTTTAGTAAATTTGCATTTGCAGTTCCGTTAAAATCAAAAGTCTCACACGAAATTGTAAAAGCTCTAATGCCTATATTACATGTAAACAAAATGAAACATTTGCAAACTGATAAAGGAAAAGAATTTTACAATTTACCGATTCAGCAATTATTTAATCGTTATAATATAAATCATTATTCGACTTATTCAGATAAAAAAGCCTCTATCATTGAACGTTTTAATCGTACTTTAAAAAACCATATGTGGAAGTGGTTTACTACAAGTGGAAAGTATACATGGATCGAAGTACTTCCTCAGTTATTGAAAAAATATAATAATACTGTACACAGAACTATAAGTATGAAACCTAAAGATGTTAATATAAGTAATGAGAAAAGGGTATTGATACAAATAAATAAAAAACGAATATTTGTTAATAAGAAACCTGCGAAATATAAAGTTGGGGATAGAGTGAGAATTAGTAAATACAAACAAATTTTTACCAAAGGTTATTTACCAAATTGGACAAATGAAATATTTACAATTCATAATATTAAACAAACAGTACCTAGAACATATATTTTAAAAGATGATACAGGAACCGTATTAGATGGTGGATTTTACGAACAAGAAATTAGTAAAACAAAATACGACAATATATTTTTAATTGAAAAAATATTAAAACGTAAAGGTAATAAACTACTTGTTCAGTGGTTAGGATACGATAAGTCGCATAACAGTTGGATTGATAAAAACCAAATCATTTGAACTATTTTTTTAATAATGAAAATAGTGCAGCAAACAAAAAAAATACGTATTTGTAATTTTGATAAATCTATGGAGAAAAAAGAAAGAGTCCATAGCGAGTTGTTACCAAATAATGTCAGGGCTCTTATCATTGGGCCAAGTAATACTGGTAAAACAAACCTAATGCTTAATCTTTTGTTCAGTCCTAATGGTTTATGTTTTGAGAACGTTTATGTTTTTTCAAAATCGTTGTATCAGTCAAAGTACAAATTTTTAGAAACAGTTTTATCAGGTATACCAACAATAAAATACTATAAATTTTCAGAAAATGATCAAGTCATTCATCCTGATGATACTGAACAAAATTCAGTTATTATATTTGATGATGTAGCATGTGAACAACAAGATAATATAAGAAATCATTTTACAATATGTAGACATAAAAATAATAATGTTATTTATATATGTCAAACATATGTTCGAATCCCAAAACACTTGATTCGTGATAACGCGAATTTAATAATTATTTTTCAACAAGACGAACTAAATTTAAAACATATATACAGAGATCATGTTAATACTGATATGACATTTGAAATGTTTAAAGAACTTTGTTCTAAAGCATGGACAAGACGCAAAAAAGGCTTTTTTGTTATAGATAAAGAAAGTGATATGAATTGTGGCGGTCGTTATCGTTTTGATTTTGATATCTATATTACTAATTTGTAATCGAAAATGTTTTTATTACTTATCAATATGTCATCGAAGAAGTCACGTTCCCTTGACAAGCAAGAGAAGCTTGTCAATGAAATTAAAAAAATAAGAAAAAATATTCGAAAAAAACATCAGACTCTAACACAAAATGTTATTGATGAAGAACAGTTTGCAGAAAAATCGTTGAAACCTATTATCACTCCGTTACAAAAGTTAGTACAAGAGAAAACGAATTCGTCATTGAGTAAAAAAGAAGAACAACAATTAGATGTTGAAATGGACGATATTCAGTCGCGTTTACAAAACAAAAGGTTTTCAGAAGAGACCGAAAACATCCCAATATCGAACAAACGAACAGTAGAAACACCGTTACCATTGCCGCGTGAAGAAGAAATAACGTATGAAACCTTACCCACGGTTGAAGAATTGATGTCAACATCAAAAGGACGACAATCAATTGAACCTTTTATCGATATATGGTTTAAAGGTCCGTTAATAAGACACTATATGCGTAAATTTTTTGATGACAGTAATCATGATATTGATCATGTTTTTGGTCCATATTTTGGAGATAATAATATTTTAATGTTAGGTAAATACCCTTTAAAGACTGATGAAAGTGATATTATTACAATTAATAATGTTATGTACAAAGGTACACCTGGTTTGTACGATCTCATTTTTATGAAAACCCCAAATGCTTATGTATATTCACAAGAAGATTTAGACGACTACTCGCGTATAATAAGTGAAACCGCGGCATATTTAAGTTTAAAGACAAACAGAGTTAAAAGCAGTACTAGTTACAAATATAAAAATATAATTAAGCCTATTATTAATAAGCTTTCACAATCATCCGCATCAAAAGTTGGAAGTAGCCGATTGCATAGTGATACAGAAGGTCGCGGTTTATTAAATTTCAGTAACAATAAACCAGTGTTTGTGTACTGGAATAATGTAAATGAATTATGCGATAGATTAAAATTATTGATTGCTTCACAAAGTGCAGGTCATTCGGGTCATGAAAATGAAATATTATCAATTATTGAAGAGCTACAGGAGGCCGGTATAATAAAAGAAGACGCAGCAACGTTTGAAGCGATATTTTCAAAATGAGTATCGATAAATTCGGACACTATAGTGGTGACTTAGCGGTTAGTTCCAACGTTCAGCGTGGACCGCCTGGAGAAGGATTTAAATTAACTGACGACGGAAATTTTAATATAAGTAATAAACGATTATGTAATGTGGGCGATCCTGAATTGGATGATGATGCCGTAAATGTAAAATATATGAGAACAAATTCGATTACTTTAACAAATACAGACGATTGTTACGATGTTAAGATGAAAAAAGTTATTAATTTAGCCGATCCTAACGAACCTTGTGACGCTGTAAATAAAAATTATTTAGAAAATGCTACTAAATCATATTTAGCTGATAGAATACCAATTAAGGTGGATAATAATCCAGTGTATTCATTCAAGAATAATCGTGTGGCTCATATCGCACCACCTGTTTATAAATTTGATGCTGCCAATAAACTTTATGTTGATAATAAATTACCTGATGAAAAAACACAAACTAATTGTTGTGATTTCAAGCAAAAAAGGTTAATTAATGTAGCAGATCCTATTAATTTGCTTGACGCTATAAATAAACAGACTTTATTAACAGGTATAAATAATACAAAAGATGAATGTAAACGATATATAGATGATAAAATATATTATTTACGAAGTGAAGAGGAAAATAGTATAGATTTTAATGAAAGCAGATTGACTAATGTTGCTGATCCTAAAGATGATACAGACGTTATAAATCAAAAGACTTTAACAAGGGTTATGAATGCATTTAAATTAGATCTAGAAGACTATAAAGTTGACAGCACCTTAGTTAGAATATTATATAAATTATATAAGGAGTGCACTAAAGATAATCCTGTTAAAACTATAAACGAATTTCGCATTGTATATATAATACAAAGTTTATATGAAACGTCATAAATGCATCTGTATCCAAACAAGATAGAAGGCGGTGGTCTAGTGAGTAATATTCTTGGAAAAGTTATAAACAAATCAATTGATTTATTACCTGTCGAACTTCATTTACCCGGTTATCAGTATTGTGGACCCGGTACAAATTTAGCGAAACGATTACAAAGAGGTGATCCAGGAATTAATAAGCTTGACGCTGCTTGTAAACAACACGATATTGCATATTCAAAGTATTCAGATTCTACAAATCGCGCTAAGGCTGATAAGGAATTAGCTGAAAGAGCTTGGGAACGTGTTAAATCAAGTGACGCATCGTTCGGGGAGAAAGCTGCAGCGTGGTCAGTAACTAACATAATGAAAGCTAAAAGTAAATTTGGTGGGGGAATAAAAAAAAAAAAAAAAACTATGTCTAACAGAGTTTATAATTATTTAAAACGTTTTGCTGGTAAAAGTGGAAGAGGTTTATATTTGAGACCGTATAAAAAAAGAGGAGGAGGTCTAAAAAAAAAAAAGAAAAGAAAAACGAAACAAAGACGGCGAAAATAATAAAGAGTATTCCTATACGTCCGCTTTCAATTCAAGATTTACTACTGTATGTTAAACAATTAAAGATTCCTAATTTCAGAGGAGTGTTTATGCGTGACACATTACCGTTACACGCTGGAATTTGGCAAAATGAAACTGGAATAGTTAATTTAGATAATAGTTATGGTCATGGTACTCACTGGGTATGTTATTTTAAACGTAAAAATAAAGTTAATTATTTTGATAGTTTTGGTAATTTAAGACCACCTATCGAACTAATTAATTACTTTTATTCATCAAATCAACCATCTATCGAAATCGTTTATAATTATACACGAAGACAAAATATGGATGCAGTCAACTGCGGTCATTTGTGTTTACAGTTTCTTAGTAATAATGTTTTGTCTAAGCGGTAAAGGATCCGTATTAACATGTGATATTTTTCCACCAATCGAGTTAAGTGATGAAAAATGGGAACTAGGATTAATTGACTTTATGACATATCATTCAATACCTAATATAGAGGAAGGAATTAACAATGTATTATATTATGGTACTGATAAGAAAATAGTATTGCCTACTGGCTCTTATGAAATTTCAGATATCGCAACGTTTATTAACGATTACTTAATTCAACATGATGAAAATGTAAAAATAATTATAAAGGCGAATAATAATACATTAAAAAGTGAAATTTATTCTAACGTTCAAATTGATTTTAGTAAACCCGATTCGTTAGCAACCATATTAGGATTTGAAACATGTATAATAAATCCAAATAAATGGTACAGTTCAACCTTACCGATAAGTATTGTTCGAGTAGAGAGCATCCGATTATTTTGTAATTTAATTAGCGGCTCGTATAACAACGGAATTCCAGATCACATAATACACGAATTCTATCCTAGTGTTCCGCCAGGTTTTAAAATTGTTGAAAAACCTACCAACGTGATATATTTACCAGTAAACACATCTAGGATACATAATATTGTAGTAAGACTAGAAGATCAACAAGGAAGACTGATTAATTTTCGAAACGAAATAATTACGTTACGTTTGTATTTGAGAAAACAATAATAATGGGTCTTATTTTTTATTACGGAATCAATAAAACAACTGCAAATAAGCCAATTACAAGTAGTAAAGATATGAATATCGACCGGTTAACACCACAAAACCTGAAATTTCTACAGTCATTGGGATTAACAGTAATAAAGGATTATTTAAACAAAAAATGAACCTTAATATTCAAAACGTAAACGCTAGCATTCTAAATATTATAGAAGATGTTGTGTATCAAGATGAATCGATAGTAGGATTAGCTTATCACACTCATCTACCGTACACCTCTACTACATTCAATAATAATGACGAAATTAGAATTCCAATTAATCAACAAGATGTGTACACATTACCGTGTGAAAGTTACCTTCATATAAAACTAGAATACACTAATAATAATGGTATATATGATCAAACTTTAAAATTATGTTCAAATGCTTTAGCATTTTTGTTTGATGAAATTAGATACGAAATAAGTGGATCAGAAGTCGATAGAGTTAAAAATGTTGGAATAACATCAACAATTAAGAATATGTTAACGATTAAACCATACGAAATTAACACTTTAGAAAATAGTGGATGGGCCTCAGATTTAATAAGTCATATGGCACCATCATCAAAAGATATTAGCTTCTGTATCCCATTAAAAAGGTTGTTTGGATTTGCTGAAGATTTTAAAAAGATTTTGTTAAATGTAAAGCAAGAATTAGTTTTAATTAGAGCGTCCACTGATAATAATGCAGTAATTTTACTTGAAACAGTAAACACATACAAATTTAAAATAAAATATATATCATGGAGAATTCCGTATGTTTATGTTAACGACGTAGTAAAGGTAGATTTTCTGAAGATAGTACAAATTGATCGACCATTATTAATGCCGTTTCGAAAATGGGAACTTTACGAGTATCCGTCTGTGCCAAAAGCAAACAAACTTACTTGGACTGTTAAAACGTCATCACAATCAGATAAACCTCGTTACGTTATTGTAGGTTTTCAGACTGACAGAAAAAATAATGTACATAAAAACCCAGCACATTTTGATCTTGCCTCTTTCTATAACGTAAAGTTATATTTAAATTCAGAATACTATCCGTATGATAATTTTAATGGTGAAACGTCGATTCTACATGAGTATTATTCATTATTTCAGTCCTCGTATTATTACAACAGTGAAAATTCGCCAATGATAAATCGTTCAAACTTTCTAACGTATACACCTTTTTGTGTAATTGATTGTTCAAAACAAAATGAATCATTAAAAACTGGTTCAATAGACATTCGTCTGGATATTGAGACGTCAACAGACATACCGGAAAAAACTACTATCTACTGTCTCATTTTTTACGATACAATTATGCAATATACGCCTTTATCTGGTACTGTAAGAAAAGTATTTAAAATATAATTACGTAGATAAAAAGTGTATCAGTTCTGCTGTTGCACGCAATGGAATACGTTATCGATTTTCAAGGTTTTCGCGATGATGGAAACAATTTCATTTTTAAAGAACTTTGTATTCAGTGTATACAAGATAACAAATTTTCTGGTGCTAGTGATCAGTATTTGTTTTTACCACCATTTAATTACAAACATTTGTCAGAGAAGAAAAAAAACGTTAATAAATGGATTAAAACCAATCTTGGACTTAGCTGGAAGTGCGGTCTTCAAGATTATAACGATCTAGAGTTTATATTAAATAAATATATGAACGGTAAATGTATTTATGTTAAAGGATCAGAAAAAAAAGTAGCATTAGAAAAAGAATTTAATTGTTATGTGAAAATAGTAGATATGGAAACACTCGATTGTCCATCCTTAAAAGTGTTAAAACAGCAGACTCCATATTCTATTCACTGTCCTTTCAAACATAATTCGTATTATTGTGCTTTAAATAATGTACATCATTTAACTAAGTGGATTATCGAATACTGGAACAGTGTATTACAAATTAAAGAAATTGAAAGTGTGGGGACTGTATGATTTACGTAGTTGATATTTTGATCTCCTACTTACGCAAAACTTATATCAGTTCTGCTGTTACACGCAATGGAATACGTTATCGACTTTCAAAGTTTTCGCGATGATGGAAACAATTATATTATTAAAGAATTGTGTGTGCAACCTATAGTAAACGCTAAATTCGCTGGTATTTGTAATCAATACTTATTCTTACCTCCATTCGATTATAGACATTTATCAGAAAAGAAAAAAAAAGTTAATGACTGGATTAACAATAATTATCTTGGACTTAGTTGGAATTGTGGATTAACAGAATATTGTGAACTTCCAGTAATATTAAATTCATATATATATGGAAAGTGTATTTATATAAAAGGACGTGAAAAAAAAATAACTTTACAAAAAGAATTGAACTGTCATGTAAAAATAGTGGATATTGAATCACTCAAGTGTCCATCTCTAAGCGTTTTGAAGAAGCAGTCTGTAAATAGTATACGTTGTCCATATGATCACTCTTCAACAAACTGTGCATTAAGTAACGTGTTTTATATTACTAAATGGATAATTCAATATTGGAACTGTTTGTGTGATGAACATGATGAAGAAACTAAAAGAATAAATTGTTGGGACTGTATGATTGCTTAACTTTTATTGTAATTATATGTAAAATAAAGGTTTTTTAAAAAAATAAAAAATTTAATAAACATTTTCATTTTTGATTTTTATTTACTAAATACAAAGCATACACGTATACATATAATATAATTTTTTTCTATTACAAAAAACATATAATTACCATTCATAAACATACATACATTCTTTTACAATACAAAATTGTTGTACTACATACAAAAGATTCAATGATTTTTTATATTACAAAAAATATATATAATTACCATTCACAAACATACATACATACAATATGATTTTTTGATACCAGCTTTTTTTGTTAATACTTAGAAAACATTATGATGAAGAGGAACTTGCAAATTTTACTTTTACAATACAAAATTGATGTACTACATACTACAACATATTTTACATACAAAAGATTCAATTTTTGAAAAGCTGTTTCTTTACATTTTTAATTCTTGCCAACTCTCGAGATTTCATTAATATAATTTTATGTAGTTGTGTATATGTCGTATCTTTACATTGCAATAAAAATTGGCTTCTATAAGCCGCTTTAAGCCATCTGTCTTTCCTATCTACGCCTCTTAAATCATTGGTATCAGAAATATCTATTTTTATCAAATATGACCCCTTTTCGCCGGGTGTCGTTAGCGTCTTATTGGAACCATTAGATTTAAAAGATACAAACTGCTCAAACAGTTCATCAGTTTTATCATTTTTTTTAGATTTTCGTTTAATTGACGTAAATATTTTGTTAAATTCATCATCATCATCATCATCGTCATCATCATTATCGTCATTGTCATCATCATCAACATTAACAACGTCCATTGTATTTTCTCCTTCAGTATACATATTTTTTTTAATTATAGAATTAATAGTCGTAAAAACTGTTCTTGAAATAATTTTGTCTTTAAAATTCATAATATGTGTATTTAAATAATTATAAATTTCGTCTATATCAAATAGATACGTATTTAAAAATAACATATCTTTCTGTGAACGGACAGTTGTAATCTCCAGGGCTATTTTTATTTTTTTTGTGACATCTAATAACTGTACAAATAACGAAAACACATTTACATCATCAAGTGAAATAATTTCAGGTTTTATTTTTTTTATCATGTCTTCCCATTGACCATAAGAAGTCAAACCAATATAATAAATTAATCTTATAATATCTTCTAAAGATAAAAAGTCTTCATGATGAAGATCTCCTTCACGCTGAGCATCCATTAAAATACTTTTAGATTTAAGTTGTCAAAATCTATAACATACAAAAATATTTTTTTCGTTACATTAATTTGTGACTGGTAAACAAGAATCCCTTGAAAAAAAATATTAGTCATATATTAAACAAAGACAAAAAAGAAGAGAAAACGTACAAAAATTTTTAAACTATAAATCCTTTATTAACTTTTTTATAAACGGTCTTAGAGTTGACTCTGGTCTGTCAACTATCGTTTTTAATTTTACAATTTCTTCGGATGTTAACCTTTTTGTTGAAAAAAACCATTTAGAAAGAAGACGGTCCTCCTCCTGTTTTAAATGTAAGAAACGATTCTCCTGTGTTGATAATTCTTGATTCATCAAGATAGATGATACAGGCGTTAACGGTTCAAAAAACAGCTGTAAATGTGATCTATGTAAATCAAATACGGTTTAAAAATGACATAGGAAACACTTATAACAAAGACAAATTAATTTTTTTGAATAGAGAAATGTAAAAAACGTTATACCTTATAATATTAAGAATGACATAGGAAAAGCACACTTATTTTACAGATAACCAAGAATTACTGTACATGATCGTATGTAAAACATATTATACCTTAATAATTTAGGAAAGATTTATAACAAAGATTAAATTTTGAAGAGTATAAAACTTAATAATTAAAAAAAATGACATACGAAAAACACAACTCATTTACAGATAACCAAGAATCACTGTACATGTTCTTGAAAAAAATATTAAGAAAAAATATTTTAAAACAGTAAATTAACATAAGATAATATTGTTACCTTAATGACGATCGCAGACTGTAGTAGCTGGTATGTTTCTGGATGTTGAATCACAATTTTCAATCGGTTTATATACACAGAAAATGCGTTATCAGTTTCATTGTAGTTAATACAGTTACACGTTCTCAATAGTAGGAGATCAAAAGATCAAGTAAATAACTTGTTTACCGAATTCATTATCAGTTACGTAAGTAGGAGATCAAAAGATCAAGTAAATACCGAATTCATTATCAATCACGACGAGATCAAAAGGTTACGTAAATCAAAAGATCAAAAGATCAAGTAAATAACTTGTTTACCGAATTCATTATCAGTCACGATGAGATCAAGAGGTTACGGCGTCATCGGTTGATTGTTAGTATAAATAGTCGTACAGTAAAAACAACAAGTCATAGCAAAAGATTGAATCAGCATAGGTCTCAACAAAATTGTAAGTATAATTTATCAACAGTAACTAATAAATAAAGATTTTTAATTTTTTATTAGTATGTTGTAATCACATGTAAACAAGGTTAAAATAGCATTGATGTAAGCAATCACGTTGTCTGATAATAAGTAAAAATATACTCGTATAGATAACAAAAACATCCAAAATATTCTTTTACAGTAGCTAATAAACTCGTTTACAACTTTTGATTTCAGTTAACATGGAAAAAAATCTGCCTTTTAAAAAACGTCAGTTTATTAGAAACGAAAATTTTAATAATAGAAACGAACCTCAATCTGGACCTTCACATGCACAAGATTCACATGTCAGATATCAAGTGTCCGATTCATTTATTAATACAAACGATCCTCTACCTGGGTCATCGCACGTACAGGATACAGAACCTGATCCATCGCACAGCAGACCTCAAGCGTCTGATTTTAATGACGCAAACGATCTTCAACCTGGACCGTCACACGATTGGTATCAAACGTCTGATTCGATAAGTTTATCACCATCATCAGCATCATCATCATTGTATAATAATAGGAAAACAAGTAGATTAAGGAATACAACAATTGAAAATGAATTCATTGAAATTGAGAACGCGTTCAAAGGTAACTTAAAAACATTTTTTTATAAAAATACCAACGAACATGTTAAAGATATCTGTTTATTATTATTACATTTAGAACTAATAATAATAAATATTTTATATAATATGGTTTCGTTATATAACGCAATTAAATTTAACATAGTAGTAGAATGCACTTACGTAAGACCTGTTTTAAATGATTATCAAGATAGATCATTTAAAACTAAAAATATTACTCTCTTCCAAAGTAGTTCACTAACAAGTATAATACGAGATATCATTAATAATATTTGCTCTGAAGAAGAGACATATTTACAAAAAGGATCCGGATGGGCTTTACATTCAATAGATGGAATTTTATTAAGAATAAATCGTTTCAAACCGTTAAAAGGCAGCTCATACATCCCACTACCGTTACATTTAATCACAAAAAAATGTATAATTAATCCCAAAAATAACGATTATTTATGTTTTAAATGGGCGATTCTTTGTCGTTATATAAAAGACTCACATCCAGAGCGAATTAATTTTCGATATAAGCATATCGAAAATAAATTTAATTTTAATAATATTAATTTTCCTACACCATTAAGAGATATAAAAGTTTTTGAAAAGAATAATAACATTTCTATAAATGTTTATGGTGTAGAAAAAGGTAAAATAATTTATCCACTAAAAGTGTGCGAAAATGAGCAATGTAATCATTTTGATCTTTTATTATTAAACAAAGATGACAACTATCATTATTGTTACATCAGTAATTTTAATAGATTAATAAAATCTCAATTAACAAAAAATCATGACAATATTGAAGTCTGTAAAAGCTGTCTTACCTATTTTACTGCAAAATCTAAAAAATTAAAAGATCATAAAAGGTACTGTGGAAAATATACACCTGTTCGTGTAACAATGCCTTCTGACAATTTACAATTTCGAAATTTTCATTATCAATTTAGGGTACCAATAGTCGCGTATGCAGATTTTGAATGTATTTTGAGACCGATTAAAACGTGCTACCCACATCCAAAATATTCTTTTACAGTAGCTAATGAACTTCATGAACCTATGAGTTTTTGTGTTTACTTTGTAATCGATGATTCAGTACCCAATTTTATTAAAAATCAATTACCATCACAACCTTACATATATAGAGGTATAAACGCTGCACAAAACTTTATGTCCTATCTTATAGATATTACCAATCAACTTGGTTCATTATTAAAAGAAGTCGAACCAATACAAATGACAAAACAAGACAAGATTAAATTCAAAGCAGCAACACATTGTGAAATGTGTATGCGAAGTTTTACATTACTCTACAAACCCGTCAGAGATCATTGTCATCTTACCGGCTTATATCGTGCAGCATTATGTAACGATTGCAATCTAAAACGTCAGAATCAAAAGTTCATTCCTATTTTTATTCATGCAAGTTCTAATTATGACTCACATTTTATTATTCGACAGTTGGGTTGCGATAACGAAAATATTTATGTTATACCAAATTCGACAGAAAAATATATTTCTTTTTCCAAAAAAACTATAAATGGCATAACTATTAGATTTGTTGATACCTATCGCTTTTTAGATAGATCACTTTCTGAATTAAGTAACAATTTACCAAAAAATAAATTTTTTTATACAAGTAAATTTTTTTCCGATAATGACATGCAATTAGTTACACGAAAAGGTGTATATCCATACGAATATACAGATTCGTGGGATAAATTAGTAGAGTGTCAGCTTCCATCAAAAGCATACTTTTATAGTAAATTAAATGACGTAACCGTAAGCGATGAAGATTACATTCACGCTCTTAACGTTTGGAACCACTTCAAAATCAAAAATTTAGGAGAATACAGCGATTTATATTTAAAAATCGATGTACTACTTTTATGTGATTGCTTTGAAAATTTTAGATCTCTTTGTGTATCGTCATACAACTTAGATTCCGCACATTATTTCACGTTGCCAGGGTTTGCCTTTGACGCTATGCTGTATCTTACTAAAATTGAACTTGAATTACTCATTGATATCGATAAATACATTTTTTTTGAGAGCGGGGTACGAGGGGGTTTATCTGTTAATATCAAGAAGCATTCAATTGCTAACAATACATATATATCAACATATAACCCAGATAAGCCTAAAACATTTCTAACATATTTAGATGCAAATAATTTGTATGGGTGGGCAATGTGTAAATGTATACCGTATTCAAATTTTAAGTGGGTTAAAGAAACTGATAAAATAAATATCTTAAACGTACCTGACGAATCAGAAATAGGATATGTATTAGAAGTTGATATAGAGTATCCACAAAATTTACATGATGAGGACAGAGATCTACCATTCATGCCTGTTAATAAAAGCGTAAACAATACAAAACAAACAAAATTAGTTGCTACATTAGAAAATAAAGAGAGATATATTTGTCATTATGTTAATTTAAAACAAGCTATTAATCATGGTTTAAAAGTAACGAAAATTCATAGAATATTACAATTTTCACAAAAACCATGGTTAAAGCCGTACATAAATCTAAATACTATAAAACGACAAGATGCAAAAAATGAGTTTGAAAAAGACTTTTTTAAATTACTAAATAATTCCGTCTTCGGAAAGTGTATGGAAAATGTTCGGAAACAAATAAATTTAAATCTAGTATGTAATGAAAAAAAATTATTGAAACTCATATCAAAACCAACTTTCAAAGACAGAATTATTTACGATGAATCACTTTGTGCAGTATTATCAAATAAAACATCCGTTTATCTAAACAAACCCATTTATGTAGGTTTCTCTGTTTTAGAATTAAGTAAGACTCTAATGTATGATTTTCACTATAACGTAATGAAAAAGAAATATGGAAACAATATTTCCCTTTTATATACAGATACAGATAGCTTGTTTTACGAAATAATTACAAATGATTTTTACAGAGATATGTTGGATCCTGATTTAAAAACGTATTTTGATACTAGTGAATTTTCATCAGATCATATGTGCTACTCATTAACAAATAAAAAAGTTTTAGGTAAATTTAAAGACGAATGTAAAAGTATTCCAATTAAAGAATTTATTGGTTTACGTTCAAAATTATATACTTTTACAACGAACGAAAACAAAATCACAAAAAAAGCAAAAGGTATAAAAAAATGCGTAATTAAAAAAAACATTGAATTTAGTGATTTTAAAAAATGTCTTTTTAATTCATTATCAGATGAACAAAAACATAGAATGATGACAATATTTAGATCGAAAAGTCACATCGTTAAACTGTAACTATTAATAAATTTGCATTGAGTAACACAGATGATAAAAGAGTAATATGTGAAAACGGTATAAATACATTGCCGTATGGTCATTACTCCTTACAATAATGCGGATAAACTGATCTATGACATATTTTATGTATGTGTTTTAATACAATTATAGTAATGTATGAGTTTACCTATATAACATATTTTATGTATGTATTTTTAATATAATCAGTAATGTATGAGTTTACCTATATCAATCTTTTGCTATCATTATGTAAACTGTTTGTTAAAATTATTCGAATAAAATGATCTGTGATATAAATCCACCATCTAATACGGTTCCTGTATCATCTTTTAAAAAAATATATGTTCTAGGTACTGTTTGTTTAAATATTATGAATTGTAAATATTTCATTCCAATTTAATGTATGAGTTTACCTATATTAATCTTTTGCTATCATTATATAAACTGTTGTTAAAATTATCCGAATAAAATAATCTATAACATATTTTATGTATGTGTATTTATTTTAATACCTGAACAAAAAAATGATGAATAAATCAACAAGATTCAAACAATTTCTTACACAACATTTCATTACACAAAAAATGCTCATTAAAACGCTTACTGAGAACGTAATTGAATTAATTGCAATGAAACTGATAAGAAATTCGATAAACAAGTTATTTACTTGATCTTTTGATCTCCTACTTACAACACGTACTGAAAAAACGTAATTGTATTAAACTGCAATGAATCTATCCAAATACCAACCAAAATCCTTACAGACTGGTAAGCGCTGGGTTTGTATATCAAGGAAATGAGGATACCGTACGGTGTTTATCGTGTCGGGTAAGGTTTGAGGATTGGACAGCGAACGATTGTCCTGTCGCATTTACATGCGAGGGTGATGTCTAAATGTTAGTTTGTAACGATGCAACTTGCTTATGTAATCTATGATCATTATTAAGGTAACAATTATTTTTATTTTTTTTTATTGTTTTTTACTGTTTAAAAAATATGATTTCTTACTCGTTATACAGATTTATTAATTACTAAAATCATATATACAAAAACATACATATATTACGATTTTGTATACACAAAAAATGTTTATATACTATAGATCATGTTTTCATTCGTTATCGTTAAGTCATTTAAATCGATCATTGAGAAACTTGATGATATCACTACAATGTGTAGACACATAACAACAAACACAAGTATCCGGTCCATCCACAGTAGATTCATGTGCCCATGAACATTCAAGAAAATGTGTAAACGTCTCACCGCTTTGTTCTCTACGTTCCGGTGTAATCTCTTTCAGTCCGTCTGAATTATAAAATTCCAACACCTTACGACACTTTTGGAGTACCAACAATGTATCTCGCATAAATTCAATCTCTGCTTTAGTTTTATTCTTAATAAATCTTTCAAACATAGGATGAGATAAGACATCTTGCAATGTTAAATTCTTCATTTTGACTGAACTATCAAAGTTCATGTTTACGTTGATTACAACGTTATCACGTTGACATATCGTATGGAAGAACGTTGTACCACGTTCAACAATTCATTTTCAACTGCTATACAACACACGATTTCATCGCTAGGTGTCAATAAAGACGACGTTATCTACACTGTGAAAGGGAAAAAACGCTGACGTGTATGTTTATGTTTTTACTAGGTCAGTGTGTTGTCGAGGTCATGTTTACGACGTTATCACTGTGAAAGAAAAAAACAGCAACGCTGACGTATATGTTTACATTTTTACTAGGTCAGTGTGTTGTCGAGGTCATGTTTACGACGTTATCACAAAGAACGTTTGTTTATGTTTACAAATGTAATATATTAGATGAAGACTACGCTATCTACACTGTAAAAGGAAATAAGCAGTTTATGTTTACGTTTTTAAATGTGCAAAGCCGACGTGTATGTTTCTTCAATCTGTGTTGTATTATCGGTTAAAGAATTTATTAGTAATATTTGAACAATTACTATATAATAAATTTTTAACTCACGACATGTTATTAACAAAGATGTTGGAACACTGAAATAAGCAGTTTATGTTTACGTTTTTAAATGTGCAAAGCCGACGTGTATGTTTCTTCAATCTGTGTTGTATTATCGGTTAAAGAATTTATTAGTAATATTTGAACAATTACTATATAATAAATTTTTAACTCACGACATGTTATTAACAAAGATGTTGGACACACGATTTCATCACTAGGTGTCACTAAAGACGACGCTATCTGCACTAAACAGTTTACATGTCAACGAACTCTGAATATTATTGTTTACATATGTATCAACACTGTGAAAGGAAAAACAGTTTACGACGTGTCAACGAACTCTGAATACTAGGTGTCACTAAAGACGATGCTATCTACACTGTGAAAGGAAAAAAACAGTTTACATGTCAACGAACTCTGAATATTATTGTTTACATTTTTAAAACGTGTAACGTTTATGTATCAACACTGTGAAAGGAAAACAGTTTACGACGTGTCAACGAACTCTGAATGTTTATGTTTACGTTTGTGCAACGCTGACGTATATGTTTACATTTTTACTAGGTCAGTGTGTTGTCGAGGTCATGTTTACGAAGTTATCACTAAAACGTTTGTTTACGTGTGCGTAAAAACGTTTGTTTGTTTACGTTTGTGCAACGCTGACGTGTATGTTTACATTTTTACTAGGTCAGCGTGTTGTCGAGGTCATGTTTACGACGTTATCACTAGACAGTTTGTTTATGTTTACGTTTTTTACTAGGTCAGTGTGTTACGGTCTAGTGACCTCGAGGTCGTGTTTACATTGATTAGAAAAGGTCAACGGGGTTATCTGGTGATTACGAAAGGTCAACGAGGTTATCTGCTGATTAATTCGAGGTCAATTGGGGTTATCAGCGATAAGGCGGGGTTAATTGGATTTTAATTGGGGTCATCGCTGATAAGGCGGGGTTATCGCTGATAAGGTGACCTCTTGACATGACCTCTGACCTTGTCCTAGACCTCTGACCTGTACCAGAAAGAACATTTATATACTACTCTTGTAATAATGAACTTATTATTAAATAATAAAATGAGTTTATTTTCATTTGGTTTCAACTGGAATTATAAATTAAATACTAATTGATGTAAACAATGATTAAAATATTCATTTAAAATTGAAAACTGAAAGAACGTTCAAGCTGAGATAGCGTTTGGAAAATAAGATGTGTATATTTCTGTTCATGTAAATTTTATCAATGACAATCCATATTTTATGTTTAACTGTAGATTCTCCACCTAAGTGCGGCCATGACCTCACCGGATCATGACCGTGAAAGTAGTTAATTCTGGCAAATCATAAATTTTACTTGATATAACCGGCTTGTGGTTTGTTTTACTTTGTTAACCCGGTGGTTTGTTAGACTTAGTAGGGGGGTTAATTTTAGGGGAATCTACCAAATTTTGGAACAGGGCTATTTTCACCCAGATAGGGGTCGTAGTCCATTAGGGGCGTATCAATCAAGAATAGTAGGTGTAACACTGAATTTTATTGTAACGCCGAAGCAAGGATGGGGTGGAATAAAAGAAAAAAATGTCCACCCCTTCCGCATCAGTCCTTGTGAAAGCAACTGGGCGCCACAGTCCAGGAGGGGAAATAGTGAGTGTGGATGGGGGTGACCCAGTTACAGGTCATGAGGGAGATGTGGTTTACGGCTAGGATGAGGCTGGAAAAAGCCAAGAAGCCTAGCGCAAAACACATGAATATGTAACGGGTATCAGGGGTTAAGGGGTTAAAAGGGGGTAGTAGAAAAAAAAATTTGGCGCCTGCAATCAAATTGATGTTTTAAATTTTGATTATATTATTGTTTGTGTGTATTAATAGTGTTATTGGATTATATTGTTTAGGATATATGTATAATCAAATGTTAGGGTAAGGAAGTTCATGTTTTAATTAAATGTTCTATTTGTTTGTTTTCTAAGTATTAAAAGTAACAAAGAGAATCAATCAATTCAGGTAAAAGATTTTTTTTTTTTTGTTTTGATGAAAATAATAATAATATGACAATCTGATTTTGAATTTAAAAGAATGGTGAATTTAAAGATAAAATATTTTGTGATTTTAAATGATGAGTTTGTTTAGAAAATATTATAGGTGTATGTATGTGCCCAGTATTTGCCAAAGGCGACCCAGTGTGCAGGAAAAGGGGAAACATCGGTTGAGGATTTGGCATGGTATAAGACCAGGGGTTTGGATTTTGGGGCGGCATGTTAGAAGGTGAGGTGCGCTGTGGTGCTTGTCTGTTCGATTTTATGGTGTTGGGATCTCGTACAGAGAAGTCCAGTAATCTCGTTCAGATGCGGCCATAGTCACCGAACCAGGGGGGTAGTTTACCCATGATGTATAAGAACAAGGGGGTTGTTGGCACCATATCCTCACCGGTCCTCTTAGGGGTTAGCAATGAGATTTCTTCTGTTTCGACAGAAGACCTCTCATTGGGGGGGGGGGGTATTGTAACGGGACGAATTTCGAGGGGTTTTTATTTTATTAAATTTGGGGATTTATTATAAAATATTTGAAATTCATTTTCCATCTGTGTATACGGCCACGTGTTTGAATAAAAGCATTGTGCGAACCAAGGAACAGTACGCAGTAACAGTTGTGAAACATTTGCCAAAGAATGTGCCGGTCGTCGATTCTAAGAACTTAACGTTTGTGTTGCAGTTACGCCCGAACGCACTACACCAGCATGTGCGCAGACAACGCCTCGGTGGTAAAGCAAAATGGCTTGAAGACTCTATTTTTTACGCCTCATGCGCTCAACATGCCGGAAACATAACTATAAGCCACACCCATTTATGTGACGAAAGTAAAGGCAGTGAAATATCGTCGACGGCCAACACTCAAAAATCCTGTGTGTCATATGTACAGCCACTAAGACACTGATAACTAAGGCTGTGTGCGGCGACGAAATTTGTTCGCCGGCAAGGCAGTAATGTCCGGCATCATGTATAGGCAGTCTACTAGAAACCACAGCACCTAACAGACGCAAACAGTGTAGCGTGGACCCGGTCGGACGGAACCTTATAAAACATGAAGGACCCCGTCTAATACAACTATCCTCCCGACCGGGATCCAAGAAAAATAGTGCGCGGTCAACTAAACATTATACCCGGGTAAATTTTCGTTTTATCAAGTCGACCGACTAACCAAGTTTGTACAAAATAGTATGAAGAGTTGATAGTAATCTGTGAAGATGAAAAAACCGTGAGTGTGTTAGGAAACTGTTAATCGTTTATAGTGCGAGAATATTATCGGACGCACCATGCAGTCGGCAGCGACGCTACGGAACAAGTAACTGTAATCAATTCAATTACTTTCTTTCAAAAGCCTAACTTAAATAAATATGGGGTTTTATAAATTTGTTTGAATGTGAGTGTGTGGCAAGCTGGGTTCGCCTGATTAGTAGAATATATATATATGTTAGAATAAGAATATATTGCCATAAATGTACATGTTTATCTGTTGAAAAGTTGAGCTAATTGACATTTATTCAAAGTGAAGTAAAGCTAATAAATTTTTGAATTCCATCAACAAATGAGTGTAGCGTACGTTTGTTGTGTGACCCTATAACCATACTTGCATCTTAACGTTCGTGTGACGAACTCTGGATTGGAGGAAGACTAAACGGTAAGTGGGAGAAAATTATTTTACGATTTAAATGTATTAAAATGTAATTAACTTTACAACTGGCGTCACGATAGGGACTCGAATTTGAATAATTAAAATTCCACACCTACGATAGATGCAAGTTTGAGTTGAGGGTTAAGTAACTACGTAAAAATTACGCAGCACATATAAATTAGTACACCAATGTACAGAGGTTAAGAGTGAAGTGGTAAATATTTTAAGTAAGAAAATCTAGATTAATAAACTTATAGGTATGGCAGATAATAATGGGAGTATAAATAACGAAGTCAGCTTCTCTGACAGTCAAACAGAAAGTCAAGCAAATACCGACTCAGGTATCCAAACAGAGTCACTATCAGTGGGTGATTGTAATGTAGAAGAATCTGTAATTAGTGCGCCGGGAGCGAATTCCACTCCCGTAACAATTAAAACAAGAGAAAAAGAGTTGTCATTAAATGACTTATTTGATCTAATTAACAATAGATTTAATATGAATAATAGAAATTTTGACTAAAAATTCAAGGAACAGAATAGTAAATTTGATGGTATAAATAATCGTTTAGACAATAACGATATAAAATTGAATTAAATTAAGACCGAAATTAAAAGTGAATTTAATTGTAAAGTTGATGTACTTAAATTTGACATTGGTGAGGCAAAAATGAAATGCGAAAGTAGTTGTAACGAATTGAAACAAGATATTGAGAAAATAGTAGAGTCAGTAGGAGAACAGATTAAAAGTAAGAGTAATAATGATAATAAGAAATTAACAAGTGATAACAATAATGTTGAAAATGAGAATATAATTAAAAATGTGGTATTAGAGAATAAGGTAACAAATGATAACAATGATATTGAAAATGGTAATGTAATTGAAAAGGTGGTATCAGAGAGTGATACGTTGAAAATAGATAGTGAAATAGTGAGTGAGAGAGAGAGAGTAATAGGTTGTAACGGAGTAGTAATTAGTGTCGATGAATTAGAAAAAGAATGGAGAGAGAGAGTAGATGAATATGTAGGGCAGAGGGTAAATTTTCCCCATATTTGTGATGAACCAAGGTGTTCAAAAATGTTATTATTGGAGGGCAAGAGACCCTTATTAGTGAAAGATTTGAGTTGTTTCCCCTTTTTGTATAAGTTAGTACCCTCTGTGTGGAATGGTATTGAAAGTGTGAGATGGTGTTATGATGAGAGAGAGTTAGACAGAGAGTTGTGTATTGATAGATAGATAGAATTGTACAAATTAAAGAGAGATTATGATGAGTTGAAAGAAACGTTAGCTGTGGTAAAAATAAAATATATGAAGTACTTACCTGTTAAAATAGAGAATGAGAATTATTTTGATGATACATGTTTAAATCATAATAATTTACCTTATGTTGTAATAAATGAGAAAATAACTGACTTGATAATGAATATAACTACTAATGGAGACTGGACAGAAATAAATAATGTTGACTTGGTTTATGATTATTGTGGTAAAATGAATGAACTAAAATTTTATGGTTATTGCACACAAGATAGCCATATGTGTGTAAATAAAATTGAAAACTGTTATTTGAAACCAAGGCTAATTTTTGACGATGGAGGCTGAACATTAAATTCACAAATGGACAATTTTAAATATTTTGTTTTATGGTTCTGACCTCGCAGACTTGAACAATGAAGTGTGATACAACTGAATAATTAATGATGAAGAATTGTAAATAAATGTTTAGTGAATTTAATTGTATGTATTGTAAAATGTTAGGTAAACCAGGTGTATGTAGGTAATTGTTGTGATAATAATAATAGTATTTTGCAGTCTAAGTAAATAACAAAAATAATTTGGAAGAGGATAACTAATGAGTTGTAATTATTGTAATTGGTGGAAGTATTTAAATTTTGTTTTTAATAATTGATTTAATTAAAATAATTTGAAATGTTTAAATATTTTTGATTGATTTAAATGTTATATAATTGCATTTTCTAATAAGTCTAAAATATTTATGATTTGGGAATTTGATTAATTAATAAATAAATGTTAAATTGTTTGGTATGAAATAACATTGTTGTTAAATGTTTCAGAGGTTACGTGGAGATATTGGTGTGTGTGTGGTGTGTATTTTTGTGTTTATGTCAGTAGGTGAATAATGTACTGTAAGTATAAAGTTTATTAGATACCAATTAGATAGAATAAAAGGTTTACGGGTGTGAAAAGATTTTGATTCAATGATATAAATGAATTGATATAATGGTATTAAATGGAAACTATGATTAAAAAGCAATAATAACTGAAAGGTGAATTAAAATTATATTTGGTTTGAACTGTAATAAATAGACTTTGACAAATATGTTAACATTAAATGATTTATAGAAACAAAAAATTTGTAGGAAGTATATGTGTCAGTATGTGGTAAGCAGAATGTTTAGACTGAAGGAGTGTTTATAACACAAGTCTGGCAGACAACTGTTAATGTAAACAGGTGTGTTGTATGTTGTGACTAATGTCTACAGTCATGCTGAATTGACAATAACAAAAATGTTGTAGTCTGCTGAATCATTGCCAGCAGCAAAATCTTATTGTGAAATAAAAGAAATGAAGTTAAAAATTTTTTTGTCAGATAAAAGAATAATGAGGTAATTCCTGTAACTTAGAGTTTGAGAAATTAAATATAATTAAATTAATTTGGTAATTAAATTAATTGAAAAGATGATTTTTAATAATGAACTTGTAATAATGAACTTATTATTAAATAATAAAATGAGTTTATTTTCATTTGGTTTCAACTGGAATTATAAATTAAATACTAATTGATGTAAACAATGATTAAAATATTCATTTAAAATTGAAAACTGAAAGAACGTTCAAGCTGAGATAGCGTTTGGAAAATAAGATGTGTATATTTCTGTTCATGTAAATTTTATCAATGACAATCCATATTTTATGTTTAACTGTAGATTCTCCACCTAAGTGCGGCCATGACCTCACCGGATCATGACCGTGAAAGTAGTTAATTCTGGCAAATCATAAATTTTACTGGATATAACCGGCTTGTGGTTTGTTTTACTTTGTTAACCCGGTGGTTTGTTAGACTTAGTAGGGGGGTTAATTTTAGGGGAATCTACCAAATTTTGGAACAGGGCTATTTTCACCCAGATAGGGGTCGTAGTCCATTAGGGGCGTATCAATCAAGAATAGTAGGTGTAACACTGAATTTTATTGTAACGCCGAAGCAAGGATGGGGTGGAATAAAAGAAAAAATGTCCACCCCTTCCGCATCAGTCCTTGTGAAAGCAACTGGGCGCCACAGTCCAGGAGGGGAAATAGTGAGTGTGGATGGGGGTGACCCAGTTACAGGTCATGAGGGAGATGTGGTTTACGGCTAGGATGAGGCTGGAAAAAGCCAAGAAGCCTAGCGCAAAACACATGAATATGTAACGGGTATCAGGGGTTAAGGGGTTAAAAGGGGGTAGTAGAAAAAAAAATTTGGCGCCTGCAATCAAATTGATGTTTTAAATTTTGATTATATTATTGTTTGTGTGTATTAATAGTGTTATTGGATTATATTGTTTAGGATATATGTATAATCAAATGTTAGGGTAAGGAAGTTCATGTTTTAATTAAATGTTCTATTTGTTTGTTTTCTAAGTATTAAAAGTAACAAAGAGAATCAATCAATTCAGGTAAAAGATTTTTTTTTTTGGTTTTGATGAAAATAATAATAATATGACAATCTGATTTTGAATTTAAAAGAATGGTGAATTTAAAGATAAAATATTTTGTGATTTTAAATGATGAGTTTGTTTAGAAAATATTATAGGTGTATGTATGTGCCCAGTATTTGCCAAAGGCGACCCAGTGTGCAGGAAAAGGGGAAACATCGGTTGAGGATTTGGCATGGTATAAGACCAGGGGTTTGGATTTTGGGGCGGCATGTTAGAAGGTGAGGTGCGCTGTGGTGCTTGTCTGTTCGATTTTATGGTGTTGGGATCTCGTACAGAGAAGTCCAGTAATCTCGTTCAGATGCGGCCATAGTCACCGAACCAGGGGGGTAGTTTACCCATGATGTATAAGAACAAGAGGGTTGTTGGCACCATATCCTCACCGGTCCTCTTAGGGGTTAGCAATGAGATTTCTTCTGTTTCGACAGAAGACCTCTCATTGGGGGGGGGGGGTATTGTAACGGGACGAATTTCGAGGGGTTTTTATTTTATTAAATTTGGGGATTTATTATAAAATATTTGAAATTCATTTTCCATCTGTGTATACGGCCACGTGTTTGAATAAAAGCATTGTGCGAACCAAGGAACAGTACGCAGTAACAGTTGTGAAACATTTGCCAAAGAATGTGCCGGTCGTCGATTCTAAGAACTTAACGTTTGTGTTGCAGTTACGCCCGAACGCACTACACCAGCATGTGCGCAGACAACGCCTCGGTGGTAAAGCAAAATGGCTTGAAGACTCTATTTTTTACGCCTCATGCGCTCAACATGCCGGAAACATAACTATAAGCCACACCCATTTATGTGACGAAAGTAAAGGCAGTGAAATATCGTCGACGGCCAACACTCAAAAATCCTGTGTGTCATATGTACAGCCACTAAGACACTGATAACTAAGGCTGTGTGCGGCGACGAAATTTGTTCGCCGGCAAGGCAGTAATGTCCGGCATCATGTATAGGCAGTCTACTAGAAACCACAGCACCTAACAGACGCAAACAGTGTAGCGTGGACCCGGTCGGACGGAACCTTATAAAACATGAAGGACCCCGTCTAATACAACTATCCTCCCGACCGGGATCCAAGAAAAATAGTGCGCGGTCAACTAAACATTATACCCGGGTAAATTTTCGTTTTATCAAGTCGACCGACTAACCAAGTTTGTACAAAATAGTATGAAGAGTTGATAGTAATCTGTGAAGATGAAAAAACCGTGAGTGTGTTAGGAAACTGTTAATCGTTTATAGTGCGAGAATATTATCGGACGCACCATGCAGTCGGCAGCGACGCTACGGAACAAGTAACTGTAATCAATTCAATTACTTTCTTTCAAAAGCCTAACTTAAATAAATATGGGGTTTTATAAATTTGTTTGAATGTGAGTGTGTGGCAAGCTGGGTTCGCCTGATTAGTAGAATATATATATATGTTAGAATAAGAATATATTGCCATAAATGTACATGTTTATCTGTTGAAAAGTTGAGCTAATTGACATTTATTCAAAGTGAAGTAAAGCTAATACATTTTTGAATTCCATCAACAAATGAGTGTAGCGTACGTTTGTTGTGTGACCCTATAACCATACTTGCATCTTAACGTTCGTGTGACGAACTCTGGATTGGAGGAAGACTAAACGGTAAGTGGGAGAAAATTATTTTACGATTTAAATGTATTAAAATGTAATTAACTTTACAACTGGCGTCACGATGGGGACTCGAATTTGAATAATTAAAATTCCACACCTACGATAGATGCAAGTTTGAGTTGAGGGTTAAGTAACTACGTAAAAATTACGCAGCACATATAAATTAGTACATCAATGTACAGAGGTTAAGAGTGAAGTGGTAAATATTTTAAGTAAGAAAATCTAGATTAATAAACTTATAGGTATGGCAGATAATAATGGGAGTATAAATAACGAAGTCAGCTTCTCTGACAGTCAAACAGAAAGTCAAGCAAATACCGACTCAGGTATCCAAACAGAGTCACTATCAGTGGGTGATTGTAATGTAGAAGAATCTGTAATTAGTGCGCCGGGAGCGAATTCCAGTCCCGTAACAATTAAAACAAGAGAAAAAGAGTTGTCATTAAATGACTTATTTGATCTAATTAACAATAGATTTAATATGAATAATAGAAATTTTGACTAAAAATTCAAGGAACAGAATAGTAAATTTGATGGTATAAATAATCGTTTAGACAATAACGATATAAAATTGAATTAAATTAAGACCGAAATTAAAAGTGAATTTAATTGTAAAGTTGATGTACTTAAATTTGACATTGGTGAGGCAAAAATGAAATGCGAAAGTAGTTGTAACGAATTGAAACAAGATATTGAGAAAATAGTAGAGTCAGTAGGAGAACAGATTAAAAGTAAGAGTAATAATGATAATAAGAAATTAACAAGTGATAACAATAATGTTGAAAATGAGAATATAATTAAAAATGTGGTATTAGAGAATAAGGTAACAAATGATAACAATGATATTGAAAATGGTAATGTAATTGAAAAGGTGGTATCAGAGAGTGATACGTTGAAAATAGATAGTGAAATAGTGAGTGAGAGAGAGAGAGTAATAGGTTGTAACGGAGTAGTAATTAGTGTCGATGAATTAGAAAAAGAATGGAGAGAGAGAGTAGATGAATATGTAGGGCAGAGGGTAAATTTTCCCCATATTTGTGATGAACCAAGGTGTTCAAAAATGTTATTATTGGAGGGCAAGAGACCCTTATTAGTGAAAGATTTGAGTTGTTTCCCCTTTTTGTATAAGTTAGTACCCTCTGTGTGGAATGGTATTGAAAGTGTGAGATGGTGTTATGATGAGAGAGAGTTAGACAGAGAGTTGTGTATTGATAGATAGATAGAATTGTACAAATTAAAGAGAGATTATGATGAGTTGAAAGAAACGTTAGCTGTGGTAAAAATAAATTATATGAAGTACTTACCTGTTAAAATAGAGAATGAGAATTATTTTGATGATACATGTTTAAATCATAATAATTTACCTTATGTTGTAATAAATGAGAAAATAACTGACTTGATAATGAATATAACTACTAATGGAGACTGGACAGAAATAAATAATGTTGACTTGGTTTATGATTATTGTGGTAAAATGAATGAACTAAAATTTTATGGTTATTGCACACAAGATAGCCATATGTGTGTAAATAAAATTGAAAACTGTTATTTGAAACCAAGGCTAATTTTTGACGATGGAGGCTGAACATTAAATTCACAAATGGACAATTTTAAATATTTTGTTTTATGGTTCTGACCTCGCAGACTTGAACAATGAAGTGTGATACAACTGAATAATTAATGATGAAGAATTGTAAATAAATGTTTAGTGAATTTAATTGTATGTATTGTAAAATGTTAGGTAAACCAGGTGTATGTAGGTAATTGTTGTGATAATAATAATAGTATTTTGCAGTCTAAGTAAATAACAAAAATAATTTGGAAGAGGATAACTAATGAGTTGTAATTATTGTAATTGGTGGAAGTATTTAAATTTCGTTTTTAATAATTGATTTAATTAAAATAATTTGAAATGTTTAAATATTTTTGATTGATTTAAATGTTATATAATTGCATTTTCTAATAAGTCTAAAATATTTATGATTTGGGAATTTGATTAATTAATAAATAAATGTTAAATTGTTTGGTATGAAATAACATTGTTGTTAAATGTTTCAGAGGTTACGTGGAGATATTGGTGTGTGTGTGGTGTGTATTTTTGTGTTTATGTCAGTAGGTGAATAATGTACTGTAAGTATAAAGTTTATTAGATACCAATTAGATAGAATAAAAGGTTTACGGGTGTGAAAAGATTTTGATTCAATGATATAAATGAATTGATATAATGGTATTAAATGGAAACTATGATTAAAAAGCAATAATAACTGAAAGGTGAATTAAAATTATATTTGGTTTGAACTGTAATAAATAGACTTTGACAAATATGTTAACATTAAATGATTTATAGAAACAAAAAATTTGTAGGAAGTATATGTGTCAGTATGTGGTAAGCAGAATGTTTAGACTGAAGGAGTGTTTATAACACAAGTCTGGCAGACAACTGTTAATGTAAACAGGTGTGTTGTATGTTGTGACTAATGTCTACAGTCATGCTGAATTGACAATAACAAAAATGTTGTAGTCTGCTGAATCATTGCCAGCAGCAAAATCTTATTGTGAAATAAAAGAAATGAAGTTAAAAATTTTTTTGTCAGATAAAAGAATAATGAGGTAATTCCTGTAACTTAGAGTTTGAGAAATTAAATATAATTAAATTAATTTGGTAATTAAATTAATTGAAAAGATGATTTTTAATAATGAACTTGTAATAATGAACTTATTATTAAATAATAAAATGAGTTTATTTTCATTTGGTTTCAACTGGAATTATAAATTAAATACTAATTGATGTAAACAATGATTAAAATATTCATTTAAAATTGAAAACTGAAAGAACGTTCAAGCTGAGATAGCGTTTGGAAAATAAGATGTGTATATTTCTGTTCATGTAAATTTTATCAATGACAATCCATATTTTATGTTTAACTGTAGATTCTCCACCTAAGTGCGGCCATGACCTCACCGGATCATGACCGTGAAAGTAGTTAATTGTGGCAAATCATAAATTTTACTTGATATAACCGGCTTGTGGTTTGTTTTACTTTGTTAACCCGGTGGTTTGTTAGACTTAGTAGGGGGGTTATTTTTAGGGGAATCTACCAAATTTTGGAACAGGGCTATTTTCACCCAGATAGGGGTCGTAGTCCATTAGGGGCGTATCAATCAAGAATAGTAGGTGTAACACTGAATTTTATTGTAACGCCGAAGCAAGGATGGGGTGGAATAAAAGAAAAAAATGTCCACCCCTTCCGCATCAGTCCTTGTGAAGGCAACTGGGCGCCACAGTCCAGGGGGGAAATAGTGAGTGTGGATGGGGGGGTGACCCAGTTACAGGTCATGAGGGAGATGTGGTTTACGGCTAGGATGAGGCTGGAAAAAGCCAAGAAGCCTAGCGCAGAACACATGAATATGTAACGGGTATCAGGGGTTAAGGGATTAAAAGGGGGGTAGTAGAAAAAAAAATTTTGGTGCCTGCCATCAAATTGATGTTTTAAATTTTGATTATATTATTGTTTGTGTGTATTAATAGTGTTATTGGATTATGTTGTTTAGGATATATGTATAATCAAATGTTAGGGTAAGGAAGTTCATGTTTTAATTAAATGTTCTATTTGTTTGTTTTCCAAGTATTAATAGTAACAAAGAGAATCAATCAATTCAGGTAAAAGATTTTTTTTTTGGTTTTGATGAAAATAATAATAATATGATAATCTGATTTTGAATTTAAAAGAATGGTGAATTTAAAGATAAAATATTTTGTGATTTTAAATGATGAGTTTGTTTAGAAAATATTATAGGTGTACGTATGCACCCAGTATTTGCCAAAGGCGACCCAGTGTGCAGGAAAAGGGGAAACATCGGTTGAGGATTTGGCATGGTATAAGACCAGGGGTTTGGATTTTGGGGCGGCATGTTAGAAGGTGAGGTGCACTGTGGTGCTTGTCTGTTCGATTTTATGGTGTTGGGATCTCGTACAGAGAAGTCCAGTAATCTCGTTCAGATGCGGCCATAGTCACCGAACCAGGGGGGTAGTTTACCCATGATGTATAAGAACAAGGGGGGTTGTTGGCACCATATCCTCACCAGTCCTCTTAGGGGTTAGCAATGAGATTTATTCTGTTTCGACAGAAGACCTCTCATTGGGGGGGGGTATTGTAACGGGACGAATTTCGAGGGGTTTTTATTTTATTAAATTTGGGGATTTATTATAAAATATTTGAAATTAATTTTCCATCTGTGTATACGGCCACGTGTTTGAATAAAAGCATTGTGCGAACCAAGGAACAGTACGCAGTAACAGTTGTGGAACATTTGCCAAAGAATGTGCCGGTCGTCGATTCTAAGAACTTAACGTTTGTGTTGCAGTTACGCCCGAACGCACTACACCAGCATGTGCGCAGACAACGCCACGGTGGTAAAGCAAAATGGCTTGAAGACTCTATTTTTTACGCCTCATGCGCTCAACATGCCGGAAACATAACTATAAGCCACACCCATTTATGTGACGAAAGTAAAGGCAGTGAAATATCGTCGACGGCCAACACTCAAAAATCCTGTGTGTCATATGTACAGCCACTAAGACACTGACAACTAAGGCTGTGCGCGGCGATGAAATTTTTTCGCCGGCAAGGCAGTAATGTCCGGCATCATGTATAGGCAGTCTACTAGAAACCACAGCACCTAACAGATGCAAACAGTGTAGCGTGGACCCGGTCGGACGGAACCTTATAAAACATGAAGGACCCCGTCTAATACAACTATCCTCCCGACCGGGATCCAAGAAAAATAGTGCACGGTCAACTAAACATTATACCCGGGTAAATTTTCATTTTATCAAGTCGACCGACTAACCAAGTTTGTACAAAATAGTATGAAGAGTTGGTAGTAATCTGTGAAGATGAAAAAACCGTGAGTGTGTTAGGAAACTGTTAATCGTTTATAGTGCGAGAATATTATCGGATGCACCATCCAGTCGGCAGCGACGCTACGGAACAAATAACTGTAATCAATTCAATTACTTTCTTTCAAAAGCCTAACTTAAATAAATATGGGGTTTTATAAATTTGTTTGAATGTGAGTGTGTGGCAAGCTGGCTTCGCCTGATTAGTAGAATATATATATGTTAGAATAAGAATATATTGCCATAAATGTACATGTTTATCTGTTGAAAAGTTGAGCTAATTGACATTTATTCAAAGTGAAGTAAACCTAATAAATTTTTGAATTCCATCAACAAATGAGTGTAGCGTACGTTTGTTGTGTGACCCTATAACCATACTTGCATCTTAACGTTCGTGTGACGAACTCTGGATTGGTGGAAGACTAAACGGTAAGTGGGAGAAAATTATTTTACGATTTAAATGTATTAATAGATAAAATGTAATTAACTTTACACAATATAACCAACCAGACCTATGAAGGAGGGAAGGAGACAATTGCAAAGTTCTATCACATCCTTAAGAGTCGGTCAGACTTAGAAGAAATAGTTAAAGAAGTGGAGCAACACCAAAGGCAAGATAGCAAATTGATGCAAATTCATCAAAGACTAAATGCACAAGACAATAGAGTAATACCATTCTATTGTATACACAACAATTTATTATTTATTAAGACCAAATACCATAACAATACCTGGAAATTGGTAATACCCAAAACATTAGAAAAAGATATCATAACGGACTATCATATTCGTTATGGACACATGGGAGCAGTTAAAGTGGTAAGAGCACTGGAAGAGCACCTGTATATTAAGGACATCAACAGAAGAGTGCGTAATTATATCAAAAGTTGCCGCATATGTCAAATGGTGAAATGCACCAACGAAAGGAAGGATGGACTAATGATAGCTATAACTTCATCAAACAAGTTAGAGAAAGTTTTTGTGGACATCTGCGGTCCATTCCCTAGAAGTGGAGGTTGACGGCAATATAAATATCTCATAATAATTTTCGACCATTACACAAAATTCACGAAGTTGTATCCAATAAATCGTGCCACTACAAGCAAGATACTTAACATAATTATACAAAGTTATATACCTGAAGTGGGGTGTCCGAAAACAATAATAACGGATCATGGTACCCAGTTCAAGTGCCGAAGATGGAGAGACACACTGCTGGAACATGGGGTGAAAACATATAAAACCTCAGTGTACCATCCCAGCAGTAACCCGTCCGAAAGAGTGCTGAGAGAAGTTGGAAGAATTATCAGAACCTATTGTTCCAACCAACAAAGGAAGTGGAGTGAGTATATCTCAGCAGCAGAAGACTGTATCAATCTAGCTCACCACCAATCAATAGAAACCACACCTTATAATGCCATGTTTGAGAAACCTCCACCACGAGAAATTTGTGACATTATTCAGTTTCCTCAAAGCCAGGAATATCAATTTGACAGAATTCATTTCCATAACAAGATTGGTGAGAAATTAGCACAAAGAAAAAGAAAGTATCAACAACAGGTGCCATCAAAAGTCATACAGTACCATGTAGGTGACCAAGTACTACTAAAAAATAGAGAGTTACCCAGTACCATGGAGGGTATCACTAAGAAGCTGCTAGTACTGTATATAGGCCCTTATACGATAACGAAGAACAATCAGAACAATACTTATGAAATTTCTGATCCAATAAGTAAGAAGGTCAAGGGTACATATAACCAAGCATCCTTGAAAAAATATTATGTATAATGAGATTTATCATGAGATGTAGAATATCATAACGTGTACAAACCAAGATATGTAATACTATAAACAGCAATCAAACATGAATCCAGGAAAATGTAATTGACCCATAATGAGCCCAATAGAATGGTGAAAGCACAAAAACCCCCTTATATATACTATTGAATGAACATATTATACTATAAGAGTGAACTATTTTATCATATTGTGAATATAACAAGAATGTTTATCATATTAAATATACTAAAAGTGTCTACCATATTATATATAACAAAAATGATTATCATAATGTATATAACAAAAATGTTTATCAAATAATAATATAATGTTACTCTAATCCTTCAAAATTAATTTCAATAAATGAAATTAAACATCCAGAATAAGTGATAAACAGCTATCACTTGAAGGAGCAGAGGAGAAAAACAACAAAGTGTCGAATATTGAAAAGAGATGGATTTAACAAGGAATGAGAACGTCAATTAAATGATAAAGAAAAATGTTTATCATATGAATATTGTAAACCCCTGATAATCCAGGACGATAATGAACCAAGTGTTAAAAAACCCAGTGTATAAACCGTGTAAAGAGTGAACTATGGTGAACTCAAGAAAAATTTGAAGACCAACTGCATAATTAGGTAGTGATAAAAATTTAAGTGTGTAATTTAAAAACACTGAAATAACCAAAACAAATTACAAACTAGTATCGAAGAATAGCAACAAGGCTGATAAATAATATAGCCAATATGTCAAGTTATGAATAAAATAATAACCTGTGAAGAGGAGTATGTTAGATAAAATGATAAAGCATGAACAGTGATAACAATGAAACCTCTAATACCTTGAATGTTATATTGAATATGATGTCTTATTGAAAAAATAAATGATATGTTATATTTTATGTGTTGTGATAGGGCAACTGTTGTTATGTGCAACTTTATATTGTCCCAGACAGAGATGAGGATTCCTCTGATTCTGAGGATGTGTAGCTGAGGAACGGCGGAGAATGGAAGCCAAATAGAGCCCCTCTGATTCCGAACCCACTACAAATGTTAGGGAATTAAATTGTAATATGTCAAGGATTATAAATCAAACACCGTGAGGTAAAATGAAAGAACAAAAGAGTTTGTCACAAGAATCAAGATGTGTTTAATGTAAAGAAAAATATGTTATTGTAAAACAGGAAATTGTTAATGTAAGAACTAAGATATGTTATAACTGAATGACTAAGAATATAAAAAACTTGAAAAATACTAGTAAGCTAAAAAATAATACTAGCCAAGAACTCAATCTAGTGCAACACACCAACAAACTATTGAACTTAATGCAGAAAGAAGCAGTAATAGTATGATGAAACAAAATAAAGTGATAATTTCTTCAAACCATAAAACTTTTCTCAAATTATCAATTTTGAGAGGGGAGTATATGTGACACCACAAAATGTTACATAACCTAGACACTCACCAGAAGGGTAAATAATTACACTAAGGTGATAAAAGTGAATCATTTATAATGAATGTAGCAAAGAAGAGAAGGACCAGCAAAGAAGAAAGAAGAGGAAGGATCCCAAGAAGCAGTGATGAATACACTGCATGACACTACAACAAACACAATGACTGACTTTAACTAATGGACATGCAAAGTTCACAATAAGCTGTCAAAAGAGCCAGTCCATGACATTAATGTAGAGTCGGGTAAAAGTAAAACTAACTAAATAATGACTGAAATAATGTAACATCAATAACAGCATTTTGGCTGAAAGTAAAAGAACCATGACCAAAAAATAACAAAGCCTATGACTAGAATAGCTATGGCCACAATGTATATTAAAACTAGCTTTAATAGCCCAGATGTAATATTAGTGGGTAAAAATAGTTATAAAAGGAAATCTTATAGGGATGAGCAACTTACTTATTAGACAAAATGTAATTAGTAACAATTATTAAGGAATAAACATAGTGCTGAGAATGTGTCTAGCCCATGCCTAAACAAATGTTTGTCAGTAAATTAATAGGGAAACAGGACTCCTAGTGAACATAAATTTACTGAACGATCAAGATAATTAAACGAGACGTGAAATACTAACACTCAATTATTAGTGTATAACTTTAAATTGAGTAGGCCACACAATTTGTATTTAGAGAATAAGGATTTTTTATAATAGCGTATTACCATAATTATGTTAAGAATTAATATTGTACAGTTATAAATAGCTTTTAATTATAATCATAGATGTATTAGGGTTCAAATAATGACGTTCTAAAGAAAACACAGTGTAAATAACTAAATGTAAAAAGATAGGAAATGATCGCATTATGCATTGCTAGCAGACGACAGTGAGAAACCATGTTTCAAAACATTATTTGTAAGCATTGTCAAGGAAAACGAGGTTAAAACCAGTGTTAAGCCATATCTAATTAAAGCCCAGAAACTAAACTTTAATTTGATGATAATAACCTCGAGATTGGAATTATAATAAGTGCATAGTGTGTGTTAGCATCATTTGTTATTAAAATTAAGAAATTGTCAAAGTAATACGGATAACAACGAAAGTTGAGTACAATGCTCGCTCCGGTGGCCGTTAGAAAAAACAATACGTCGTTGTAACGGTTATCAGAGCCAATCAAAAAAGAGTTTACTAAACGACTTTTCTCTCTAAGTGCGATGCAGCGAAGGGGTATATAACCAGCAACGCAGAGAAATTCGTTAGATTCGTCACCTCAACTCGAGCGATACAGTCGCCGCTCGCCAGCGTAATACTTTTTTATGACTTAACTAGCGAGTACCCAGCATGCGTTGCAATGCCACTCAAAGAAAGAAAGTGTTATATAATATATAAAGACTTCGTTCGCGTGGTCTTCAATTTAATGCGATAATATATTTAGAACAGAATCTATTCCATTGGGTTGCCATAGTAACCAGATCTAATAAGTTAGTTTTTTAAGACTCCAAAGGACCCCCCAGAGGATCGTATCGAAAAAAAAAACACCTGTCCTATGTTGGTTCTCCCGTTGCATAAAATATTTGTGCCAAGTTTGGTTGAAATCGGTCCAGTGGTTTAGGAGGAGATGTGGAAGACCCCAAGAACCCACCAAAGGACCCCATCGAAAAAAATTCATAAACCTTCGCGGGCGTGCGCACAACAACTCACCGAAGTTTCATCGCAATCGGATGAATGGTATAGGAACGCATACGGGACAAAGAAAGAAACAAACATTCATTTTTATAGATGTAGATATAGTATAATAACAGTAAATATTTCAAAATTCTTCAAAACAGTCAACAGTACAGCGATTAAACACACGGAAAGTGCTTCGACAGTAATAAGTGAATATTTTTAATTAGTGCGTGTGTTCCGAACGAGCGAGAGTATTTTAATCAGTAGGCCTAATTTAAATAGCCCAGTTTTATTAAGAAGAGGGCAGATTCCTCGTTCCAAGTGCGTATAAAGTGTAATTAACCAGTGATCATTATAATCCGATCACTGAAGGGTTTTTAAATTTTAATCTATATGATTAAAAAGAAATAAGGTAACACAGTGACCATTAATATTGTATTGTTAATGGAATAAATCCGCTTATAGTCCAAGCCACGTATTTTATAATCAACTAAACGCTATGTAACTCACCGTCTGTGGCTTAAGTAAATGTCTTTATACAATTGACATGTTTCGGGACACTTGTCCCATCATCAGAATATTTAAAAAAGTCTCTTCATACCATCATACGATGGCACAGTCATCAATATATTAAAAATATTAAAATCCACATAACACAAAACACAATTACACTACACAAAGTACGCACACAACAATTTTCGGTGTACACCACACTGTAACCGACAGCACACTGGTTCATATTTGACTCGTGTCGCGACAATATCGCAACGCAGTATCATACAGGACATTAGATTTAAAGTTCAGCCGATCATTTAAAACATGTGGCCTGGTAACAGGATTATTATACGCTCTATATATCTCAAACTCCTCAAGGGCGTTCATGTAACGTCCTTTATTACAAAAGTGAAGGGGTATCAAGTTGGTATGAAAATTAGTATAGTTGTGATTTTCATCAATAAGATGTTTAGCGAATTTAGATTTTACATTTCCTGTGTTATGAAAATAAGTGGGTGGCTTATGTTCAACAAACCTCTTGAGAAAACCACGGGCCGTTTGGCCCACATAAAAAGCATCACAACTATTACATATTAATTTATAGATCCCTCTTTTCTTTTCAATGACGGTTGGTTCCCGAGTACGAAGGCTATTTAAAATGTTATTTGTAGTCTTATATGTGACAACAACGTTTGACTTGTTTAAAACAGAAGACAGAATTCTAGGTAGAAAGCTCATGTATGGTATAGAAATGTATTTATACACACTGTCCCCAGGTGCCCTTAGCGTGTTTGCGTTTTTTCGTCTCATATGTTTTTTAAGGATATTATTTACTACCGCTTTTTTGTAGCCATTGGTGACCGCAATATGTTTAATTGTATTTAGTTCGTCTTGATAATCCTTGTCGCTGAGGGGCAATGATAAGAGGCGGTTAACCATGCTGTGGAAAGCAGCCATTTTCTGCGATACCGGATGATAAGATGTGGCGTGTATTATAGTGTCAGTTGTAGTGGGTTTCCTGTAAATATTAAACTCCAATTTATTAATATTTCTGGTGACCGTCAAATCAAGAAAATTTAATTTTCCACTGTCCTCGTGCTCCAGTGTAAACTGTATATTGTTATTAATACTGTTCAAATATGTGTGTAGCCTATCTATTTGTCTATGTGTGCCTTTATAGATCAAAAAGGTGTCATCAACATACCGGCCATAAAATATTATGTTATCATTGTACACACTATTGGAAAAAATAAAGGAGTTTTCGAAATGGTTTAAGTACACTTCAGCAAGGAGGCCAGAGAGTGGAGAACCCATTGCCACACCATCATGTTGGCTAAAGAATTGCTTGTCATGCGTGAAATAATTCTGGTTAAGAATCACCTCCAAAAGAGCCATCAATTCATTAATACTTTCAACATTCAATTTATTAGTATTAACGAGGTTATTTCTCAAAATTTGTAAGGCATCAGCAACCGGTATATTCGTATATAAATTAACAATATCAAACGAAACCAGCTTATGATGAGGTTCGATCTTTAGATCCTTCACTTTATTGACAAAATCGATATTATTGGTTATACTGTGACTATTAACTATGTTTATGTTGCTTTTAATGACGTTTACCAATTTCTTAGCTGTTTTATAACCAGGTGCGGTAGTGAAGTTAATTAACGGTCTTATCGGAACACCAGTCTTATGTAATTTTGGTAACCCTGTCAATGTGGGTGTCCTTGAATTGATGGGCTTTAACGATCGTCTAGTTCGCTCATCAAACAAATGCACACTCTTATTTATGCCCCGATTTAGACACTTGACGTGTTGTTCAGTAGGGTCCGAGTTTAATTTCTCAATGTTGTTGTTAGTGATAAAGTTCCATATCTTATCAGTATAATCACTATTGTCCATAATGACAACAGTGTTGCCTTTGTCAGCCTTGGTTACGAGAGCACAGTTGTCTGACAGTTTGCGCTTTAAACCCGTTAAGATATTGCGTTCTTTATTATAATTATTAAAAGTGCACGGAACCGAAGAATAAGTATTAGTATTCTGGTTTCTTATGATATTACTGAGCTTATTATTGATTAAAATCCGCGCCTCATCTTGGACCTTCTGGTCTTCTATTGCTTTGACCACAGCTTCAGCATTTATAATTTCAGCAGCAATATGTTTATGGCTGAAGTTAGATTTTGAACGAGGTAAATTATAATTTAAGCCCTTTTTCAACAAATTAGATTCTTCTTTAGTAAGATCTATTGATGTTAAGTTCTGCAATCGTGTATAAAATTTATGTTTACAGGCAATGTTGTTGGCTTAAATTATAATTTACCTCGTTCAAAATCTAACTTCAGCCATAAACATATTGCTGCTGAAATTATAAATGCTGAAGCTGTAGTCAAAGCAATAGAAGACCAGAAGGTCCAAGATGAGGCGCGGATTTTAATCAATAATAAGCTCAGTAATATCATAAGAAACCAGAATACTAATACTTATTCTTCGGTTCCGTGCACTTTTAATAATTATAATAAAGAACGCAATATCTTAACGGGTTTAAAGCGCAAACTGTCAGACAACTGTGCTCTCGTAACCAAGCCTGACAAAGGCAACACTGTTGTCATTATGGACAATAGTGATTATACTGATAGGATACGGAACTTTATCGCTAACAACAACATTGAGAAATTAAACTCGGACCCTACTGAACAACACGTCAAGTGTCTAAATCGAGAGTGTGCATTTGTTTGATGAGCGAACTAGACGATCGTTAAAGCCCATCAATTCAAGGGCACCCACATTGACAGGGTTACCAAAATTACATAAGACTGGTGTTCCGATAAGACCGTTAATTAACTTCACTACCGCACCTGGTTATAAAACAGCTAAGAAATTGGTAAACGTCATTAAAAGCAACATAAACATAGTTAATAGTCACAGTATAACCAATAATATCGATTTTGTCAATAAAGTGAAGGATCTAAAGATCGAACCTCATCATAAGCTGGTTTCGTTTGATATTGTTAATTTATATACGAATATACCGGTTGCTGATACCTTACAAATTTTAAGAAATAACCTCGTTAATACTAATAAATTGAATGTTGAAAGTATTAATGAATTGATGGCTCTTTTAGAGGTGATTCTTAACCAGAATTATTTCACGCATGACAAGCAATTCTTTAGCCAACATGATGGTGTGGCAATGGGTTCTCCACTCTCTGGCCTCCTTGCTGAAGTGTACTTAAACCATTTCGAAAACTCCTTTACTTTTTCCAATAGTGTGTACAATGATAACATAATATTTTATGGCCGGTATGTTGACGACACCTTTTTGATCTATAAAGGCACACATAGACAAATAGATAGGCTACACACATATTTGAACAGTATTAATAACAATATACAGTTTACACTGGAGCACGAGGACAGTGGAAAATTAAATTTTCTTGATTTGACGGTCACCAGAAATATTAATAAATTGGAGTTTAATATTTACAGGAAACCCACTACAACTGACACTATAATACACGCCACATCTTATCATCCGGTATCGCAGAAAATGGCTGCTTTCCACAGCATGGTTAACCGCCTCTTATCATTGCCCCTCAGCGACAAGGATTATCAAGACGAACTAAATACAATTAAACATATTGCGGTCACCAATGGCTACAAAAAAGCGGTAGTAAATAATATCCTTAAAAAACATATGAGACGAAAAAACGCAAACACGCTAAGGGCACCTGGGGACAGTGTGTATAAATACATTTCTATACCATACATGAGCTTTCTACCTAGAATTCTGTCTTCTGTTTTAAACAAGTCAAACGTTGTTGTCACATATAAGACTACAAATAACATTTTAAATAGCCTTCGTACTCGGGAACCAACCGTCATTGAAAAGAAAAGAGGGATCTATAAATTAATATGTAATAGTTGTGATGCTTTTTATGTGGGCCAAACTGCCCGTGGTTTTCTCAAGAGGTTTGTTGAACATAAGCCACCCACTTATTTTCATAACACAGGAAATGTAAAATCTAAATTCGCTAAACATCTTATTGATGAAAATCACAACTATACTAATTTTCATACCAACTTGATACCCCTTCACTTTTGTAATAAAGGACGTTACATGAACGCCCTTGAGGAGTTTGAGATATATAGAGCGTATAATAATCCTGTTACCAGGCCACATGTTTTAAATGATCGGCTGAACTTTAAATCTAATGTCCTGTATGATACTGCGTTGCGATATTGTCGCGACACGAGTCAAATATGAACCAGTGCGCTGTCGGTTACCGTGTGGTGTACACCGAAAATTGTTGTGTGCGTACTTTGTGTAGTGTAATTGTGTTTTGTGTTATGTGGATTTTAATATATTGACGACTGTGCCATCGTATGATGGTATGAAGAGGCTTTTTTAAATATTCTGTCAATTGTATAAAGACATTTACTTAAGCCACAGACGGTGAGTTACATAGCATTTAGTTGATTATTAATATTGTTTATCTGTTTGCACTGATCATAATTTTCAACAACATTGTACTGACACAAGGACAACAAAACTTTCAATAACATACACAGAATCAATTTATTTAGAGGATTAATTAATCCAACGTAAGATATTGGTGTTAGAATTAAGCATCATAATATTTGTTAGTATATAAGTAAGCGCAACGATCGCTAACCTTAAAAATAATTACGAGTTTTTTAAAAAGAGGCCAAATTACGAATTATCATTATATTAACGTCTGTCAAGGCATTTAATAGTATTCTATTTGTATTTCAAAGAACCTACCCGTGGGGTAAATTATATATAAAAAGTAAAATTTGTTAATAGTTATAAGAGTTTTATTGTTCTAAACTGAGCTAGGCCGTATTGTAGATGGGCAACTTAACATCAAAATTATATTAATGTAGTAATTGTATTTTTATTTGTTGAGTTGTTTTAAAGGGTAAAATAAACCCACAATTTTATTCAGTATAAACTTTGGTTACATTTATTTCATTTAGCTAAGTAATACTCAATATAGAGCACAGTGAGACAACTTTGAGCAGAGACATTACCATACTATATTTGAATTGTTATAAATGCCTCAAGCATTTAAACGAAGCATAAAGTGAACCTATACAATTCTAAAATTTATCAATTTGTTTTTTCATGGGAACTTTTCCTAAAGTAAACCCATGTGGTGCCCATATTGCATACAAAGAGTAGTATAACCTTGTTTATAAAGTGGAAGCTGGTCATAAGAGCATCTTGACAGTTTACTTTGGGTAAGTGAACGTCAGAACTTCCAGTACTACTATCAGGTACGTGAAAGTGTTTTTATTATAAATTATTTGTCCAGACGATACTTGACGGTACGTACACTGACGACATTTAACCAAGAAGAGGAGTTCCACTGCAAGATCGACGCTACGGTTACATTCATTCACCGACCAGCGATTATTATATTATCCATTAAAATTATCACACTTTAATTATATAAACAATTTATCATCAAAGAGAATTACTGCATATAAAGTAAAGAGAGTTCATATTAACATTTTAAATTGTAACACGAGAATCCACTACACTACAATCGGTATTTAAACTAAATTAAATAATAATTAAAAGAGGGGGATTTCGTTAGGTTACAACAGTTAGGCATTTCATAGGCCTAGGTAGTCATTGGCTATATCTTCTTATTTTATACAACTTACATATTATTTTATCTTTATACATGTTGTGTTTTGTGTTACAAATTATTTGTTTACTTGTTGAATTGATTTGGGTCTGTTTTATAATAATTGTATGTTTTCATTATTTTACATATTATGGTCTGTCTATTATTTTCTAACTGCTTTTCCAGTATTAGTAAGTTTGTATGAATTTATCTTTTTTCTTATCTATATTGCTATTGTTTATAATTTGTCTATTATTTACTGTGTTTGTCTATTATTTTCTAACTGGCTTGTCCAGTATTGTCCAAGTTTGTAAGAATTAAACTCTTTACTTTATAACTTGTCTATTATTTACTAATATTTGTAAAACATAACATAACATTTAGGTTTATGGTCTGTATACTTCCTTCAGCCATATTACTTCTCATTAACTTAATTGAACAAATCTTTAACAATTATTATGCTACTCTTGTTTACATTTTGTTTATTCTTATTTATTTTTTGGTGACAAACATCATCACACTATTTACTTTGTCTAATTAACTATCCCTTTGAACATAGGATGTTTATTGATTTTGCATTTATATTCTTTACCACATTTTTTCTTTTCTAAACTTTACTATCTAACCATGGTAACACTAACATTTTGACTCTCCATGAGATTTTTTCCCTGAATACCCTTGTATTCCTAATCTGCAATTACTCTTAATCCTAATAATAACAATATTCTTATTTGCTATCACTTCTCACCATTAACCTTTAGTGTTTATCACTGGTTTTTAGGTGTCTATACCTATCAATAGGGTTTCTATTTATTTTGGGGGTTTTACACTGGCACTTTGCACTTTTTATTGTATTTAAGTGTTACTAGTGGGTATTCCCTAACGTTAAATTCTCTTTCTCACTTAATCATGTTCACTATCTATCTATCTATCTCTTTTCAGAATGGTTAGTTATACTTGATACGTTTGATAATATTGATATCCAATAAATATAATTTGAACTAATACTACTGTTACTGTATTTACTGTTTACTGTGGTGTGCCATCTTGTTACCAACTACGTATCAAAAATATATGTGTACTTACCATTTTTTTCTCGGGTTCTTTTCGGCGAACCCAGGAGATCAGAACTGGTTGTTCCAAATAAAGAAAAACTTTATTTTGTTTCCCAGGAATAGAGTTTTATTGACATTTTTTACTATAATTTTTTATTATTAACAAACTACCTCCTGCCATCCTCTCTCTACTGGAAATTCACATTTACGAAAGTTATCGATTATATAATCATTCTGCTACAATGAGAATGAAAACATGGTATACAAATTCCAAATAAAATTTAAGAAATTAAGTATGAATTAAATTAAAATACAAACAACACAAACCAGCCTTCTTTGTCTACATGCTTACTCATGCACACACACACACACAATGATTTTATGATTTGAGAGCTCTCGGGTTACATGTTATTAAAATTTATTTCCCAATTCGTTTCTCAAATTTTTTTTTTTTTGTTTTCTTCTTTGTGTTACACATCATTTCATTTATTATTCCCTTTCATTAATTTGGGTGATTCTACGTTACTCATTATAATTCACATTATCAACTTGGCATTTACTCATAATCTTACCCCTTTTATTACTCTAATGCTCCCTTACAAAATCTTTAACTAGTATGACACCCCTCTATCAAAAATCTACTAACCCTTCTCTACCTCTAACTACTTACTATTTTAACTCAATTCGCCACCTTCTCTCTATATAAAAAAAAAATACTCTCTAACCCTTTGTACATAGGATACGTGTTTCCCCCCCCCCCAAAAGCTCAATTCCCGTTCTCTGGCCCCTGGATTCTACTTAAGGCGGCCCCTTCCCACTAAAGTCTATACCAAATCCCGTCCCAACCCTTATGTTGCGGACTTCCACAATACACTACCCCTACTACAAAATTGCCATCCCCAAAAAATCTCAATCTCATTACCTTACTACAACTTCAACAAAATAACATCATCAAAATAAACAACAATATATCACTCGAAATTCTACATTTATTCTCCATTACTACTGTGTCTCCAATTATACTTCTCAAAATTCTATTAACTCAAAACAACATTACATTACTTCATCTCTACTATTTCTTTAACTTTGACTTCAATTTGGACAGATCTATAGGTCCCACAAAAATTCAACTTGAAACTGACTCAAACATTTTGTTCAAACAATTACTATCACCCATTTCTATCTTTTGCAACCCATTGAAAATTTTACCTATCACCACTATTTTTTCATTTTATTTTAAAATCTATAAACACATTGAAAACATATTATCATATTTTTATAATCCTTATACCTAACATACCAAATGCAATTAACACACTAAGACATAATAAACACATTATAGGAAGTATTTAGTGCATCTATTTTTCAAATTCAAACAAAATTATTGAGTAGCAAATCATCATTATTAATTAAAATATAGCAAATTTTTAATACGTTATCCCCTTGGATAACCTCCCAACCACACACACTATGACCCCCCCTGGACTGTGGCGTCCAGTTGCGTCCACAAGGACTGAGGTTTTGGAGGAATATTACATCTCCGTGTCCTTGCTTCTGCGTTACACTTGAAAAGGTATATATATCAACATATCTTTGTTTATAATTATGCACCCCTAATACGGGTCTACCACCTGGCTCTGCTGTTCCTCCTCGAACAGAGTGGCAGCCGCTGTTCCATAGTTCCCGGGATTTCCCCTTAATTTCACCCCCCATCAATTTCAAAATACACCTTTACAACGATAACAGCTATGGCCAGTTATGGCAGAACGTGACGCAATGAGCCCCAACCATAGCTGTTAAAGCTAAACCAATTCCACGGTCAGGGTTCGGTGAGGCCGTGACCGCCCGAAAATTTGGGGAATCACAAGTAAAATATTTTTTGTAACATTAAATTAAGAAGTTATATTTAAATGACATTATTAGTTTGGATGGTGTTTTATCCTCCTTTATATGTAAGCTTAACTATCATTGACATAAAATATTAAATACAAAATTTACAACCTTCCACCATGGCAGTTCCCACACTACACTGTTCTAGCACTTCATTGAGCACCAAACTACCCCCCAAAATTATCCCCACATCTTGTATAATACATTACATAACATAATAAACAAATAGACATTAACTTTGATTATTAGCATACATTAAACAAACATTTCACCTTTAAATAATTTATATAAAAACTTAATTAAACATTATTATTTGAAATTTTTCATTAACTCCTCTAAGTATCATCATTTCATTATTTATCTTTGTCTGGAATTAGATTTCTCAAAATTTTCAAATTTATTATTCATCTATATTTTTAACCATTATGCTAGTCCACAAACTAAACCATTTAACACTTATTTATTTATTAATTAATTAGTATTAAATTAAAATCCCCTCAAACAATTTAAATTCCTTAAAAAAAATTCAACATATAACCTTCAACCACAATATGGAAACATCTCAACTTATTTACTTCAATTGATTATTAAAACACAACATATATATCAATAATATCCAAATTACAAATCATTAATTATTGTTTTCATAACTACTTTTATTATTTAATTATAATACAAAATATTAATAATATTATTATTATTAACACAACATTTTCTAATACATATACACATTATTTATCTAACCTTTCATAATACACACAAATGAATTCCCTACATTATATTTACAAAGTATACGTCAATAACTGTTCAATTGTTTCACTCTTCATATGTCCAAATCTGCAAGGTCATCATCAAAACTTACAGTATTTAAAAATGTCTATTCACTGATATTTTAGCTCAACCTCCATCGTCATATAAATACCTGATATATTTGTAGCATATATCATTTTTATCAAAATACAATTTGTTATCATTATCATTATCATAATAACCCATCAACTTTATTTTATCCATTATACCATTATAAATCTTGTCACCATAAGTTATGATTGTCCAGTCTGTATCAGTATTGTTTTTTAACGTCAGGTAATTGGTTTTATCATTTCTATATTCCTCAACTATCACGTCAGGTAAGTCACTATCATTTACAAAAATATTCTCAAAATAATTCACCCCTACTACTCTTTCTCTCAATTCATCATAATCTCTTTTTAGCTTATACCATTCTATCTCTCTCTCAATACATAACTCTCTTTCTTCATAATACCATATCACATTCTCACAATTATTACGGACAGAGGGTACAACATTATACAACATTAATTCATTTACCAATAAGGGTCTCTTGCCCTGCAAAAACAACATTAAATCATCATAAACAATAAGGGGAAAATTTGCCCTCTGTCCACATTCAACTACTATATTATTCTTCCACTCTCTCTCTACTTCATAAACACTCATTAACATTTCATTATCACTACATTCTGCAATTTCATTAGTACTATTTTTGATTATATTTTCATCATTTGTCTCTCCATTATTCTCTACCCCCACTATACTCTCAGAATTGTAATTAATATCATCACTATTCAATACTACATCTTCCACTATTTCGTCATTTTTACTATTTGTCATACTTAAAACATTGTCACCTAACTTCTCAAATTTCTCAACACTCTGTTCTAATTTATTTAAACTGGTTCTTATTGTTTGGTTAGTATTTTCTAAACATTTATCTAATACTTGAATCTCATATTTCAACTCGTCAAATTTGTTATTGAAATTATTATTCTGTACCTCAAATTTATTGTTCAAATTACTGTTCATTTTTTCTAATTGCTTTAGTATAACACTCATCATATCATTTCCTACTTGATTACCTTTTGTTGAGATTGGAGTCGATATATTACTCGAGTCGTCTATTGCTGATTCAGTTAGACTGAATTCTTTTACTCGATCTACTGGGGTTGAATGAACCCCTGGTTCTTCCACACTAGCCGACTCGTTCATTTCAACTGCAACCTCGTTATTATCTGCCATTTTTCTTAAGATTTTTTTTTTTTTAATATATTTCTTTGTAAAATCTTATTATATGTAACATATACTTATTGAAAAATATTCTACTCACCCATATTAAAAATAACCTCTTACGTCTAATTTACGTACATACGCAAATATGAATTCCAAACAACCATTCTGTTCTCCCAAGTAGGCCTATATTTATATAATTATATTATATAAATCGTCCCTGTTCGGGCGCCATTGATACGTTTGATAATATTGATATCCAATAAATATAATTTGAACTAATACTACTGTTACTGTATTTACTGTTTACTGTGGTGTGCCATCTTGTTACCAACTACGTATCAAAAATATATGTGTACTTACCATTTTTTTCTCGGGTTCTTTTCGGCGAACCCAGGAGATCAGAACTGGTTGTTCCAAATAAAGAAAAACTTTATTTTGTTTCCCAGGAATAGAGTTTTATTGACATTTTTACTATAATTTTTTATTATTAACAAACTACCTCCTGCCATCCTCTCTCTACTGGAAATTCACATTTACAAAAGTTATCGATTATATAATCATTCTGCTACAATGAGAATGAAAACATGGTATACAAATTCCAAATAAAATTTAAGAAATTAAGTATGAATTAAATTAAAATACAAACAACACAAACCAGCCTTCTTTGTCTACATGCTTACTCACGCACACACACACACACACACAATGATTTTATGATTTGAGAGCTCTCGGGTTACATGTTATTAAAATTTATTTCCCCATTACTTAATTAATTTGAAAAGAAAACCTTTGTTGAAATTTTAATATGGATGCATGGCTACTTAGCTGTTCAGTAAGTTGGTGGCGTCACACTTTTACGCACATTGTCCGTTTTAATGAATAATTGCCGAAAACTGTTTTTATAATGAAGAAACAAAACTGTTAGTTACTTTTGTATTTTTTAGACTTTACTTCACATTTTTTTTTATATGTTGCGGGCCCGCACTTACGTTTCGAAACTTTTATATATAGACCACTCGCGAGTGGTGATGGAGTCAGACTGGGCTGAGAAAAAGGCGCTATTTTGTGAAGCGGCTGTTGTTGGACGTTCAATTCTTATTGTCTTATAGTTCGTATCACTCCGCCAGCTGCATGTCACCGTTACATAACTGAATTACTCACCAAGGATAGGCTCTGAACTGATAGATCGCCTGACACTGTTACATAACTTGTTTACCGTTACATAATGTGTTTACTGGTTTCGTGTTCGTCATTGTCTGACCTTGACACAGTGGCAGTTTATTAATTCTGCGTCTGTTGAAGCTGTTTTACAAAATATCAACGAATAATAATATTGTCTTGGATTTCGTTGTCCATGACGTGTCCGTTACTTAACATAAAGGCCTAAAACATAACATACATTACAAACATAACAACCAAACACTAACAAAGCTCATAATTGACACAGAAACAAATATACAAAACACAGCACCAGAACATCAAGACACATTAAGACATAATATAAACAACACAATAGGAGTACATAAGACACTAGACAACAACAACCACAACTCAGAAATACACACAGCCATCAAACTGAGGGAAAAGGCACACAAACACAACATCACATTTGTAAAAGCTGACAAAGGCAACACGACTGTAATTATCCCCACAGACAACCTACACAAAAAAGTACAAGACTTCATAGAACAGAACAACATCACAGAACTAAAACACGACCCCACCGACAGATACCAAAACTCAGTAAAACAAATAGTCAACAAAGCCAAACACATTATGACACATAAACAAAAGCCCTACATGAAACAAATCCGACCATCAGCACCTACACTCCAAGCGCTTCCCAAAATCCATAAAGAAGACATTCCGATCCGCCCCATTATCAACTACCGTAATGCCCCTGCACACAAACTGGCAAAATATCTAGACAAAATTATTAGACAACACACACAAATAGACAACAACATTGCAGTAAAAAACAACACTGACCTAGTAACAAAAATAAAAGACATACACATCCCCCATAACGCCACATTAGCCTCCTTTGACATTAAAAACCTGTACACAAACATCCCCATCTCTGAAACAATCACCATCCTACAAAACAAACTCAAACAGAACAACACACCAGACGAACTTATCAATGAAATAACAGAAACTCTGAACATTATCACAAAACAAAACTACTTTACTTATAACAATAAATACTACACACAGAACGACGGCCTACCCATGGGCTCCCCCATATCCAGCATTCTAGCAGAAGTCTTCCTCCAACACTTAGAAAAAACAAAAAAACTCACAAACAATGACAGACACTCACATAAAATACTATATTGGCACAGATACGTTGATGACATTCTAATACTATACAGGGGAAACAAAAGACAATGTGAACAGTTACTAACGCACATAAACAAAATACATAAAAACATAACCTTCACTGCCGAATACGAACACAACAATACCATAAACTTCTTAGACCTCTCCATCACAAAACTAGAACACAGGCACAAATTCAGTATATACAGAAAACCAACTACAACTGACACACTAATACACAACACCTCCAATCACCCAATACAACACAAACTAGCTGCTTTTAGAACCATGATACATAGACTTAACAACATCCCCTTAGATGAAATAGACTACAAAGACGAACTAAACACGATAAAATATCTAGCAGAATCTAACGGTTATGACAGAACAATAGTCAGTAAACTCCTACACAAAACACAAAACAAACAACAGACAAAGACAGAAAACAACAAATTCATAACACTAACATACATCAACAAACAAACAGAAAAAATTGCCCACAAATTCAAAAAAGCAGGATACAGAATCGCTTACAAAACTACTAACAAAACAGAACACACACTATCAAAACGCATGCCCAAAGCACAAAACAAATTCGATCTACCCGGTGTATATAAACTAAATTGTTCAAATTGCAGTAAATTCTACATAGGCCAGACAGGACGTAGCTTCAAACAGAGATACATTGAACACACAAAAGCACTCCACACCACTACAGAATCTACCTTCGCAAACCACCTCATTGAAGCAAACCACACATATAAAAACATCGACAATAACATGAACATACTACACGTACACACAAAAGGCCGAAAACTAGACACTCTAGAACAATTAGAAATATACAAACACACAAAAACAAATAAAAATGACATCCTAAACGAACAGACACAATTCAAATCGCACGCATTATTCGAACACATCTCACCACACACACACAGCTTCAATCTTTCGAAACACTTTCTCGTCGCCAACAACAAGACGAGCAGCGCTACTAACGACAGCCTCTGATGAAGCCTTCTATAGGTGAAAGCCGGTTTAGGCTGTAAGGTAAAACTTTACGTTTTTACTTATAAAAAACTTTGTGTTCCGAGTCGTCAATATTATAGTGATATTTAATAATATTGTCTTCACTGTCTCAAGCAGTGCTGCCATCGTCACGATCGCTCCAAATAACAAATTTACCTAAGTTTTTTCCTATTACTCAAAACGTTATTCATTATCATAAAAAAATACAAATTATGTTATTGCCCCAAAATAGGCCCGTTACATACTGTTAACAAGTTTCATATCATTATAGAGTTATTTATAACATTTACTCTCTATTTATTTGGTTAGTGTACTTTAGTTTGTCATTACTTTATTGGATTTTAATAATTATAATTTACATTGATTAATTAGTCGATACTAATAATTATCATTTACATTTATTATTTATTGGTTTCTTTTCCATTACTTTATTTGAGTGTAACATTTCTCCTTTTCTGTTCTATATTATTCGTTTGTGTCTTTTAATTTCTTCTCATTTTATTTCATTTATATTTTGTTTGTTTCCTTTTCATTTACCTTCTCATTTTATTTTATTTTATTTCATTCTATTGAGTCAATCACTTGGGTTGGGTCATTGTCGTATGTAGCATCATAGTCATTTTATTTTCATTAGTTTAAACATTTTATATAGTTGATTCATCGTTTTTTCCCTGGTATTGGTGTGGCTTTTTGTATTGTAACAATATATATTATAACGTACCAAATCCCATAGATTTGGGGTTATATGTAGAGGGTTTCAAAAAATCAAATATAAAATAAATTTAAATCGATAGAACCATATCTCGCGCTGTAACGAGCATTTGAAACAATTGTAAAACGTGCAGCGGCTATGTTCCGGTGGCGTTACGTAAGACACACACACCGTTGTAAATTAGGGACACGCCCTAAATTTAAAACATTAATATTTCGGAAACGAATAAATATAGGCAAAAACCAAAATAGCCAAAATGTTTGCCGAAATATTAAGAATAGGGTGTGCAAATTTCAATAAATATAATTAAAGAGTTAATGAGATAATTCATTTAATTTAAATAACTTCCATAGTAACAGAGCTAGGGAGTTCAGATTTGAACAGGTTATAATTATAAAAATTACGAATCAAATGTATATGTTAGAATAAGCATAACTTGGCTTGCAGCCAAGATAATCGCAATACAAATTGCAACCGGACGTCCGACCGACAATTGGTTCCAGTGTATTCCAGAATATTAAAAATAATAACAATTCTCGGACTGTGGGAATTATTTTTCGTTCTCACGGAATGAGGTGACTAAATTTCAAATAGAAGGGAGAATGTTTCAGCCAATCAGATCATTCTAAAAATTTTGAACAACCATTGGTCTCGAGCTGTATGCTCTTCACTCTTCTGTAAGGACTCAACCAGTACACACACATACTCTTCTGCCAGGACTCAAACTGTGAACACACATACACTTCTGTAAAGATTCAATTTCTGAACAACACAGACACTCTTCTATAACGACTGGACTGTGAAGGTGTCTACGTACGATACTCTTATTTATCAACAAATAAGCGTACTGCGCAATACATCAAAATGTTGGCGTATGCATATAAGAGATCGACCATATACTACGAGAAGTCACACCAAGATTACAACAGAACGAGGCCGTCTAGAACGTGGTACGAGCTGAAGAACTGACGACGCAGAGCGACCAGAGACGAGGTACACACACACACACGAGTGCAGAGTATCTGGACCGAGGGCCTGAAGCAGTTGTGGCAGTTAAACCACGGACATTAAATCCATCAACAGTTGCTGAAGGAGCTGAGTTGCTGATCCCTGACCTCTTCATCGGAATCCAGGACGCAGCGGAAATCATCGCCACTAGCTGATTGGACGAGGACATCGAGGGACCCCAGAGGACATCATCGAGAACTTCAGTACCAGGAAAGTCAAAAATCATTTATACATTTTCATATAAAAAGACCATTTTTCCTTTTCTGTTAAAATCAATTATAAAGTTAACTTCATTCAGATGCCTATAAAAACAGGGACTCTAAATTAATAAGAACCTCAATATTGTGATAATCTGTAGAACACGTATAAGTTAAGTAAGAAGCAATAGATAAGAAATAGACGTAGATAAAAAGCGCTATACAAAACTTAATATTGAATCACTTAGAAACTTATACTGCAGTATACGTGAAACAATCACAAGTAAATAAAAAGCACGTTGAACACGATTCACGGCTGATTTATTTAAGAGTATTTTAAAAGCATCTTGAAGCAGTAAAATCAATATTAAAGTCTTGAAAACTCATTAATTAAATTATTTGAAAAATTAACTTTTGAAAGCAATAAGAAACAAGTTCGTATAATTTCGTATTTATAAGCTTTCCCTCTGAAAGCTAATATTCATTCAGAAAACATTGATCAAATTACTAATGATCAAGTTTTTCATCACTAAGATGTAAGTTTTTCATTTTATGTGCTATTAGAATAATAAACCCCAATTTTATACCCAACACTGTTTTGATATTGCTGTACTCCAAAATCTATCAACATCACAAAACTATTCGAAATAATTATAACTGCATACTTTGTGCTTGTACTTTTGAATTAACCTACTTGTGAATTCAAAACACAAATTCCTATGGCCCTAGTCGGAAGAAGAAGACGCAAGCACGCACAGCAGGTAGGTCAGTTCACACACCACAATTTGTAAGCATTATAAATGGAGCTCCAAGAATGTGGGGCTGTCAAAATATAAAATTTGCAAGTTGTGTTAAGTTATAATATATGTATGTATATATATATATATTCAAACTATTTTTGCTACAGTTCGTTTCTTGATTTATATAATATATTTATTATTTATACTGAAATTACCTCAAGATATTTTATTTTCCTAACTAGGAACATGTTTAGAGAGTTATTGTGCATCATCCTCAGCCTTCGCGATTCTGCGTCTCTGTGTAATGACCTCACTTTCCTTTTGTTCACTTTTTCACTGTAGTCTTATTTACCTTATATGGTGTTATTAATTCAAACTCTTTTTGCTACAGTCCGTTTCTTGATTTATATAATATATTTATTATTTATACTGAAATTACCTCAAGATATTTTATTTTCTTGAGGTAACTTCAAGATATATAAATATCTTGAGGTAATTTCAGTATAAATAATAAATATAATATATATATTATAACTTAAATGAATGTGTTTCAATTTTTATAATAGATGTTTGCAATGTATATATCATAAATGATTGTAGTGTGAACTGACCTACCTGCTGTGCGTTCTTGCTTCTTCTTCCGACTAGGGCCGTAGGAATTTGTGTTTTGAATTCGCAAGTAGGTTAATTCAAAAGTACAAGCACAAAGAATACTGTTATCATTATTTCGAATAGTTTGTGATGTTGGTAGATTTTGGAGTACAGCAATAACGAAACAGTATTGGGTATAAAATTGGGGTTTATTATTCTAATAGCACATAAAATGAAAAACTTACATCTAACGCAATTCTTACGTACTAAAGAGTAATTAGTAATTTGTTCAATGTTTTCTGAATGAGTATTAGCTTTCAGAGGAAAAGCTTATGAATATGAATTTATTCGAATTTTGATTCTTATTGATTTCAAAGTTAATTTTTATAAAATAATTTAATTAATGAGTTTGCAATCCTTTAATATTGATTTTACTACTTCAAGATGCTTTTAAAATACTCTGAAATAAATCAGCCGTGAATCTTGTTCATCGTGCTTTTTATTTACTTATGATATGTTTCACGTATACTCCAGTATAAGTTTCTAAGTAATTCAATGTTAAGATTTATATAGCGCTTTTTATCTACGTCTATTTCTTATCTATTGCTTCTTACTTAACTTATACGTGTTCTACAGATTATCACAATATTGAGGTTCTTATTAATTTAGAGTCTCTGTTTTATCGGCATCTGGATGAAGTTAACTTTACAATTGATTTTAACAGAAAAAGAAAAATGATCTTTTTTAAAAAAATGTATAAATGATTTTTGACTTTCCTAGTACTGAAGTTCTCGATGATGTCCTCTGGGGTCCCTCGATGTCCTGGTCCAATCAGCTAGTGGCGATAATTTCCGCTGCATCCTGGATTCCGGCAAAAAGTTCAGGGATCAGCAACTCAGCTCCTTCAGCAACTGTTGATGGTTTTAACGTCCGTGGTTTAACTGCCGCAACTGCTTCAGGTCCTCGGTCCGGATACTCTGCACTCGTGTGTGTGTGTGTGTGTATCTCGTCTCGGGTGTCGCTCTGCGTCATCAGTTCTTCAGCTCGTACCACGTTCTAGACGGCCTCGTTCTGTTGTACTCTTGATGTGACTTCACGTAGTATGCGGTCGATCTCTTATATGCGTATGCCAACAGTTTGATGTATTGCGCAGTACGCTTATTTGTTGACAAATAAGAGTATCGTACGTAGACGCCTTCATGGTCCAGTCATTACAGTTGATCTGTTTATTGACACATAAGACTATGGTGAATGTTCGTCTTCACTTCGAGTCGTTACAGTCGAGAGTCGAGTGTTGTTCACAGATTGAGTCCTAACTGAAGAGTCTCTGTGTTGACCGGTTGAGTGCTAACAGAAGAGTGTGTGTTGTTCACAGGTTGAGTGCTAACAGAAGAGTGTCTGTGTACAGCCCGAAACCAACGGTTTTTCAAAATTTTTAGAATGATCTGATTGGCTGAAACACTCTCCCTTCTACTTGAAATTTAGTCACCTCATTCCGTGAGAACGAAAAATAATTCCCACAGTTCGAGAATTGTTATTATTTTTAATATTCTGGAATACACCGGATCCAACTGTCGGTTGGATGTCCGGTTGCAATTTGTATTGCGATTATCTTGGCTGCAAGCCAATTTATGCTTATTCTAACATATACATTTGATTAGTAATTTTTATAATTATAACATATTCAAATCTGAACTCCCTAGCTCACTCACTATGGAAGTTATTTAAATAAAATGAATTATCTCAATAACTCTTTAATTATACTTATTGAAATTTGCACACCCTATTCTTAATATTTCGGCAAACATTTTGGCTATCTTGGTTTTTGCCTATATTTATTCGTTTCCAAAATATTAATGATTTAAAGTTAGGGCGTGTCCCTAATTTATAACGGTGTGTGTGTGCTTACGTAATGCCACTGGACATAGCCGCAGGGCGTTTTACAATTGTCTAGAATGCTCGCTACAGCGCGAGACATGGTTCTATCGATTTAAATTTATTTTATATTTGATTTTTGAAACCTTCTACATATAACCCCAAATCTATGGGATTTGGTACGTTATAATATATATTACATTTAATATTTATATATAAATTTACCTCAAGATGTTATTTTTCTATTTGTGGAACATGTTTCGAGAGTTCCTGTTCTCTCATCTTCAGCCTTCGCCATCTTGTTTCTGGTGAAGTATTTGTGTGTTGGCTTCTGGATGTTATTAAGGTAGTTTGTTGGTCTTTGGTCTTTCAAAGTTGCATTATTGTGTGTGGCTGTGGTATCTGTTTTTGTATTTTGTGTATTTTCGATGTTGAGTGCTTTGAATATTGTGTCATGTTTTGTATTGATTTGTATTTGTTCTGGTATTAGTTTGTTTTGTGTTTTATGTTTGTAAATCTGTAAATTTTCCCAAATGTTCATTATGGTGCCTTTGTGTGGTATATGTTTTATTAGTGTTACATTGGTTATGTCTGGGAATTCATGTCCTGTGTTTATTGCATGTGTGGCTAAATTGGATTTATATATATCTGGTTTTTTGTATGCATTCAGGTGTTCAAAATACGTTTTTTCAGCTGTTTTTTTGTTTGTCCTATATAACATTTATTGCAATCTTGGCATTCAATTTTGTATATACCGTTGGTTGTTGTATTATCTTTGTTGTGTGAGCTATTTAGATTTTGTAATTTATTTTTATTAGTTTTGTATGCTATTTTTATATCTGTGTTTTTAAATAGTTTTGTTAGTTTTGTCATTTTATTATTTATGTATGTGAATGTGGCCCATTTTTTGTTGTTGTTATTATCTATGTGTTGTTCAGTTTGATTAATTCTTAATTGTTCAGTTTTTATTTTGTATTTGATTTTATTTTCTATTTTGATCATAGTATTTTTATTGTATCCATTTGCATAACCAATTTGGTATATTATATTTCTTTCTTTGTCAGTTTCTTGTTTGTTTAGGGGTATTTTGTACATTCTGTTAAATAATGAATAAAATGCTGCCATTTTATGTTGTGGTGGGTGGTCAGAATGGTTAGGTATAATGATGTTAGTGGAAGTTGGTTTTCTATATATTGCATATTGTATGTGTTTGTTATATCTTGTGATGGTTATGTCTAAATAGTTGATTTTGTTATGTTTTTCTTTTTCTTCTGTGAATTGTATTTTGGGATGTATGTTATTGATTTGTTTCAGTATGTTCTCTGCATTTGTGTTTTTGTTATTTGATACATATAGTCCATCATCTACATATCTTATCCATATGCCATTTGGGTCATGTGTTTTTATGATATTTTGTATTTTGGTATCTATGTTTGTATACAAACATATAGGTGTCTATGTTATAATACAAAATATCATAAAAACACATGACCCAAATGGCATATGGATAAGATATGTAGATGATGGACTATATGTATCAAATAACAAAAACACAAATGCAGAGAACATACTGAAACAAATCAATAACATACATCCCAAAATACAATTCACAGAAGAAAAAGAAAAACATAACAAAATCAACTATGTAGACATAACCATCACAAGATATAACAAACACATACATTATGCAATATATAGAAAACCAACTTCCACTAACATCATTATACCTAACCATTCTGACCACCCACCACAACATAAAATGGCAGCATTTTATTCGTTATTTCACAGAATGTACAAAATACCCCTAAACAAACAAGAAACTGACAAAGAAAGAAATATAATATACCAAATTGGTTATGCAAATGGATACAATAAAAATACTATGATCAAAATAGAAAATAAAATCAAATACAAAATAAAAACTGAACAATTAAGAATTAATCAAACTGAACAACACATAAATAATAACAACAACAAAAAATGGGCCACATTCACATATATAAATAATAAAATGACAAAACTAACAAAACTATTTAAAAACACAGATATAAAAATAGCATACAAAACTAATAAAAATAAATTACTAAATCTAAATAGCTCACACAACAAAGATAATACAACAACCAACGGTATATACAAAATTGAATGCCAAGATTGCAATAAATGTTATATAGGACAAACAAAAAAACAGCTGAAAAAACGTTATTTTGAACACCTGAATGCATACAAAAAACCAGATATATATAAATCCAATTTAGCCACACATGCAATAAACACAGGACATGAATTCCCAGACATAACCAATGTAACACTAATAAAACATATACCACACAAAGGCACCATAATGAACATTTGGGAAAATTTACAGATTTACAAACATAAAACACAAAACAAACTAATACCAGAACAAATACAAATCAATACAAAACATGACACAATATTCAAAGCACTCAACATCGAAAATACACAAAATACAAAAACAGATACCACAGCCACACACAATAATGCAACTTTGAAAGACCAAAGACCAACAAACTACCTTAATAACATCCAGAAGCCAACACACAAATACTTCACCAGAAACAAGATGGCGAAGGCTGAAGATGAGAGAACAGGAACTCTCGAAACATGTTCCACAAATAGAAAAATAACATCTTGAGGTAAATTTATATATAAATATTAAATGTATTATATACATCAAGAAACGGACTGTAGCAGAAAGTGATTGATATAATATATATTGTAACAGTACCAAATATGGTAGTTACATAATATGAACTAATGTAACGTCAAGTATGAGAAAAACATGGAAGTATGTCTAGATAAATAAACCTAAGTGTATGAAAGTGTGTATCTACAAATATATTAATAAAAAATCCAACGATGAAGGAGATAATATTAACATAGCAACGCCAAATACAAAATGAAGAAAGAAAATGCCACGAGCCAAAACAAAATATCAGTAACCAGACCCAATAGGATCCAACAGTGAGGGGAACAAGCGAAACAATGACCAACAAGCTCCAACAGCAATGGAGATAAATAAAGATAGCAACTACAATGAAAATATAAGAAAAAGAAGAAAGAAGAAGGACCAGGAAGAGCACCAAGAAGAAGAGAGAAGATGGACAGAAGATATAAGGACTCAACATAAACCACATGTACTAAAAACAATGTGAGTGACAAAAGAAATGATGATTATAAATGTGAAAAGAAAACCAGTGTGAAACATTTAAGGAACCACAAACAATTACAGTGTGTACTTAATACAAATGTGAAACCTGTGAATAATTAACTAATTTCAACTGAATAAACCACACAAACAATTACAGTGATGAAGTTTACAGTGTGAGAAAATATGTTAATTTCATGATGAAACAACAAAAATTAAAATAGTCAAATAAACACAGACAATGAGTGTGACTAATTTAATAAAGTTGTAATCAATACACATAATCATAAGACCACCAGAATAGAACAAAATAGAACAATTATGTTATTGTTCATAGAGAACTGACAACAAATAAAAGACATTTGTTATGTATCAAACAATGACAGGAATTAAGTTCCACCATTGACCAGAAAAATATTGTAAATAATACAAAAAAGATTTGTGTTAGTGTTTAAGAAGGAGTTGTATAAACATGTGTAACAAGATAGTTGAAGTATTATATTAAGATACCGTAGTGAAGTCAATTTAGTAGTAGAAAAATACTGCACTAAACAGATGGTATTTTGTTACATAACCCCACAGGGAAGATACCTATTACAACAGAAAATCATACATATTAGTATAAATAAATGGTCATCAACTATGATATCAAACAAGAATTTGTTATATATAAATGATAAATCCTAAGAGACAATGTAATATATTGCAAAACAATGCAAATAGAACAAGTCAAACATAATGGCACAGAGAATAGCAGAGATGAAAAAAGTATGCCCATTTAGTTAGGCAAAGTACAGTATCAAAACCAATATCAATGTTTATAAGAGTATTACCAGTAGTGAGATAAATATCTGATAATACATTGAGAACAGATTCTGAACATAATAAGAACAATATTGTAACTAAATTATTGTAAACTAACTAACTATATACATATGACCAGAAGTAAGCTGAACCATTGTATAGCTAATTAGTTAAGAAAAATACTGTATCAAATATTGAACACAGATTGTTACAATTGTTACCAGTAGTAAGAGGAAATCCCAATGCTACTTTGAGAACAGATTATGACCATAAAAACAGTCATGTTATATACAAACAATTAAAAACCAAATGACTATTATGAAGAACACCAAATGTAAACAAACAATGACAAGCAAGTTATTTATGAAAAGTATAACATATAAACTTGTGTAAAAGTAAATGAAAACATTATCAAAAGTTAGAGTAATATCTAATGCTACTTTGGAAATCCAAACCAAGTAGAACAATAACAATTTAGTTATTGTATTAAAAAAAAATAAATGACTACTATGATATGACACAACATAAACAGAGCCATTACTGAAAGATTGAAGGGTTCTGAACTAATTAAAAGATAACCATTATATATAATAAATTAGGTACTATGTGTGTACACTAATCACAATCATTACATGATATGATTTATATAGAGAAGACCAAAAGTAAGGTGAAAAATTGTATAAGAGAGATAGAAGAGGACTGAAACTATGTAAATATTAAATTAACCACAGTCATATATAAATATTATAGTGTAAAATTGTGTAAATAAACTTTACTAGTATTATTAGATTGTAATATTACTGTTTTAATTAAGGAAAATTAGTTTTAAGCACATTTATGGAAAATCAAACATGGACGCTTAATGACGCCATAACGAGATTTGTGTAGGGAACAATTATTCCCAAATTGTAAATCAAACCAATTGAGATATAGACTCAAAGTGTTTATTTAAGAAGTGTTTTATTATAATTAAGTAAAATCTGGTGTAACAGACTTGTAAAAATAAGATACACCAGAAATAATAAATAAAATCGTTATTGTGATAGTAGTGATGAACGGAAAATAAGCATTTTTGGACTTAAATTAACAAGCAGAATGTCCGCAATTCACTGACATCAACCATTTAACGATAGGACGTAAATTAAGAAAGTTATAGTAATTTTAAACTTTTCAGTTAAATTTTTGTACCAGTGCTGACGTCAAAAAGCCTCAACACCAAACTCGATTTTGTCAAAAAATCAAATATTTTAATAAAACAAAGGCGTTTGGGTCAGAGAGTACAATGTTTCCAGCCAATAGAATGAATGACTTTCGACAGACGACCGAGAGACGCTTTCAGGAAACATGACAGTTCACGTCTAGCTTTTCAACAGAGAGGTCACGCAACTCGACGGACATGAAGGAGTTTATATTTGAATTTTGTGCGCGACATATTCATTAAGTAACCAAAATAACATAACCTTTAACACTACACCAATATATACGAGTGAAAAGTGCGGAATTATTTAATTATACAAGTACGGTCAGTGTATAATGTCGACCATACTTGCGAGTGATGTGATAAATAAGAAACAGGGAGTACAATTTTATTTAAACAATACTGAACAAAAATAATAATTTCGTAAATGACTAACTTTCGATACTACGCAAGTCAGATAATGCGGAGTATCGAAAACAATAATTAAATTATCAGAATTAAAGAAAAATTTAATTCACAATTATTAAAATATTATAAAAATATTTTAATTATTTATAATAATTTAAAATATCATGTTTGAAATAATTATTAATGAATACAAGAGTCACTCATTTGACTAAACTTATTTTTCTTGATTTGTTCGATGTTTTGAAATATACTTTATTAATTTTCATACAGTATAAATAAATGTAATTCTGATAATAGTATATTAAAGTATTACGAATGATATGTTTATATGTATAGTTTAAGAAATAATAACTGTTAAGAAATACTTATCCATTGTAACAACACCGGTTATAACTAACCTCAGAATCGTTACGGTAACTTGATAATTTCAATATTACCGATCTGTTCTCAAGTAACATCCAAATCAGATAGAACTACTAACAAGAGTTTTTTTTTCTGATAAATTTTTCTCTTGTGAATAGATGATTTTTAAAACGAATTATTAAACGAAAGTAATACATTTTTAACTACTGTACAAGTCATACGGCTTGATAATTGCAAACTAGTATTATAAGATGCGTGCGCATTCCCGCGTACGATAGTTCCATAAATACCAGACATATGGTATCAATTTTTGATTTTTATATCTGTTCGCTTATTATTCATTATTGTTAATTTTATATCGTTATTTGTATTACATCTTGTGCCTGGTATCATGTTACCTAAAAGAACCTTACGAAATATGGTAATTCACTGAACCAAAATAACATAACCTATTGAAGTTAAATTATTGTACCAATAACAGGTCTACCAGCCTTGAGATTTGGACAAAGTCTTATTTGAATTTATTAATTGTAATCAGTAATTGAAAGGTTGTTAGTTTTTGATTATTAATTGTCAAAGATTTTATGATTTATTAAATTGTTAATAAACCTCCACTTTTATTACCAGTGAAAGGAGTATCATTTCTATTAAAAATAAGTTCATTTATTTTTTAATCAGTTCTACCACAGGTGGCGGAAGAATTTAAAAAAGATCTAACAATAAGTCAGAATAATAATCAGATATTACTCCATTTATTTTGTGTGTGATACTATATTAAATATTCGATCTGAATATTTACTTGTATATAAAGTGCATGTATTTCAGAAGAAACGTCACAGAACAGGACTGAAGTATTCACGTCTGGTAAGTGAGGGAGGTATACAACAGAGTGCACGAACCATTTTAAAATAAAAGAAGTGGACTATTATTACGCACCCATTAAAAAACAATACAATAACTCTAATAACCTTAATAATTACAATTACATCTTTTAATAAACAACATTATCGTAGATACCAGTGCGTGTCTACACTTACACGAACACACCAAAATATATCGAATACACCACATTAAGAAGAATTATTTATATATTTATATATCCAACAGTGTGGCAGAAGTGAGTGAAGATACACTACATCAAAATATAAATATATCTTATATCTATAAAAGTTATATTATAATATATTGCAACACATCTTTTTATGATTTCTTTCTTTATGGATTATGAGTTTTACATGGACCTGGTTAGGGTATATCATGCCAACACTTACCTGCAGTATATGGTACTTTTCTGCTTTGCTGGCTATTAGGTGTGGGATTTGGGCTTATTAGGTATCAGGTAACGAGTTGGGACGATGTGTTTCCAAAAGAATTATTTTAGGAAGCTGAGTTGTATGAATTGTGAATAAATGAAAACTACCTTTTTAGTCTATCATTCCAATGATTATAATTGTCACCCTCAAGGTGCTTATCTTTAAACAAATCATAATAATAAAAAGAATTTCAAATATTTAACACGATTTACGGCGGGTTCCACCATTTATATTCTTTCTTGAATATTACTTTACCATATTTTCTCTAGTGATATATTGTTATAATGCTTACGTCTAACAATCACATATTAAAATCATATATCTTAGTACATAATTTATAAGTTCCTGAAAATAAGACATACAATACACAGTATATACACAAAACATATAACATGGAAATATACACACATATATGGGCAGTTTCACACTGTCTGCCTGTAATTATAATTCATTTATAAAAATCATTTTTTTGTTATATTGAATTTAATTATTTAATAAAATGGAAATACTGAATAGATTTCATTCTATGAAATCCGTAACCCTGTTCTTTATACATGAGAAAATAAAATACGAACTTTTTAAATGAATATAACAAGGGTTATAGTTATCGTTATCTCTATGTTAATTATTCTTTATACAGTGCACAATCTCATGAAAACATTTGCTTAGAGTCTTTCTGCACTCTTATTAACATATTATTATGATAATCACACATTATCTAAATGTTCTGTCTTTTTGAATAAATGTCTCTATATGATATACAGTACAACATTTAAAAGTGTCTTTAGGCTTTAGTCATACCGCCTATATAATTAAATGTTTATCAATTTTTTAAAACTGTTCAATTTCGCTTATAGCGGCTTTTCATTTACTTGTTGTGTTTTACAACATTATTATGAACCCTGAACCATATCAGGTCACCTGTTTTGATGATTTCATGTTACACAGATGTACACGGGTCTCAGGCGTCGGCGTTGAGTACAGCTATTCCTCTCGAAACCTCCGTCAGCGTCGCTTAGCGGTGTATGAACAGCTAGGCTAGGCGTCGTTCCTTTATCGTCATGGACACAGCGTCTCTGGCCTCGGGTATAGTCTGATGTCCGTAGTACGTAGTTGTAGTAACTCAGGTGTCTGCCGGTCTCATTGAAGCGTCTTCTGCAGCGTATCGTTCCGTGTGTACGACTCAACGAATACTTTATGAATGCTGAGAGAGATGCTCGTTTTGGCTCACTGTTTATAGGGCAAAGCCACGTGTGCAAATGAGTTTCTATCGGCGAATATCTCAACAATCCTTTATTTATTTAGGTAACAAAGTTGTTTGTTAGACGTGTCTTGAACACAGTTATTAGCTATGTATACACGCGATCTTTAATTAGCACCACGAAAGGTGTGAAATAGTAAAACGCTTATAGTTCACGACACTCTCACTATCTCGTTATGTGTTTGGTGTCTAAATAAAGCTACATTTCCGCACTATTCACTGGTCAACCTAGTTCTTCTTAATCTTTTGTCATTTTTTTATTATTTAAGTTTTAAAACACTTCTGACATGTGCCGACAAAATTATACATATTTATGCAGGTGGACTGTTATCTGTACCCTTCTAAATGTACAATTGTAGCAGATAATGCTTATTATGCGTACTCCAGTTAGAACGATAAACATTGATAACAATGTTTCGTTATAACACTCCCCCACTTGCTTTAAAAAAATTGTTTTGTGCTTTACAGAACATTTTTTTTTTTTTTTTTTTTTTTAATTTATGTTTAGTACATACACAGTCAGTTATATTACATGTTTATTAGAAAGAATATAAAATCTTATCTTAAAGTAACAATCACATATGGGTATTATTGGATATAATGACGCAGAGATGACGCATGGTACTTTCCGACGTCCTTTTTCTTCACTGGGTCATATACCATGTAGGTGTGTGGTCCTAGACGACTCCTTAGTTCATATGGGCCACAGAATAATCTGAAGAATTTCTTGGAAGTGTTTAATATACTACTTCCCACAGGATTTGTCTTTATCAATACCTTATCACCAATCTGGAATCTTGTCAATCGGTGAGTTCTATTATACCGGTCTCTCCTTTTACCTGCTTGATGATATAGCTGTCGTTCAGCTCTGTTTATTTTTATTTGAATTGGCAAATCTACATTATAATTTTCCGGTTTATTAATCATGTTGTGCCAGAATATTTTAGGTATTTTATTCTCACTTAATTCTAACGGTGTGTATCCTGTAGCTTCACTATAATTGTGATTCATTGCATCTTCGAAAAATTGTAGATAGTCAGGCCATTTACTCTGTTGATTGTAGCAATATAACCTCATGTACTTGCCTAACTCTCTATTTATTCTTTCAGCAAGATTAGTTTGTGGATGCCTTATGGATGTAAGTATAGGTTTTATACCTTGTCTTGTCAATGCGTCCTTCCATAATTTATTACCAAACTGCTTACCTTGATCTGTCAACACTTTATCCATTTTTCCATACTTTGGTATATACTTCTGGGTGATGACGTTCAGAACAGATTTCATGGTGGGTCTTCGTACAGCATATAACTTTACTAGCTTGGTAAACACATCTACCGTCACAATTATATGGCGGTACCCACGACTTGATCGCGGGAGTGGTCCAAGGAAATCAAGTGCAACTATATCCCCCTTCTTCTTAGTTCTGATACTCCCCATTTCAACGCAAGTGTTTAAATTCGGATGTTTGGCTGTTTGACAATCATGGCATTTCCTAACAATTATTTTAATTTTTCTGAACATATTATTACAGGTGAAGGCTTCTTTCATAGTTAAATAGCACTTCAATGGAGATGCATGAGCTAGACTACGATGACATGGCATAATTAATTGCTGTAACATGTCATGAGATAGCACAACTTTCCAATCATAATTAATAAGCTTAAATAAAATTCCATCTTTCACACAATAATTTATAGGTAACGGATTATTTTTTATATTCTGTAATCGCTAATCTTTATCTTGCTCTCTAGCGAGATTACGTAGTAATTCTTGTACTTCTCTCTCGGGTTTGTATGTTATGTTGCTAAGTACCCTGACATCTTGTGGTTTAGCTTCATGTGTTTCTATACAGACTCCAGAATGTAGTCATTGATTTTCAGTCTTCGATGTGGACGGTTTATTACGTTCATCAGTGTTTCTCGGTGTCTCTTTCTGTTTTTTCTCAACGGTAATCGCCTGCGTATTTGCATTCCTATCGGATGTCCATGGTTTCGAAAATCGTTTCGACGAATTCGGCCATCGGTAACCTCCTTTGTAATTACCTCTTTCATTATTTTGCTCCTGCTTCTCATATGTTCGTCCATCTTCATGGCGTCTATCATATGATACATTTTTGTTTTTCGGATATTTTTCATCGTCTGTACGTCTATCTTCTCTGCCTTTATCTTCTTGGCGATATCTTTGCGAATACCACGTACCTCTATCTTGATTTTGGTTCCGGTTATCTCGCTGAACTCCTCTTGGTGGGTCTCGTTCACGGATTACACCCTCCATCTGTGTTAAAAGTATTAATAGATCTTCAATGGTAGCTATACCCTGAACATGTATAGCTAGTTGGATGTTCCTGCTGAAATGATTAGCAAGCTTAATGACTAATTCTTTTTGTGTTAAAGCGGGACGTAAATGTTTACTCCTCTCTACTAACATAATGACGTATTCATCTTCAGACAGCTTACCTGGATTATATTTACCAAATTCCAGTGTATTTCGTATTCTCATTTGTATGTATTCATTCCAATACCTCCGTTCGAATGCTAGTTTAAATTCTTCATACGTTTTTAAATCGTCATTCACCATCGTGAACCAACTGGCTGCTGCATCTTTTAAGTAACGGCTTACAAAGTCTATTTTATCTTTGTCACTGAGAATAGATCCAATACTATCCAATTCTTTCTCACATTTGATACGAAATTCAATGGGATTTTCCCCTCTGGATCCTCTAAAATAGTTAATGGGTCTCTCTTCTCTAGGTACGGTCGAGTATACTAACGCTTGTGTTGGTAGTCTTCTCACTTCTCGTGTAAGTCGGTCTACTTCACCTTTTAACTTGACTTCCAGCTGATCTACCCTGTTGTCATGGTGTTGGATAGATTTCTTGATGGTGTCGTCTGCTGCGGCTAGACTTTTTGTTTCTTCTTCAATTTTCATGGTCTTCCTGACATTACTCTGCACCAACTCGCTGATGACTTGTATCTTGGTATCTTGTCGATGCGTAATTTTTTCGAGTTTCTGGTCCAGTGTGTCGGCCATAGATTTAAAATTTTGTTGTAGTCTTTTTCGCTGCTCTTCGAAATTTTCATTCATCACCACCGCTTGTTGTTTTAGAGACTCTTTAACTTTACCTTCTAAGGTCTCCATTCGTTCCATAATTTCTACCTTACTTTCAGCATTATACGCGTATAGTTTCTGAATTTCTGACGTGCTTGCTTCCAATCTTCTCATAGTTTCCGACGTGCTTGCTTCCAATCTTCTCATAGTTTCAGCACCACTAGTTTTTATTTCTTCAAACCTTTTTACGTTTTCAGCGTTGCTGGCTTCTAACTTCTTCATTATGTCGGCTAAACTGACCTCTTGTTTCTGTGCCATGTTTAATTTTAATTTGGTGAACCGATTTTAAAATATTTATTATTAATTTGTATATTATTAATTATTTGGATTATTATTAAATACTGTATTGGTAGTCATTTATTCATCAACATACAACCATTATCTTGGGCGCCTGTAGTATCAGTTTCTGATAACCACAATATTTATCTAAGCTCCCCTTTGTTTACTCTACTGATAACGCTAACTGTACGTTCTTATCAGCTACATTCAACATATAAATGCACGTTTTATAATAATTACACATCAACTCTAAATATTTGTTCTATGTGAATTTATATTTATTTAATTTCTTACTAATTTTTAGTTTTTTTTTTTTTTTTCGTATTATGTTTTTTTTTTTTATTTATTTAATCGTGCCCCACGTTGGAAGCGACATTTTCTTTTGCAACACATCTTTTTATGATTTCTTTCTTTATGGATTATGAGTTTTACATGGACCTGGTTAGGGTATATCATGCCAACACTTACCTGCAGTATATGGTACTTTTCTGCTTTGCTGGCTATTAGGTGTGGGATTTGGGCTTATTAGGTATCAGGTAACGAGTTGGGACGATGTGTTTCCAAAAGAATTATTTTAGGAAGCTGAGTTGTATGAATTGTGAATAAATGAAAACTACCTTTTTAGTCTATCATTCCAATGATTATAATTGTCACCCTCAAGGTGCTTATCTTTAAACAAATCATAATAATAAAAAGAATTTCAAATATTTAACACGATTTACGGCGGGTTCCACCATTTATATTCTTTCTTGAATATTACTTTACCATATTTTCTCTAGTGATATATTGTTATAATGCTTACGTCTAACAATCACATATTAAAATCATATATCTTAGTACATAATTTATAAGTTCCTGAAAATAAGACATACAATACACAGTATATACACAAAACATATAACATGGAAATATACACACATATATGGGCAGTTTCACACTGTCTGCCTGTAATTATAATTCATTTATAAAAATCATTTTTTTGTTATATTGAATTTAATTATTTAATAAAATGGAAATACTGAATAGATTTCATTCTATGAAATCCGTAACCCTGTTCTTTATACATGAGAAAATAAAATACGAACTTTTTAAATGAATATAACAAGGGTTATAGTTATCGTTATCTCTATGTTAATTATTCTTTATACAGTGCACAATCTCATGAAAACATTTGCTTAGAGTCTTTCTGCACTCTTATTAACATATTATTATGATAATCACACATTATCTAAATGTTCTGTCTTTTTGAATAAATGTCTCTATATGATATACAGTACAACATTTAAAAGTGTCTTTAGGCTTTAGTCATACCGCCTATATAATTAAATGTTTATCAATTTTTTAAAACTGTTCAATTTCGCTTATAGCGGCTTTTCATTTACTTGTTGTGTTTTACAACATTATTATGAACCCTGAACCATATCAGGTCACCTGTTTTGATGATTTCATGTTACACAGATGTACACGGGTCTCAGGCGTCGGCGTTGAGTACAGCTATTCCTCTCGAAACCTCCGTCAGCGTCGCTTAGCGGTGTATGAACAGCTAGGCTAGGCGTCGTTCCTTTATCGTCATGGACACAGCGTCTCTGGCCTCGGGTATAGTCTGATGTCCGTAGTACGTAGTTGTAGTAACTCAGGTGTCTGCCGGTCTCATTGAAGCGTCTTCTGCAGCGTATCGTTCCGTGTGTACGACTCAACGAATACTTTATGAATGCTGAGAGAGATGCTCGTTTTGGCTCACTGTTTATAGGGCAAAGCCACGTGTGCAAATGAGTTTCTATCGGCGAATATCTCAACAATCCTTTATTTATTTAGGTAACAAAGTTGTTTGTTAGACGTGTCTTGAACACAGTTATTAGCTATGTATACACGCGATCTTTAATTAGCACCACGAAAGGTGTGAAATAGTAAAACGCTTATAGTTCACGACACTCTCACTATCTCGTTATGTGTTTGGTGTCTAAATAAAGCTACATTTCCGCACTATTCACTGGTCAACCTAGTTCTTCTTAATCTTTTGTCATTTTTTTATTATTTAAGTTTTAAAACACTTCTGACATGTGCCGACAAAATTATACATATTTATGCAGGTGGACTGTTATCTGTACCCTTCTAAATGTACAATTGTAGCAGATAACGCTTATTATGCGTACTCCAGTTAGAACGATAAACATTGATAACAATGTTTCGTTATAATATATATATATGTGTATATGAAACATTTAAGTGAGTATATAATATACTAATGGAGAAGGTCATATTGTACAACCATGATACAGGTATACCGTCTTTTGCACACCAATATCGCTCCCCTTCCCCAACAAGAAAAATATTGGCTATACTCCTTTATGAGAAAAATCTTTTGGCTAATTTATTATGAACATAATAACAAAAATATCAAACAGTCTAATAAAAATTTGTTTTTTTATTTTCTGTACTTCTGTGTTTATATTAATAATTTTGGATGATGAATTTTAAAATAAATTTTGAGAAAGTAAGACAGTATACACTTCATTAGGTTAACAATAGCTGTTCATGCATTGTGTTTACGAAGTATCATGCTGCTGTTGCACATCAAGTATTTTTGACTTGATAGTATACAACATGATAGCTTGCCTGTTGAAATTCAACTGAGATGTTTATACCATATTTATTTAATAGAAGACATTATGAAGCGTGTTTCAAAAGTAGGGATAAGTAATTATTAAGGAAAACAAAATAAGAGAAACAAATTTATTTACTCATTTAATATTTGTATACACCTATTTTATTCCTCACATATTGCCATTATTTTCGAAGCACTTCTGGTATCTAGGAACAGATCTTTTCAAATTCTGTTCATAAAAATTTGTCACCTGTGATTAAGCAAGTTTAACACTGCTATTTTCAACTTTTCACTGTCCTTAAACCATTGAGATGAAAGCCACTCCTTGAGGTGAAGGAAGATGTGAAAATTACTAGGTGCAAAATCTGACTGTAAGTGAGTGATCACAACATTTCCACTTTAATCGATGAATCTCCTCAATGGTGTGGATGTGTGTTATCATGATTGAGAACAATTCCTGACAACAGCATCCCACATTATTGGTTCTCAATTACACACATCAATTTTGAAAATATTTTGAAGTAGAAGCCGTGTGATTGTTGTTTCTAGTTCCATAAAAGCCATCAATAGAACACATCTTTTTTGTCCCAGCAAACAGTGGGCATGATCTTCCAAGCTGACTGGGTTTGTTTGAATATTTTTGGCTTCAGTAAACTGAATGATGCCATTGCATTGATTGTTGTTTGCACTCAACATTGACATTAAAAATCCACATTTTGTTACCAACTGGGAATATGGGACTTGTTACCAACAATATGGGAAAACATTTTTCTTCCTCTCTTTTATAGTGGTCCAAAAATGCATGTGCAGATAGCATCCTTTAATTTTTTTGTGCATTAGTCAACATTTTTTGGACCCATCTTGCACAGTGTTTACAATAGCTGCAGTAATAATTCTGTACGCTTTACTATATGAAATATGTGGGAATTCTTATAAAAGAACACTAATTGCAAACTATCAGGTTTCTCCAACTTTTGTGTTCACTTGTTCTAAAATACCATCTGTCTGAACACTATGTCTTTCACTCATCTCTTCATCATGAATGTTTGTATGACCATCATTAAATACACGACGCCACTGCATCACCTTACTTTTACTCATTACAGTAGGTTTACAAACGTCACAGAATTTATGATGAATTTTGGAAGCATTTTGATCTTTTGCATTGAAAAATCGAATTATAGACCAAACTTCACAACTGGTATGATTGTTTATTGTCACAGACACCATGCATCACTGCCACTAGAAAGCAAACAACAACAGATGTCTGATAAAACAGCTGATAGGTAACTAATGAAGCAGCTGATGCTATTGTATGTGTGTGATATGATGCACTGCTGCCAATTACTTTTTATTCACAAACTTGCCTTTACTTTTGAAATACCCTTTGTAGTTCTCTTTTTGGTTGACCTTTTTCCTTTCAATTATTACACATGCTTGGACACATTTAAGTGTTACAATTTCACTTACTGAATTTATATTGCAACTCATTAGTGGGTTGTAGAAAATATTTGGTGAATCATTTGTAAGTAAAACAAAATTAATAATAATGTTAACTCGCAGAGTTCAATTTATGAAACTGTGTATGCACTGAAGGATTTTCTGATAGAACAGTTATGTGACTCCTTGCAAAAAATTGTCAGTGACACTAGTTTAATCCTGCTTTGGTGTATAATTTTGATGCAGTGGGGTATTAATTATGAGCCAAAAGTAATTCTAATTTTTAGCAGTCTGCTGAATGTGTTGAAACAGTGCTCAACACACACACAGGCACACAGAGTAAAACCTCAATTATCCAAATCCCTATTTTTTGAGATCCTGGATTATCTGAGGCTAATCCAGGCATTAGCATTTTTCATTTTCTTTCCTTTTCCAATTTATGCTTTTCGGCATTGGGTCTTCAATCAGTTTTTAAATAAAACTGTTCTCAATTCATGTTGAATGCCTTAAATGCCTTACTTTTCATTAGGGAGGGAATGAATAATGACAAATGGAATGGAGCGTTAGCAACATTATTGCTAATCTAGTGATACAACAAAATATAACAATTATGAGGGCTGTATACATGTAACATTTCATGCATAGACAATTAAAATTCTACTGAAACAGACACTTTATTAAACAGCACAACATAAATACCACTATTGTATTAACGACTCAGAACACTAAGTTTTTTATAAGTAAAAGCATAAAGTTTTACCTTACAGCCTGAACCGGTTTTCGCCTTTAAAAGGCTTCTTCAGAGGCTGCCGCTGGTAGCGCTGTCCGTCCTGTTGCGTGCGATTTAACTAATATATTCGAATAATTCGACCATATCTCACCCCACACACACAGCATCGATCTTTCGAAATTCGATTCCGTCGCCCACAACAGGACGGACAGCGCTACCAGCGGCAGCCTCTGAAGAAGCCTTTTAAAGGCGAAAACCGGTTCAGGCTGTAAGGTAAAACTTTATGCTTTTACTTATAAAAAACTTAGTGTTCCGAGTCGTTAATACAATAGTGGTATTTAGTTAAGTAACGGACACGTCATGGACAACGAAATCCAAGCAGAACATACTGACAGTTTGATGCAAGAATTTGGAACGGTTATTAAAAAAATAAATACTTATTTAGGGAAATATTAAAGTTTAAAAGGAAACTGTGTAATATAAAATAGTTGTGTAATATCTTGTATTCATTTCCTGTATAGTAAATGATATACCATAAAAATAAATTCTTCTTTAACAATGCAGCCAAACATGAGCTCTGGCTTCCAACACCAGTCTTTTCCAATGTCTCCTATCCATTGCCATCTCAGCATAACTTCTCACGTCCATTCTTCTGAGAACTTCCAGCACATAGCTTGTTTTACTTTTGTTTTTTTCTGACACATTACTCATATCTTCATTCCGATTCTGGTTTGTTTTCCAAGAAGGCAGTCCTTTTCAAGGCTTGGTTGTTGGTTTCATAACAAGCTTCTTTTTACTTGGATTGGATGTTAACCCGATGCAAAAGCCCTAATCTTGAGGACCAGGTGAATTTTTATACAGGTTTTCTTCCCTTAGGCTTTGGAGAGTCAAATCCTAGCTCCAAGGTAGAAGCTCTTACATACCCTTTATATTAACCCTAAAGGGAGAGCTACTACTTCCGTGGGGAAGTATGGTTGCATTCCACCATACTGAAGTCCTTCTTCTCCACCACTGCGGTTTCCATCTGTAGCCTGGACAAGGGGTCCTTACAGAGTACTATCAGTCAGACCAGCTGAACCCAGGTATTTTAATGAGGTGTTACTAGATCCCTCCTCCTTCCTTGCCTCTCAGATGGTGAGGCCCCAGTACCATACAAATAAATATCAATGTTTAATTTACACTCTCAATTAGATAAATTTAAATTTAATAAAGATATTCAAAAGATGGTGCATATCTGTTAATTGCCAAAATCTGTTATGCACATAACTTATAAGTTGCCACAAAACTTTAAACCATCCATTTTATCTGAGTTTTCAGTTGTATGAGGTAGCACCAGTCCATGTTGTCTTGATAAGTTGGGATTCTACATTTCTTCTTCATTCATCATGTTTTAGGCTTACAGTATATTACAATTTCTACCTTACTGTTGGAGTTGACCTCTAAATTTATTTCTTGGGTGCTATAAGGGTCCACATCCCATTGTTGATGTCAGTAGCGGCTCGTGCTTAGGTTGCACGGTTGTACAACCAGAGATGTACAAAATGGTTTGATAGAAATATTTAAATACAAATACTTTTTGTGTTTTCCATTTCAAATACAAATACAAAATAGTTTCTTCGTTTTGTATTTAAATACTAAATGCAAAATAGGTATTTTTAAAATACGTTTTTCAAATAAAATGCTTTTATAAAGACAAATTACCAGTTTTCTTTATTGATATCAATATTGCTTATAAAGATCATGAGGCCTTGAGGCCTCATAGACAAATTGAAAAGAGTACTTATATAGGTATATTATAATCCAGACTTTAACACAACAATTTGTTCAAATAAATTATCACTCATCTTTCTTCTATGAGGCCTCATGATCATGCCACCAAAGGAAAATAAACGCTCTACTGGTGCAGAACTTGGCAAGCACGTATTAAATTTTAGGAACACTTTTTTGATATTTGGGTATTTGTTTAGTGAATCCAAACTCGTATCGTCATCTTTCAAATATTGAAGTGTCACTAAATCAATTGTGGTGTTAGCCGTGTCACTAGCTGCAGAAGAGTCGGAATCCTCTACAAACATGTAGTATGACTCGTTTTTTTCTCTTATTTTTTTATATGATTAGGTTTTTTTGTCTTCATTTTTCATCTTTCTTACTTCTGCAATAAACAATTCTTTCACAAACTCCCTACTTCCTTTTGGCACCCATTTCAGTTTAAAAAAGGGATATGATACAGATGCCAACACACTTTCTTTAGCTTTAAGCTCCTCGAATGAATAAAATTTTTCAAAATGCTTTTCTAGACTCTTCTTGATTACATCTATAAGCACACCACAATATGCTGGATTATCCATTTTTAATGAGTCTAGTATTCTTTTCATTCGCATTAATTCAGGTAGAAGGCATCCGTAAAATGTTTCTTTATCTCCTTCCAAACTCCTGATACCTTCAGCTATGGGCCTTGAGCAATTGGTATATTCAATTCGGAACTGTAATTCAATCTCCTTAAAAACTGCTAAACCTAGTTTTCTCAAAGCTTCATTTATAGTCTCCTGAACCGTCAAAAGATCCATAATACAGTTATAATATGAATTCCATCGTGTTGGGCATGGACTTGTTGGAGATTTTCCTGTAGATTCTAAATACAGTGAAACTTGGTTAATTCGAACTTCAAGGGGAAAGGAAAAAAATTCGAATTATCCAAAATTCGAAATAACCAACATCATACGGAACAATACTGTAAGTTCACATTTTTTGTTAAGTACTGCAACAGAAATAATGTACGTTAATTGCACAGAAGAAACTAATTTATTTCAGTAATAAAGTGAGTTATTTTACAGGGTATTACTCAAAAATTGTATTACATGAACCAACATTTATAAAAGAGAATTATCTGTACCCCAAAAATGTGTAATCTTCGTTTGTTTTTGTTTTTTTAGTTGTAAACACTGAATAAAATCTTCTAATTCACTCACAGCACAAAACATTTCGTTATTAACGTTGGACTGAGCTTCGACGAATCGTTTTAAGTCCGCGATCATTGAAACTGCCTCAGAAGTGGATGGAATCGGTTTCTCTGGTTGAAGGTCTTCTTCGTCTTCTTCTTCTTCTGCTTCAGAAGATCCCTGCGTATTTTTCATCACTTCTTCGAGAATTTCCCTATCCGTCAGAGTTCCACAGATGGCGACGTCAGCATCGACATTTAAATACGCTTCGTAGCTTACATCAACATTTAAATCTTCCCAGCCATCTGGTGTATTTTCTTCAGGATGGTTCCAATCAGTATTTGTAGAGTTTGCAACTTCATTTGCTTCATCATTTCTGATCTTGAAACCAGCGACCCTGAAACAGTGTGCTATCGTACTAGGCTTAACTTTGTTCCATGCATTATGTATCATATGAGCAGCATCCAATACGTTGATTTTTTGTTTGGTACTCCTAAGATTTTCATAACAACCTGTCGACGATAAAAATGTTTCAGATTCTTAATAACCCCTTGGTCCATAGGCTGAACAACTGAGGTCATGTTAGCCGGAAAGTATTCAATTTTAATCCACGTTAGCGATGGAAGGTTGTTGTGGGCTGTGCAGTTGTCGATAAACAACAAAATTTTTCTCTTTTTCCGACCAAGTTCTTTGTCAAGATTCAGAAGCCATTTTTCAAACAATGCAGCTGTCATCCAAGCTTCCTTATTGGCTTCTTAAGTTACTGGTAAACGTCTTGCAGACTTAAAACATCTCGGCTTTGCTGCTTTGCCAATCATTAAAAGCGGTAATTTTTCTGACCCATCCATATTTGACCCTATCAAAATTGTCAACCTTTCTTTACTATTCTTTCCCCCACTGCACTTTTCGTTTTTAAATGAAAATGTTTTGTTTGGTAAACACTTAAAAAATAGCCCTGTTTCGTCGACATTAAAGATATTTTTTGGCTGGTAATTTTCGATAGTTTTCGCTAATTCAGCATGCCACTCATCTACTAAATGTCCGCTCACTGATCTGCTCTCACCATAAACATTTCGAAAAGAAATCGCATTTCTGTCATTAAAACCCACAAACCAACCGGTACTTGCCTTAAAATCCCGAATGCCCAATCCCTCTGCGAATTCTTCTGCTTTTGCATGGATTATTGGTCCACTTAAAGGAATGTTTTGGTCATGAGTTTGTGTGAACCACTTTAAAACACAATCGTCCACTGCAGGATAATCTGCTGTTCTTACCCGCTTTCGACTTTTCCCGTTTTTTTATTCCAGTTTTCCATAAGTGTGTTTTTATTTTTTAAGAAAGACGACAAAGTGTTCGGTAAAATTTCGTATTCTTTTGCAATGTCACATTTTCATTTTGCTCCCCGTTCCACGACTTGTATCACTTCAACTTTTTCGTCTAAAGTTAAACTCTTGTACAGGCCGCGCTTAGCCATTGTTAAACTGAACGTAACCTCTAGAATGCACGTAAGCTCTAATTATAGCCAAAACACTACTGTAGTTTTAAAATTAAATCGAACAACACGATTTTGACAGCACGCAATTAAATCGAGCAGCACACCTTATGCACTATTCAACTGTACTGTAACATTACTGACTTAACTTTGTTTTGGTAGGGGAAATTCCAAACTACCCTGGGGGTACAGTATTGTGTACAGAGCAAGTTTGGAATTCCCTACATTCCTCATGCGATTACAGTTAGGTATAACGGTACCTACACCTATTGTGTATGACTGTATTGTGTCTGTTTTCAACCAAAACGAAAGCAAACACTCCGAGCTAAGCAAACATTTTAAACTTTGTCTTTGAAAAAAACTTCGAATTATCCAAATGAAATATTTTTTACTTCGAATTAGGCATGCCATTTTTATAAGAGTTTAAATACGTTTTTCAAGGGGAATACCAGTTTATTCGAATTATCCAAAAATTCGAATTATCCAAGTTCGAATTAACCAAGTTTCACTGTATATCTCACACGCTTTAGGCGACCTGGAACACAAATTCCAAACTGCATGGCATTTAGACATTGCTGCATCATGCAGTTTTATGTATGAATTATTTTGAGATCTGGCCTTATCAATATCACAAGAAGGAATCAGATGTAATATGTGGGTGGCACATTTTTCATGGTTAGGTAGTTGGTACATGTCATCAAATTCATCAGATCCAGGAAATTCTTTCAAAAGTAATACCCCATCCTCATCATAATCATCATCACTATCATTATGGTTGTCTTCATTTTCGTTCATTTCAGTATTTTCATTATTAGGTAAATTTCCATCACTTGTGTCTGTTTCCAAATCGGGTTTCCCATATACTTTAAAAGCTTTGACCATATTGGAGGCATAATCAGTTACAGTTTTTGTTATTTTTGCTAACCTCAAATCATATTCAGAATGTATATTATAATACTCCTCTGTACCCGTAGTATCGTAATGGTATAATAATTTACTGTTCCACAGGTCTTCATTTGTCATATTATAGATTATTTTTCTGCATTGGGTGTCATTCTTTAAAAAATTTAATTCCCTAACTTGGTGATGGGTATGGTTCAGAGGGGCACCATCGCTTCCTATTAACTCTGCCGTCCACATAACACCTTCTGAGTTCAAGGACACCTTCTCCTTGCTCAAATCAATAATGGCTGAATATTTCCTCAGCATATCGCATCCGATTAATAATTCGAATGGTAGGCCGATTGCGACCAAACATATAATATTAATTGTAACACCTTTGCTTTCTATTTCCAATGACACTTGTTTTCTCACTGTTTTATTTTGACGCCCAGTGGCACCTATTAAAATAACATTACTGACAGGTAAGGTAGGTATTATATTTTTACTTTGTTTCTGTATTCTCTCCAGTTCAGCATCGTTAATAAGTGATACATCTGCACCAGTATCTATCATTATTCATGTAGGAATTCCTTCAATTTGAGCGGTTATGTATAAGATTTCATTATGCTGGTTGATTCTACTTGTCACCGTTTCCTCCAACAGTTCTTCTCGAAGATTTTTCAAATAATAATTGTAAATAATAGTAAGATTTTGACTATCCGTCCTTAAACTTTGGTTATTGTTATACTTCAAAATTCTTTTATTTTCCATAATTAGTTGGTAGTAATTTGTCATTACTATGTTTTTGAATTTGATGGTCTTTGTACCTCAAAATTCTTTTATTTTCCATAATTAGTTTTTCATAATTAGTTGGTAGTAATTTGTTATTACTATATTTTTGAATTTGGTGGTTTTTGTACCTCAAAATTCTTTTATTTTCCATAATTAGTTTTTCATAATTAGTTGGTAGTAATTTGTTATTACTATGTTTTTGAATTTGGTGGTTTTTGTACTTCAAAATTCTTTTATTTTCCACAATTAGTTTTTCATAATTAGTTGGTAGTAATTTGTTATTACTATGTTTTTGAATTTGTTGGTTTTTGTACCCAGTAGTTAGTAGCAGTAAGGGGTCGCGAAGGTTTATTACTGCCTCACTCCGTTTAAATTAAGGCTATCATGATTATTTTCTGGGCATGACTGTTGATTTGCCTGGAATGGTGTGCTGGTTCCTGGTTGTTCAACCTCTCGGTTGTCTAATTGTTCACTTCCCCTTGATTCTCGGAAGTCCTCCTGGCTTCTACTTCTTACTCGGTTATAATGGTGACTCATCCCTCTGGGATTTCCTCTTTGATCATAACTGTTATTAAAACTGTTCCTCTGAGGTTGATGGTATCTCCAGTAATCCCCTTCTTCTGCACTAATATAATTTATTCTTGGCCTGTACGGACGATTATTATTATAATTACCCTGGTTATTATTATTGTTATTAACTCCGGAGTTATTCCTAAAATTATTATAATTTTGGTTTGTTCGGTAGTTATTATAATTATTATTAATCCTATTACCCGGATGGTAATTTTGATTGGCCCTGTTGTTACTATTATTGTTAATTAGATTTCGATTGAAGTTTGTTGGTTGGTTATTATTTGGAGTAAAATTTTGGTTGGAACTACGATCGTTGCCATTAACGTTATAACTATTCCGGTTATTCATGTTATTATAGTTATCTTCTGGTATTCTTGGCTCTAGGTGTCTCGCCAAACACACCTTTCCCCAGAAGTAAGTAGTTGGAGATGCACCTCTGTTTCCATCATATCTTCCCTGACAAATGTTGTCCCTGATAATATTTTGTATAGCTTCGGACCAGTATTTTTCTTTAAACAGTTTTTTAAATTGAGCGTAGTCCACTATCTCATTCCTGGTTGCTGTCCACCAGTTGTCCGTAATCTCCCTAAAATGCTCATCCAACATCTCTCTAATCGAGCTCCAGATAGTTATTCGATGTTTATTAAAATGTTCCTCGATTCTGGCCAGGAATTCCATAGTGTTTCTACGATAATTTTTGAAATTAATCCCTTCTCTGGTTTCATTTGTGGAAACATGAGTAATATTATTTGGTCTGGTTCTAATTAACTCAATTTCTTCTTGATTTTGGCGTACTTGACCAGTTAAATTGTTCACCGTAGTGTTAATATTGTCACATCTTTCTCTGGTTTGTTTCTGTAAATTCACTAAATTTTCTTGTTCCTTTTGAATTCCTTCTATTTGAATACGACTATTTTCTTGGACCTGGTCTATTCTGGTATTTATCACTGCTTTATTTTGTATAATGGTTTCATTAGCTTTTCTCAATCTCTCATTAGTGTCAGCTGTTTCTTGCTTCCTTTCCTCACCGATTTTGTCCATCTTCTGGTTAATTGTATCATTGACCTGTTCGATTCTACCATTAATTCTTCTTAAATTTTCTTCATTGATTTGCCTGAATTCTTCCTTTATTTGGTTATTATTTTCACTTATAGTTTGCCTTAAGGTTTCGTTAATACTTTCTTTAATACTGTCAATTTTTTCATTGGTTTGTCTATTGCTTTCCTTAATGCTGTCTATTTTGTCATTCATTATTTTATTATTCTCATCTGTATTCCTGTTAATACTGTCTATTTTTTCGTTTGTACTGTCCATCCTCTCATTCATTTGTTTTATTAAATTTTCCTTCAAATTCTCATTTTGTATCCTAGAGTTCTCGTTAATCTCTTCCTTCATACCGTCTATTTTCTCATTTGTTTGTCTGTTATCTTCCTTGATACTATCAAATTTTTCATTTGTTTGCTTGTTTTGTTCCTCCATTTGTTTTAATAAGTTTTGACTCAAAATTTCATTTTGTTTCTTTGAGTTTTCAGTGAATTCTTCCTTAATGCTCTTCAAATCTTCCTTCATTTCTTCCTTCTGCTTCTTAAAATTGTCATTCGTTTCTTCCTTATTTCTGTCCATTTTTCCACTCATACTATTCATTAACTCCATTAATTTTATAAGATTCGGGTCACCTCTATCTTCCTTTCTTGCTATCGTCTCCACATCCTCCACCGATGTTACTTCTTTCTCTTCCATCCTGACTTCTTTCTCTGCCTCCTTCGTCCGTCTCAGTGACGATGCCCTTTTATGCATGTTTATTATTCTTTGGAACTTATAGCAGTCGTCAGCTAAAAATTAGGAAATTAATTTGCTTGTTTCAATTTCTTCACCTAATATTCCCTAATTTCATCCTCACTAGTTGGTGTGCCAATTTATAATACTCCTCTGTACCCGTAGTATCGTAATGGTATAATAATTTGCCCGTGTTATGCTTTGTAAATGTTAATTTGTAATAAATCGTTGTAAATAGTGTATCAGCTGATCGTGGAATATTTATGTTGTGTGTTTACGAATGTGATTTAAATATATAAGTAAAAGAATTGAATTATTCTGCCTTGGTTTCTGAATCAGAATTATAATTATTCCAGTTCAGTAGTTAGAACTCCCAAAATCAATTCAAAAATAGTGGTCGAGTCATAGCAAAATTTTCAAGTCACCTTCGATATTAGGCTTTAACCTATTATTTGAGGTTAATCTTGGTTTTGCAGTTTGCGTACTTCCAATGACTCCCCGAATTCTTCTTATCCTTGTTAATTATAAAATAAATGCTGATAATATATTACGTTCCTGAAATAATAACGCATGGATATGATTTAATAACATAATGGTTTAATCTCTGAAATATAAATTCAAATTATTGGAAAATTCCATTCGATACATACGGTTGTCACAATCGATATTTATCTCAGGATTTAATAATTAAATAATTTTAATATATTTCGTGGGAATTCTTGTGGCTGCTACGAAAAGTTCCTTTACATGATAATTAATAATATAGAGTACCTTTATAAACAATATATTACTTATAATCTAAAAAATTACAAAAATTATATATTAAGTAACATACAAGTTTGACGAGATTCAATGCTTCGTAAAAAGCATGTAGGTTAGAGTGACGTAAACCTCATGGCTACTATTGTCCGTCTCACAGAATAATGAAGTTCACCAATGTGCACAATAAAGGTTTTCCTTGTAATCACTGTTCGTCTAGATATTGAATTTGTTTTCACTTAAAAATGTTTACTAATGATTAGTGTTAGTGTAAATTGTTATATTGTCTAGAGGTTGTTCCTTGTTGGATAAAAATATTGTCAAATTATACTTGCACATCTAGACGATATTGCTGAAGGTTTTCTGGTTTATTCTGAATAATTTCTTGATTGTGTGTATTACTGGTTCATGAAAATTGTAGTGGAGGGATTAATTATCTTCGATGGTGGTCATTCAGATCTTCTTTCACAAACGGGTTAACAAATTTTATATTTTTATTTAAATTACACCTCGACACGCACTATTCAACTGTTTTCCATCGCAATTAACAATTAAGTGTTATTTCTTCTTTTTTAGTCACCGAACTCATACAAACTTCTTAAATTTTGATTGGCCATTTATGTACAGGTTAAGTGTTATAGGATCAACACCCATTAATTACTTTACATTTTTCTAAATTACCTTTAATAGATAATTTTATTATTATACTCTAATGATACATGCAATGTTTATACAATTATTAATTAGATAATTATAAACAATTTGATACTAAACATGCCTTAGTTTATAACTGTAAAACCTTATTAATTTGAATTTCTATGATATGTGGTGGAACAATTTGTTATGGTTGATTGTAATTTCTACCTTGACTACCTGAGATAAATATATTTATATAAATTAACTGGTAACATAAACTATTATAACATATAACAAAACTCTTAATAATTATAATTGTTTTTAACAACCTTAATTATTTCATACTTTTAAACTATTGTCTGTATGATAATAATAAAACACTTTTTATAAATAATAAATAGCACACTGTTTAACTATAGTTTGTGCCACTATTTATTATTATATCACTCATCACTGTAAAGGTTTGTGTCCCTTTTTCTATCCTTAATTATAGGCCTATACAATTTTGTTAATACAATTTTAATATATGGATAGGTACTCTTTATTGGGTTTGGTTGTTATTCAGGGTAAGTTGATTATTTAGGCTTACTAGGTTTATTTATTTAATTTTTGTCTGTTTACTGCCCTATTATACTGGGTTATTTCTGGGTTTCTTAATAATTTTAAATAAGTCAAACCAACTAGGTTTCCTTTAATTTGCTTTCAATTATTATTTCTTGTTTCCTCTCTGGATCGGATTCCACTATTATTTACTATTATTTTGTAACATTTTGTTTCGTTACAATATCAATGATCAGTTCTGCTACTTTGTAGAAAGTATGAGATCCTTTAAATCTCCTACAGGCAAGAGTAGCACTTTTCCTTTCAAATGTGTTGGAATCAATCCAATGCACAGTCATACCTAGATAACTTCTCTTTGATGATGACCAAATATCAGCTGTGGTGCAAACATATTCCACATTTTTTAATTTATTTTTTAGATTTTCCTTATATTCAGTAAATCTTTCAGCAATTTTTTTATTACATGTACGGCGGCACATAATTTTAGGAGGGTGTGATAATTGTTGAGCTCCTTCAATTAGAGCCCTAAAATAAGCATTTTCCACAACTGATATTGGTGACATTGTATCAACCACAAAATTCACAATCAACTTGTATAAATTAATAGACTTTGGTAAGGTATTCGACAGAGTTGTTTGTTTCATTTTTTTTTTATGTACTTGCTCTATCATCATCTGAATCTGTAACACCACATTTCCTCTTCTTTGTTTGTTGAGATTTGAGTTCCTCATATTCTTTGAATAAATCACCATGACCTTTTCGCTGAAAAAACATATTTATTATTAAGGTAAATGCACCAATTATGGAACACTTAAGGATTTTCACAACTTTAAATTAATAATAAAATAATAATTATGAGGCAAAAGAAAATGAATCATGGATTTTTCAATTACCAAACATTCAAACTTTTAAAATATATTAGTATTTACTATAATTATTTAATAAATTATTATTAAATTTATAATTAAATTTAAAAAAGCCCAAATCGCCAGTAACGGAACAGCTGTATCCAATTATGAAACACTAATTGCACCAATTACGGAAAACTTGCTGCATGATTAGTTTAAATTTTTTTTAAATGTTATTTGTTGTAATTATAGTATTAATTATGATTATAATAGTATTTTTTACTTATTAAAAGTAATACAATATTACATATAAATTAATTTATGCAATATAAATAATTAAAACACGCAGTCATTATGAAGACTAGTATTTATTAAAAAATTTTAAATATAGCTTATATATTTCAAGGTTTTTTTTTCTTATCAAAAAATATTATTACGAAAAAATATTAATAGCACAATTATTTTTATAAAATTAACAAATAAAATCACCAAAAGTAATTATTTAAATAAAAATTTTAAATGTAAATTTTTTTTTTTTGAGGTTATAACCTCAAAGATTTATGTTTTTAAATATGTACACGTCAGCTTACACCATCTGATGAAGGCACTGTGCTGCCGAAACAGCTGTCATGGATTTATAATTTTAATAAATTGACGAGTGAAAATCACTAAAACTATTTTATGGTTTATTTTTTACTATAATTTACATAAATTGGTGAATAACCTGTTCAGCTACACCAATATTCGAACACCCCTTAATTTAATTTCAATGTAATAATATTATTAAAAAAAATTATTTTGTGAAAATATAACTCTTTGCAGTACAGATAAAATAAAAAGTTTTAATATTAATAATTTAAAAATAATTTTATTAATGAATCAATTGAAGCTTGAAAGCGCTAATTGGAATAATTTTTCTATAGTGGTGTGCAACAGTGATAATTCTGTTTATTATATTTTAATTTTTTAAATCTTACTTTCCGTTTATGTCATCACGATAGGATCAATTTAGAACATTCTCTGTTGTTTTCTGATTTTAAATCTTCATCTTTCTTGGTAATTCCATAGATCAGCCTCACGGCTCTGCTTCTTCATAATTATTCTTACTCACCCGCAACTGACTATGTTACAATATTAATACTTTATGATTAGCTAATTATCCTGCAACTTTATTTTGTATGTAAATAAAATATTTATGTGTAACTTTATATGAGATAAATGATTATATGTTAATATGTTTTTAGAGTGGTCACAATTTTTCCAATATTTGAACAGAAGCGTCGTGGGAACATGTAACTCTTCCGGCATATGTTCTTCTGCTAAATGAGTGCAGCTATGAATGATGTCTACACTTTCCTTTCCCAAATTTATCTGTTCTTGGTTCCACAGTCGGATGAGAAAATGGGTGAAACAGGGACATACATTATGCTTATGGCTTTTACGTTCAATACTATTATGTGACTTGCAAACCTTGACCGATAAAAATTAAGTAATACGTTAGTCCACAAAATGTACACAGTAGTAACACTATTTTAATTCTTCATATTTTGATATATTTTAAATAAATTTAGCCCTAAACCTGAGTCAGTAAAAATGAAAATGTGATAAAACCATCATACACACTTGATTTAGTATGTATTGAAATATAAGCAGTCCTTACGCAAGATTTTCTTAGTTCTTAACAATACTTTTTTTTGTACATGCAGTAGAGATCACATACATGATGTACTTGCGATTTAAGTTTAATAATAACCTTGTGATAACAAAATAAAAAAATAATAGTAAAATTTCACATCAATTTAAAATTTGAAAGTCGTGAGGCATAGAAAATAGCCTGTGAGAAAATTTTTCCTTATTCAAGACAGACTAATAAATTATGCAAGTAAATTGTACAGGAAGATTCAATTTTAATTTTACTCTAACTGCCAATATTCCATCTTTATTGGTTTTCAAATTATTGAGCGAATCTTACAAATATATTTCAGGGGTGACACCGCGTACTGCCATACGTCGTTTCCTATGCTTCTCATACTGTGTTAGTCATAATGTGTTGTTAATGCATTGTACTATTATAGAAATTGTTAGGGATACACTTGTTGTAATTACATAATTTAATAGCTATATACAATAACTGTATTCAACAGCACCATTATTGTGTAATAATGGTAGGGTTGACTATAGAGGTAAGGTGATGATTCTTTCCTTTGGACAAAGGGAATTTTACTTGTGGTGTGTGTGTGTGTGTTTCTACACACACAATTAACTGATTAATAAGTAAATCAACTTGTACAACTTAGTGGCACAATTAATTTGTATAACATTTAGTATATGAAAGTGTGTAATGATATGTAGGCCTATAAACTTTTCTGACATGGAATACTAATTTTTAGATTAAAATTTTAATAACTTTTAATAGCTAGGAGTGCTGTCAGTTTCAGGATTGTAGTTAGCATTGTAGTTTCAGTTGGTTAATAGATCATTGTTGTGTATGTGTGATGTGTCAAAAGAGTATATGTGATTTAAACTTTGTCTGTTCATTTAGGGTGTTGCTTCCATATGTTCTGTGTGTTTGTCCATTTTTAGTCATTCAGGTTTGTCTAGTTTTTGACCCTCTGTGTTTACATGTAGGATTTCCATACCATTGTTGACCTAGACAGTGTGTGTGTTTGTTCTGTTTCAATGAGACTTTTTTCAAAATTGAATTCAGTAGTGAAGTGTAATATCTTCATGTGTTCACCTTATCTTTGTTTGAATATGTGTCCTGTCTGGCCTATGCAGAATTTATTTTGAGCAGCTTAGTTTGTAAATTCTAGGTAAATCAAATTTATGTAACTGTTTGTGTGCTCTGTTTTGTTTGTGGTTCTGTAAGCACTCTTGTAGAGACAATTTTTTTAGTGCTAATGTTAATACAGATGAATGTTAAAAAATGGTAAAAATGTTAATAAATAATGGTAAAAAATGTTAATATAAATGAATGGTATAATATGTAAACCTATCATAAAGTTTTGCACAGAGTTTAGTATTATATACTATTTCCGTTCTCAGTTCAATCCTGATGTAAACAAATCCGCGTGGCAAATCTGAAACATATTGGTCAGGGGCGCTGACATTGTTCACACAGTAATGTGTTATGTGCTTGTGCAGAATGTATGTATAGTCGTGTAAGAATTATGTTACCACTTAAATCAGGGCACGTCGTTTTAAGACTACCTCCTTATCACTGTATTCTAAATCCTATTGAATTAAATGGAACCAGTTGAAAGAGTATGTTTCCCCTCACAACAAAACATATATGTTGTACTGTGATTATATTGCTAGTATAATATTTATTATATGCACCACGGTGGTGACGTCATTTATGTACTGAGATTATATTTCAGGTATGGTAATTATGTAATTATGATATAATTAAGAAATGTGACTACCGTCATTATGTTTTTTGTTTATCAGCACATGAAAAGAAACTCTCTCTCAGGGTTAATGATTATTAAGCTGTTTGATCGTATTTACGATTGTGTATATTATCTTCTTTTCTTTAAACCAAACCAAATAAAGTCAGTATGTAATATAAACATCTTGTTGATTCATCCTCTTTGTTCACTTTTACTAATATTATTATATATAAAAAACTTTCACAAATGAACTTACTTTTGTTCTCACTTTCACAAACGTTTTCAAGGTGTTGTGCCTCTTCCTCAGTGTGAGTAAATACTGAAAGTCATTGTTGCAGAATAACGATTATGGACTATAGGTGTGTGTGGTGGGAATTGATGATGGGAGGGAATTGGCGCTGAGGTTCAAATTTTGTGTTTGGATCAATGTATCAAATAGTGTATGTGATCTGTAATGTACTTGTTCATTTAATATGTTGTTTGGTTGTAATGTGTGATATCTGTATATTTCAAATTGTTCAGCTGTGTTTAATTTTCTACTTTTTGATAAGTAGTGTAATATTTCCATGTTGTGTTCTATGTTTGTGTAACTATGGTTTTCATTTTGTAAATGTGTGGCAAATGTGGAATGTATGTAATTTGTGGTGAGGGCTTTTATATGTTCTGAAAATCTGGAATAAAAAGATCTTCCCGTCTGGCCGATGTAGAATTGGTTACAATCATTACAATTTAATTTATAAACTCCTGTTTTACTGTATGTGTCTGTGTCTTTGTTAAAATTTATATGTTTCTTAATGGTGTTGTTGGTTCTGTAGGCTATTTTATAATTGTGTTTTCTAAATGTGTTAGCAATTTTGTGTGTATTGGAGTTGTAGTATGTAAGTGTTATGTACTTACTGTGTTGTGTGTTGTTGGTCTGATGTGTTTTATTTTTATTTTTTGTGTTTAGGATGCGTTTGTGTATTTTATTTACCAAATCGGGGTTGTATCCATTTTTAACTGCTATATATTTGATTGTGTTAAGTTCTTCTTGGTAATCATGTGTGTTTAGGGGTACTGAAGTGAGTCTATGGAGCATGTAGTTGAATGCTGCATGTTTGTGTTGAGTTGGGTGGTTGGATGAGTTATGTATGACCATGTCTGATGTGGTGGGTTTCCTGTATATTTTGTATGTGTGTGTGTTGTTTGTTTTGGTGATTGTGAGGTCTAAGAAGTTTAAACTATTATTTAGTTCTATTTCAAGTGTGAATTTTAATTTATGGTGTATAGTGTTAATATATTTGTGGAAATTTTCTATTTGTCTAACAACGGCAACAAAAGACAAAAGACTTTCAGTATTTACTCACACTGAGGAAGAGGCACAACACCTTGAAACGTTTGTGAAAGTGAGAACAAAAGTAAGTTCATTTGTGAAAGTTTTTTATATATAATAATATCAGTATGTAATGTTTTGATAAATAGCAATGTAAAAAATATCTACCCTACAAATGTAACTTGACTGATTCTGAATTCTTCCAGCTGCCATGGGTTCACTTCTGGTTGATGTTTATTATTTTCAAAAGCAATATCAGGCTTGGCGATCCGTTCCTCCATGCGAATTTCTTATTGGTTTTACAGCTGAATGTTGTTTTCTATGACGACTGCAAAACAGATATCTCCTCGGAATATTTAATTATATTTTATGGCCACTCAAACTATTCTTCAGTACGGGATTTCCCTCTTCTATTGGCGTTCTATTAAGGATATGTTTAGATTTCTTGTAATATTATTTATTTATTGGGTATTATTTTATTTTATTAAACTCAATATTAATGTTGAATCTCTCCTCCTGATTGTTTACTTTTTTAAATAGATAATCAAAAACTGGTATAACAAATTAAATTCCTTTACTGTTTCTTTGTTTACATATAACATTAAACTTGATGATGTACAAATTTGATTTATTTAATTGCTACCAATTATTAATTTACATATCACTCTCTTAGACTCTTCATGTAACTCTTATTAGATATAATTTTAGACTCCTCACGTAACTCTTATTAGATATAAATTTAGATTAATGATGTTACTTTTCTTAGATATGAATTTAGACTATTCATGCTACTCTTATTCAATATAATTCAAGACTCCTGATGTTACTTTTCTTAGATATAAAATTAGACTAAAAACATTTCCTTTCATTTCTATACAATACAATCTCTAACAATTTACAAATTTGCCACATTGATAATTCCCTACTTTCATTACATCTTTTTATCATATACCTATTAAAAAACTTATATAACTTTTCTACTTCTTATTAAGTATATTTATTTTATCTCTAATATTCATAATTCTAGTTGGTATTTATTAAATTAGTTTTCTTACTATTTACTCTTATTATAACATTCATTCCAAAATTCATATATTCTTTTCAGAACATATAACTTAATACAGTTTTATCTCATATACGAATCTACCTCTATGTTGACTGGGTGAGTCGATAGTCCCAATGTTTTTGTTTACATTTTAAAACATATGTTCCAGTTAATATTAAATTTGTATCTTTTTCTTTTAAAATTTATTATTTTCCTCTTATGTACTGCGTTGCATTTTAACAGCAGTACATAATACCTTCCCTTATTTCATAATTTCAGATACAATTTGAGATGAAATTTTGAAATAATTAATTTATTATTACAAACATAGTCTAACCTTAATATTTAAAACAGCTGATTAATTAGTTATTTGTACCTCACAAAATTCTTTTAACAAATTGGTTTTTTCTTTTATTAACCTTACAAATATGGTTCATCATTATCATGAATCACGATATCTCAAGCACTCGTTTATGATTTAAACAACATTAATTAAACCAACTGGTTTTACATCAAAATAATAAATAACCAATAACAATTGTGCCTAATTTCATGGCTAAAAAACTCAAAAACACGACTAAAACATTATATTTCTTTTAAACCTCACCTTCCCAATCCTGGTCATACATTTCATTTGTTCTTCATTTCAGAAATAATTTTTTTTTAATTTTTCTATAACATGGGTATCAGTTTTAATGATGTAATATGCTTTGTAAACCTAATAACTGTCCATGATAATCAGTATATCTTTAATATGTTTCCTACCACTAGTTGAGAATGGTCCACAAATGTCAACAAAACTTGCTCTAACGCTCTCACTGCTTGATGATTTATCCACCTTCCCTCATATCTGACATGGGCTAACTTGATTATTTTACAAATATTATGTAGTAACTTAGCACCTAAAACTTGATGTTGATTCTTCATACTTTTCACACCTCGAGTCATATTTATTTTTTTTGTTATTTCTTCACCTCGTTCTTTGTATCATCCCTAAAATACCATAATTCCCTAACATTAAATACTACATATGGGTTCGGATTCGGAGGGGCACTATTGGCTTCCATTACTCCGCCGTTTTCCCTAAATATATCATCCGAAATCAAAGGAACTTCATCTCTGCCCAGGAAAAAATAAAGTTGCACTATCACAACACAATACATATAATAATTACCTACAAGGTAGCTCCTTCGCTACAAACTTATATTCCAGGGATTGTTACATTATTTCTTTGAGGTCTATTCACATTTTTATTCTATGACTATTTCACTTCTAGTGTTTTATCACTTCAATTAATGTTCTATCTTTCACATGTAACTGGTTAACCTTACTCAACCTACATGTTGTATTATTTCCATCTTGGTGCTGTCAATCAATAATATTTTAGATTCTATCTTCATCTAACTCATTCTAACCCTTCTTAAATAGTAACTAGTATTAATTGTTTTTTTTTTATCATTGTTATTATACTGATTAATCTGGTTATTCAAATAATTATTATGGTTATTAACCGTCTTTCTCTTCTTTTATGATTATTAGTTCAAAATAATTTCTTTTAAAATATTTATAGTAAGATGATCTTACTTATTTTAGAATTTTGGGGTTTATTTTCCTTTCTTTTAATTCATAAAATAAAATTTTTTATTTGTAATAACTTACATATTATGTTATTTGTATTAATAATTAATCCAATCTTTGTTCCATTAGTTTGCTTTAGTCCATTCCCATAAAATCAGTCCCTTCTTTCCATATTTTCATCTTTAGTTCATCCATTGTCAAATACATAAGTTGTCCTTTTTGCCCGGACTATTATTGTTTTCAGTATGAATTCTATCTTTGTCAACTTTATCACTACGGCCTTGTATTTTGATTTTTCTGCTGCGAAGTCTTCACTCATTTCAAGACCTACTATTGAATTTCCAATCCATTCTGTCCTAATGACATATCTTTCGATCACTCTGTACTGCAATTTTTCAAACACCAAATTTTCAATGGTATCTTCGCCTGCTTTTAACACTTTATTATCTAGTTCATTAACCAAATATGTCACTGGTATATCAACTATTGATGATATAGCTGATATTTTATTATCCCTTTCTTTTTCTGATGTATTCATTTTAAATATAAATTTCCTTAAGTTTTTACTATGATTTGTTAATTCTGTTCTTTCTATGTAATTAGCGATTGGGAGATTATGTACATTAACCAGCCCACTCCTAATCATATCTAATTCTTCCTGTGTATTTTTCTGTTTCTTGGGACGTCTTTTACCTATTTTCTTCGTCTTCTTTTCCACATACTTATTATTCTCTTTGTTTCTGCTATGTTTCTTTTCAGATACCAATACACTTTTGTCTTTTTTATTTTCTATTTTTTCCTTAACACCTTCAGAAGTACTGTCTAGTGTTTTTTGACACTTCTTGAAACCCCTATCTAATGTTTCACTTAATTCTCTGAAACTCTCTTTCATTTGTTTCTCTAATTCCTCACTATTTTGTTTTAATAAATTTTCATTATCTTTTTTCATTTTCTCATTATCCTCTTTCATGTCCTGTTTGTTCTTGTCCAATTTTTTACTTATTTGTTTCAATAATTCCTCATTATTTCTGTCCATGTTGTCATTCAGTGTTTTATTGCTTTCTTCTATTCTTCTGAATTGCTCCATCATAATCCTCATAAATTCCTTTAAATTATCATCCTTGGTTGGGTTGGTTTCTTTGGTTGGTCCCCTTGGGCATCCCTTACTATTACTTCCATTTCATTTTCTTCCTCTTCATCACTATTACTCCTTAATTCATATCGTTGCTCTGGTTTATTAGCCATTTTACAATATTTAACGTAATTTAATTACAAGGAAATTTTTTATGCTAATTAAATTTAACAAAATTGTGTTATTTGGTGCTGGCTTAAAGAAAATCTTTGCTTTCACGTATGGGCGCCATTTATGTACTGTTATTATATTTCAGGTATGGTAATTATGTAATTATGATATACAGTAGAGCGTCAATAATTCGGACGTCAAAAATCCGGATCGTCGATAATCCGGATTCGATTCTGGCGAAAAAAAAATCGCATGAAGTGAATACATTTGTTTAAAAGCGTCGGCACAACTGTAAAACTCGCTGCGCCCTACAGAGTGGAGCGCGAATTGCGTGTTGTGTGGTGGAGGGAGGGGCAGTGAAAGCGGGAGAAGGTCGCACAGTCACATGTATACCTGCTACCCTGCCCCTGTCAGTCGTGTCAGGCAACTGACCTCGAGTATTGTTCTCTGTGCGTGCACTAAGTTTTTGTTTACCAAATCGATCGTTTGTGTACAGTAGAGTGTTTGTGTGTGTGTCGGTTTGTCTGTGTTTTGTTTTTTGACTGAGAGCACACCAACCCAGCTCATTCTCCTAAAACGAATCAAGGACTTAGCTGCAAAAAAACGAACCACTACCGCTGTTCAAAAGTCCATAAAAGATTTTTTTAAAAGCTCAAATACTGTATGATTTACTGTACATATTTTTATTACTGTACTTTACTGTATTTTGTTGCAGGTCTAGATTTACTGTACATAAAATAAGACAGTCTGTAAATGCAATACTGTACATACAGTATTTTTTTCTGTAATTGAAAAACGTAAAAATTTAACTAAATTAATGGTTTTATTCATCCGCTCCACTTCTGTAACCATCAGAGTGAATTATGAACGATTTTAGCAAGTTTTTTTTACTGAAGACGTTTACCGGCGCTTTTAGTTCATTTCGAAAATCCGGACAATTTGATAATCCGGAAGGGGTCCGGTCCCAATTAATCCGAATTATTGACGCTCTACTGTAATTAAGAAATGTAACTACCGTCATTATGTTTTTTGTTTATCAGCACATGAAAAGAAACTCTCTCTCAGGGTTAATGATTATTAAGCTGTTTGATCGTATTTACGATTGTGTATAATATTTTCTTTTCTTTAAACCAAACCAAATAAAGTTAGTATGTAATGTTTTGATAAATAGCAATGTAAAAAATATCTACCCTACAAATGTAACTTGACTGATTCTGAATTCTTCCAGCTGCCATGGGTTCACTTCTGGTTGATGTTTATTATTTTCAAAAGCAATATCAGGCTTGGCGATCCGTTCCTCTACACGAATTTCTTATTGGTTTTACAGCTGAATGTTGTTTTCTATGACGACTGCAAAACAGATATCTCCTCGGAATATTTAATTATATTTTATGGCCACTCAAACTATTCTTCAGTACGGGATTTCTCTCTTCTATTGGCGTTCTATTAAGGATATGTTTAGATTTCTTGTAATATTATTTATTTATTGAGTATTATTTTATTTTATTAAACTCAATATTAATGTTGAATCTCTCCTCCTGATTGTTTACTTTTTTAAATTGATAATCAAAAACTCTGGTATAACAAATTAAATTCCTTTACTGTTTCTTTGTTTACATATAACATTAAACTTGATGATGTACAAATTTGATTTATTTAATTGCTACCAATTATTAATTTACATATCACTCTCTTAGACTCTTCATGTAACTCTTATTAGATATAATTTTAGACTCCTCACGTAACTCTTATTAGATATAAATTTAGATTAATGATGTTACTTTTCTTAGATATGAATTTAGACTATTCATGCTACTCTTATTCAATATAATTCAAGACTCCTGATGTTACTTTTCTTAGATATAAAATTAGACTAAAAACATTTCCTTTCATTTCTATACAATACAATCTCTAACAATTTACAAATTTGCCACATTGATAATTCCCTACTTTCATTACATCTTTTTATCATATACCTATTAAAAAACTTATATAACTTTTCTACTTCTTATTAAGTATATTTATTTTATCTCTAATATTCATAATTCTAGTTGGTATTTATTAAATTAGTTTTCTTACTATTTACTCTTATTATAACATTCATTCCAAAATTCATATATTCTTTTCAGAACATATAACTTAATACAGTTTTATCTCATATACGAATCTACCTCTATGTTGACTGGGTGAGTCGATAGTCCCAATGTTTTTGTTTACATTTTAAAACATATGTTCCAGTTAATATTAAATTTGTATCTTTTTCTTTTAAAATTTATTATTTTCCTCTTATGTACTGCGTTGCATTTTAACAGCAGTACATAATACCTTCCCTTATTTCATAATTTCAGATACAATTTGAGATGAAATTTTGAAATAATTAATTTATTATTACAAACATAGTCTAACCTTAATATTTAAAACAGCTGATTAATTAGTTATTTGTACCTCACAAAATTCTTTTAACAAATTGGTTTTTTCTTTTATTAACCTTACAAATATGGTTCATCATTATCATGAATCACGATATCTCAAGCACTCGTTTATGATTTAAACAACATTAATTAAACCAACTGGTTTTACATCAAAATAATAAATAACCAATAACAATTGTGCCTAATTTCATGGCTAAAAAACTCAAAAACACGACTAAAACATTATATTTCTTTTAAACCTCACCTTCCCAATCCTGGTCATACATTTCATTTGTTCTTCATTTCAGAAATAATTTTTTTTTAATTTTTCTATAACATGGGTATCAGTTTTAATGATGTAATATGCTTTGTAAACCTAATAACTGTCCATGATAATCAGTATATCTTTAATATGTTTCCTACCACTAGTTGAGAATGGTCCACAAATGTCAACAAAACTTGCTCTAACGCTCTCACTGCTTGATGATTTATCCACCTTCCCTCATATCTGACATGGGCTAACTTGATTATTTTACAAATATTATGTAGTAACTTAGCACCTAAAACTTGATGTTGATTCTTCATACTTTTCACACCTCGAGTCATATTTATTTTTTTTGTTATTTCTTCACCTCGTTCTTTGTATCATCCCTAAAATACCATAATTCCCTAACATTAAATACTACATATGGGTTCGGATTCGGAGGGGCACTATTGGCTTCCATTACTCCGCCGTTTTCCCTAAATATATCATCCGAAATCAAAGGAACTTCATCTCTGCCCAGGAAAAAATAAAGTTGCACTATCACAACACAATACATATAATAATTACCTACAAGGTAGCTCCTTCGCTACAAACTTATATTCCAGGGATTGTTACATTATTTCTTTGAGGTCTATTCACATTTTTATTCTATGACTATTTCACTTCTAGTGTTTTATCACTTCAATTAATGTTCTATCTTTCACATGTAACTGGTTAACCTTACTCAACCTACATGTTGTATTATTTCCATCTTGGTGCTGTCAATCAATAATATTTTAGATTCTATCTTCATCTAACTCATTCTAACCCTTCTTAAATAGTAACTAGTATTAATTGTTTTTTTTTATCATTGTTATTATACTGATTAATCTGGTTATTCAAATAATTATTATGGTTATTAACCGTCTTTCTCTTCTTTTATGATTATTAGTTCAAAATAATTTCTTTTAAAATATTTATAGTAAGATGATCTTACTTATTTTAGAATTTTGGGGTTTATTTTCCTTTCTTTTAATTCATAAAATAAAATTTTTTATTTGTAATAACTTACATATTATGTTATTTGTATTAATAATTAATCCAATCTTTGTTCCATTAGTTTGCTTTAGTCCATTCCCATAAAATCAGTCCCTTCTTTCCATATTTTCATCTTTAGTTCATCCATTGTCAAATACATAAGTTGTCCTTTTTGCCCGGACTATTATTGTTTTCAGTATGAATTCTATCTTTGTCAACTTTATCACTACGGCCTTGTATTTTGATTTTTCTGCTGCGAAGTCTTCACTCATTTCAAGACCTACTATTGAATTTCCAATCCATTCTGTCCTAATGACATATCTTTCGATCACTCTGTACTGCAATTTTTCAAACACCAAATTTTCAATGGTATCTTCGCCTGCTTTTAACACTTTATTATCTAGTTCATTAACCAAATATGTCACTGGTATATCAACTATTGATGATATAGCTGATATTTTATTATCCCTTTCTTTTTCTGATGTATTCATTTTAAATATAAATTTCCTTAAGTTTTTACTATGATTTGTTAATTCTGTTCTTTCTATGTAATTAGCGATTGGGAGATTATGTACATTAACCAGCCCACTCCTAATCATATCTAATTCTTCCTGTGTATTTTTCTGTTTCTTGGGACGTCTTTTACCTATTTTCTTCGTCTTCTTTTCCACATACTTATTATTCTCTTTGTTTCTGCTATGTTTCTTTTCAGATACCAATACACTTTTGTCTTTTTTATTTTCTATTTTTTCCTTAACACCTTCAGAAATACTGTCTAGTGTTTTTTGACACTTCTTGAAACCCCTATCTAATGTTTCACTTAATTCTCTGAAACTCTCTTTCATTTGTTTCTCTAATTCCTCACTATTTTGTTTTAATAAATTTTCATTATCTTTTTTCATTTTCTCATTATCCTCTTTCATGTCCTGTTTGTTCTTGTCCAATTTTTTACTTATTTGTTTCAATAATTCCTCATTATTTCTGTCCATGTTGTCATTCAGTGTTTTATTGCTTTCTTCTATTCTTCTGAATTGCTCCATCATAATCCTCATAAATTCCTTTAAATTATCATCCATTGGTTGGGTTGGTTTCTTTGGTTGGTCCCCTTGGGCATCCCTTACTATTACTTCCATTTCATTTTCTTCCTCTTCATCACTATTACTCCTTAATTCATATCGTTGCTCTGGTTTGTTAGCCATTTTACAATATTTAACGTAAGTTAATTACAAGGAAATTTTTTATGCTAATTAAATTTAACAAAATTGTGTTATTTGGTGCTGGCTTAAAGAAAATCTTTGCTTTCACGTATGGGCGCCATTTATGTACTGTTATTATATTTCAGGTATGGTAATTATGTAATTATGATATACAGTAGAGCGTCAATAATTCGGACGTCAAAAATCCGGATCGTCGATAATCCGGATTCGATTCTGGCGAAAAAAAAATCGCATGAAGTGAATACATTTGTTTAAAAGCGTCGGCACAACTGTAAAACTCGCTGCGCCCTACAGAGTGGAGCGCGAATTGCGTGTTGTGTGGTGGAGGGAGGGGCAGTGAAAGCGGGAGAAGGTCGCACAGTCACATGTATACCTGCTACCCTGCCCCTGTCAGTCGTGTCAGGCAACTGACCTCGAGTATTGTTCTCTGTGCGTGCACTAAGTTTTTGTTTACCAAATCGATCGTTTGTGTACAGTAGAGTGTTTGTGTGTGTGTCGGTTTGTCTGTGTTTTGTTTTTTGACTGAGAGCACACCAACCCAGCTCATTCTCCTAAAACGAATCAAGGACTTAGCTGCAAAAAAACGAACCACTACCGCTGTTCAAAAGTCCATAAAAGATTTTTTTAAAAGCTCAAATACTGTATGATTTACTGTACATATTTTTATTACTGTACTTTACTGTATTTTGTTGTAGGTCTAGATTTACTGTACATAAAATAAGACAGTCTGTAAATGCAATACTGTACATACAGTATTTTTGCTGTAATTGAAAAACGTAAAAATTTAACTAAATTAATGGTTTTATTCATCCGCTCCACTTCTGTAACCATCAGAGTGAATTATGAACGATTTTAGCAAGTTTTTTTTACTGAAGACGTTTACCGGCGCTTTTAGTTCATTTCGAAAATCCGGACAATTTGATAATCCGGAAGGGGTCCGGTCCCAATTAATCCGAATTATTGACGCTCTACTGTAATTAAGAAATGTAACTACCATCATTATGTTTTTTGTTTATCAGCACATGAAAAGAAACTCTCTCTCAGGGTTAATGATTATTAAGCTGTTTGATCGTATTTACGATTGTGTATAATATTTTCTTTTCTTTAAACCAAACCAAATAAAGTTAGTATGTAATGTTTTGATAAATAGCAATGTAAAAAATATCTACCCTACAAATGTAACTTGACTGATTCTGAATTCTTCCAGCTGCCATGGGTTCACTTCTGGTTGATGTTTATTATTTTCAAAAGCAATATCAGGCTTGGCGATCCGTTCCTCTACGCGAATTTCTTATTGGTTTTACAGCTGAATGTTGTTTTCTATGACGACTGCAAAACAGATATCTCCTCGGAATATTTAATTATATTTTATGGCCACTCAAACTATTCTTCAGTACGGGATTTCCCTCTTCTATTGGCGTTCTATTAAGGATATGTTTAGATTTCTTGTAATATTATTTATTTATTGAGTATTATTTTATTTTATTAAACTCAATATTAATGTTGAATCTCTCCTCCTGATTGTTTACTTTTTTAAATTGATAATCAAAAACTCTGGTATAACAAATTAAATTCCTTTACTGTTTCTTTGTTTACATATAACATTAAACTTGATGATGTACAAATTTGATTTATTTAATTGCTACCAATTATTAATTTACATATCACTCTCTTAGACTCTTCATGTAACTCTTATTAGATATAATTTTAGACTCCTCACGTAACTCTTATTAGATATAAATTTAGATTAATGATGTTACTTTTCTTAGATATGAATTTAGACTATTCACGCTACTCTTATTCAATATAATTCAAGACTCCTGATGTTACTTTTCTTAGATATAAAATTAGACTAAAAACATTTCCTTTCATTTCTATAAAATACAATCTCTAACAATTTACAAATTTGCCACATTGATAATTCCCTACTTTCATTACATCTTTTTATCATATACCTATTAAAAAACTTATATAACTTTTCTACTTCTTATTAAGTATATTTATTTTATCTCTAATATTCATAATTCTAGTTGGTATTTATTAAATTACAGTTTTCTTACTATTTACTCTTATTATAACATTCATTCCAAAATTCATATATTCTTTTCAGAACATATAACTTAATACAGTTTTATCTCATATACGAATCTACCTCTATGTTGACTGGGTGAGTCGATAGTCCCAATGTTTTTGTTTACATTTTAAAACATATGTTCCAGTTAATATTAAATTTGTATCTTTTTCTTTTAAAATTTATTATTTTCCTCTTATGTACTGCGTTGCATTTTAACAGCAGTACATAATACCTTCCCTTATTTCATAATTTCAGATACAATTTGAGATGAAATTTTGAAATAATTAATTTATTATTACAAACATAGTCTAACCTTAATATTTAAAACAGCTGATTAATTAGTTATTTGTACCTCACAAAATTCTTTTAACAAATTGGTTTTTTCTTTTATTAACCTTACAAATATGGTTCATCATTATCATGAATCACGATATCTCAAGCACTCGTTTATGATTTAAACAACATTAATTAAACCAACTGGTTTTACATCAAAATAATAAATAACCAATAACAATTGTGCCTAATTTCATGGCTAAAAAACTCAAAAACACGACTAAAACATTATATTTCTTTTAAACCTCACCTTCCCAATCCTGGTCATACATTTCATTTGTTCTTCATTTCAGAAATTTTTTTTTTTTAATTTTTCTATAACATGGGTATCAGTTTTAATGATGTAATATGCTTTGTAAACCTAATAACTGTCCATGATAATCAGTATATCTTTAATATGTTTCCTACCACTAGTTGAGAATGGTCCACAAATGTCAACAAAACTTGCTCTAACGCTCTCACTGCTTGATGATTTATCCACCTTCCCTCATATCTGACATGGGCTAACTTGATTATTTTACAAATATTATGTAGTAACTTAGCACCTAAAACTTGATGTTGATTCTTCATACTTTTCACACCTCGAGTCATATTTATTTTTTTTGTTATTTCTTCACCTCGTTCTTTGTATCATCCCTAAAATACCATAATTCCCTAACATTAAATACTACATATGGGTTCGGATTCGGAGGGGCACTATTGGCTTCCATTACTCCGCCGTTTTCCCTAAATATATCATCCGAAATCAAAGGAACTTCATCTCTGCCCAGGAAAAAATAAAGTTGCACTATCACAACACAATACATATAATAATTACCTACAAGGTAGCTCCTTCGCTACAAACTTATATTCCAGGGATTGTTACATTATTTCTTTGAGGTCTATTCACATTTTTATTCTATGACTATTTCACTTCTAGTGTTTTATCACTTCAATTAATGTTCTATCTTTCACATGTAACTGGTTAACCTTACTCAACCTACATGTTGTATTATTTCCATCTTGGTGCTGTCAATCAATAATATTTTAGATTCTATCTTCATCTAACTCATTCTAACCCTTCTTAAATAGTAACTAGTATTAATTGTTTTTTTTTATCATTGTTATTATACTGATTAATCTGGTTATTCAAATAATTATTATGGTTATTAACCGTCTTTCTCTTCTTTTATGATTATTAGTTCAAAATAATTTCTTTTAAAATATTTATAGTAAGATGATCTTACTTATTTTAGAATTTTGGGGTTTATTTTCCTTTCTTTTAATTCATAAAATAAAATTTTTTATTTGTAATAACTTCCATATTATGTTATTTGTATTAATAATTAATCCAATCTTTGTTCCATTAGTTTGCTTTAGTCCATTCCCATAAAATCAGTCCCTTCTTTCCATATTTTCATCTTTAGTTCATCCATTGTCAAATACATAAGTTGTCCTTTTTGCCCGGACTATTATTGTTTTCAGTATGAATTCTATCTTTGTCAACTTTATCACTACGGCCTTGTATTTTGATTTTTCTGCTGCGAAGTCTTCACTCATTTCAAGACCTACTATTGAATTTCCAATCCATTCTGTCCTAATGACATATCTTTCGATCACTCTGTACTGCAATTTTTCGAACACCAAATTTTCAATGGTATCTTCGCCTGCTTTTAACACTTTATTATCTAGTTCATTAACCAAATATGTCACTGGTATATCAACTATTGATGATATAGCTGATATTTTATTATCCCTTTCTTTTTCTGATGTATTCATTTTAAATATAAATTTCCTTAAGTTTTTACTATGATTTGTTAATTCTGTTCTTTCTATGTAATTAGCGATTGGGAGATTATGTACATTAACCAGCCCACTCCTAATCATATCTAATTCTTCCTGTGTATTTTTCTGTTTCTTGGGACGTCTTTTACCTATTTTCTTCATCTTCTTTTCCACATACTTATTATTCTCTTTGTTTCTGCTATGTTTCTTTTCAGATACCAATACACTTTTGTCTAAATATCACTATAATATTGACGACTCGGAACACAAAGTTTTTTATAAGTAAAAACGTAAAGTTTTACCTTACAGCCTAAACCGGCTTTCACCTATAGAAGGCTTCATCAGAGGCTGTCCAAACACTTTTGTCTTTTTTATTTTCTATTTTTTCCTTAACACCTTCAGAAGTACTGTCTAGTGTTTTTTGACACTTCTTGAAACCCCTATCTAATGTTTCACTTAATTCTCTGAAACTCTCTTTCATTTGTTTCTCTAATTCCTCACTATTTTGTTTTAATAAATTTTCATTATCTTTTTTCATTTTCTCATTATCCTCTTTCATTTCCTGTTTGTTCTTGTCCAATTTTTCACTTATTTGTTTCAATAATTCCTCATTATTTCTGTCCATGTTGTCATTCAGTGTTTTATTGCTTTCTTCTATTCTTCTGAATTGCTCCATCATAATCCTCATAAATTCCTTTAAATTATCATCCATTGGTTGGGTTGGTTTCTTTGGTTGGTCCCCTTGGCCATCCCTTACTATTACTTCCATTTCATTTTCTTCCTCTTCATCACTATTACTCCTTAATTCATATCGTTGCTCTGGTTTGTTAGCCATTTTACAATATTTAACGTAATTTAATTACAAGGAAATTTTTTATGCTAATTAAATTTAACAAAATTGTGTTATTTGGTGCTGGCTTAAAGAAAATCTTTGCTTTCACGTATGGGCGCCATTTATGTACTGTTATTATATTTCAGGTATGGTAATTATGTAATTATGATATACAGTAGAGCGTCAATAATTCGGACGTCAAAAATCCAGATCGTCGATAATCCGGATTCGATTCTGGCGAAAAAAAAATCGCATGAAGTGAATACATTTGTTTAAAAGCGTCGGCACAACTGTAAAACTTGCTGCGCCCTACAGAGTGGAGCGCGAATTGCGTGTTGTGTGGTGGAGGGAGGGGCAGTGAAAGCGGGGCCCCTGTCAGTCGTGTCAGGCAACTGACCTCGAGTATTGTTCTCTGTGCGTGCACTAAGTTTTTGTTTACCAAATCGATCGTTTGTGTACAGTAGAGTGTTTGTGTGTGTGTCGGTTTGTCTGTGTTTTGTTTTTTGACTGAGAGCACACCAACCCAGCTCATTCTCCTAAAACGAATCAAGGACTTAGCTGCAAAAAAACGAACCACTACCGCTGTTCAAAAGTCCATAAAAGATTTTTTTAAAAGCTCAAATACTGTATGATTTACTGTACATATTTTTATTACTGTACTTTACTGTATTTTGTTGTAGGTCTAGATTTACTGTACATAAAATAAGACAGTCTGTAAATGCAATACTGTACATACAGTATTTTTTTCTGTAATTGAAAAACGTAAAAATTTAACTAAATTAATGGTTTTATTCATCCGCTCCACTTCTGTAACCATCAGAGTGAATTATGAACGATTTTAGCAAGTTTTTTTTACTGAAGACGTTTACCGGCGCTTTTAGTTCATTTCGAAAATCCGGACAATTTGATAATCCGGAAGGGGTCCGGTCCCAATTAATCCGAATTATTGACGCTCTACTGTAATTAAGAAATGTAACTACCATCATTATGTTTTTTGTTTATCAGCACATGAAAAGAAACTCTCTCTCAGGGTTAATGATTATTAAGCTGTTTGATCGTATTTATGATTGTGTATAATATTTTCTTTTCTTTAAACCAAACCAAATAAAGTTAGTATGTAATGTTTTGATAAATAGCAATGTAAAAAATATCTACCCTACAAATGTAACTTGACTGATTCTGAATTCTTCCAGCTGCCATGGGTTCACTTCTGGTTGATGTTTATTATTTTCAAAAGCAATATCAGGCTTGGCGATCCGTTCCTCTACGCGAATTTCTTATTGGTTTTACAGCTGAATGTTGTTTTCTATGACGACTGCAAAACAGATATCTCCTCGGAATATTTAATTATATTTTATGGCCACTCAAACTATTCTTCAGTACGGGATTTCCCTCTTCTATTGGCGTTCTATTAAGGATATGTTTAGATTTCTTGTAATATTATTTATTTATTGAGTATTATTTTATTTTATTAAACTCAATATTAATGTTGAATCTCTCCTCCTGATTGTTTACTTTTTTAAATTGATAATCAAAAACTCTGGTATAACAAATTAAATTCCTTTACTGTTTCTTTGTTTACATATAACATTAAACTTGATGATGTACAAATTTGATTTATTTAATTGCTACCAATTATTAATTTACATATCACTCTCTTAGACTCTTCATGTAACTCTTATTAGATATAATTTTAGACTCCTCACGTAACTCTTATTAGATATAAATTTAGATTAATGATGTTACTTTTCTTAGATATGAATTTAGACTATTCACGCTACTCTTATTCAATATAATTCAAGACTCCTGATGTTACTTTTCTTAGATATAAAATTAGACTAAAAACATTTCCTTTCATTTCTATAAAATACAATCTCTAACAATTTACAAACTTGCCACATTGATAATTCCCTACTTTCATTACATCTTTTTATCATATACCTATTAAAAAACTTATATAACTTTTCTACTTCTTATTAAGTATATTTATTTTATCTCTAATATTCATAATTCTAGTTGGTATTTATTAAATTACAGTTTTCTTACTATTTACTCTTATTATAACAATCATTCCAAAATTCATATATTCTTTTCAGAACATATAACTTAATACAGTTTTATCTCATATACGAATCTACCTCTATGTTGACTGGGTGAGTCGATAGTCCCAATGTTTTTGTTTACATTTTAAAACATATGTTCCAGTTAATATTAAATTTGTATCTTTTCTTTTAAAATTTATTATTTTCCTCTTATGTACTGCGTTGCATTTTAACAGCAGTACATAATACCTTCCCTTATTTCATAATTTCAGATACAATTTGAGATGAAATTTTGAAATAATTAATTTATTATTACAAACATAGTCTAACCTTAATATTTAAAACAGCTGATTAATTAGTTATTTGTACCTCACAAAATTCTTTTAACAAATTGGTTTTTTCTTTTATTAACCTTACAAATATGGTTCATCATTATCATGAATCACGATATCTCAAGCACTCGTTTATGATTTAAACAACATTAATTAAACCAACTGGTTTTACATCAAAATAATAAATAACCAATAACAATTGTGCCTAATTTCATGGCTAAAAAACTCAAAAACACGACTAAAACATTATATTTCTTTTAAACCTCACCTTCCCAATCCTGGTCATACATTTCATTTGTTCTTCATTTCAGAAATAATTTTTTTTTAATTTTTCTATAACATGGGTATCAGTTTTAATGATGTAATATGCTTTGTAAACCTAATAACTGTCCATGATAATCAGTATATCTTTAATATGTTTCCTACCACTAGTTGAGAATGGTCCACAAATGTCAACAAAACTTGCTCTAACGCTCTCACTGCTTGATGATTTATCCACCTTCCCTCATATCTGACATGGGCTAACTTGATTATTTTACAAATATTATGTAGTAACTTAGCACCTAAAACTTGATGTTGATTCTTCATACTTTTCACACCTCGAGTCATATTTATTTTTTTTGTTATTTCTTCACCTCGTTCTTTGTATCATCCCTAAAATACCATAATTCCCTAACATTAAATACTACATATGGGTTCGGATTCGGAGGGGCACTATTGGCTTCCATTACTCCGCCGTTTTCCCTAAATATATCATCCGAAATCAAAGGAACTTCATCTCTGCCCAGGAAAAAATAAAGTTGCACTATCACAACACAATACATATAATAATTACCTACAAGGTAGCTCCTTCGCTACAAACTTATATTCCAGGGATTGTTACATTATTTCTTTGAGGTCTATTCACATTTTTATTCTATGACTATTTCACTTCTAGTGTTTTATCACTTCAATTAATGTTCTATCTTTCACATGTAACTGGTTAACCTTACTCAACCTACATGTTGTATTATTTCCATCTTGGTGCTGTCAATCAATAATATTTTAGATTCTATCTTCATCTAACTCATTCTAACCCTTCTTAAATAGTAACTAGTATTAATTGTTTTTTTTTATCATTGTTATTATACTGATTAATCTGGTTATTCAAATAATTATTATGGTTATTAACCGTCTTTCTCTTCTTTTATGATTATTAGTTCAAAATAATTTCTTTTAAAATATTTATAGTAAGATGATCTTACTTATTTTAGAATTTTGGGGTTTATTTTCCTTTCTTTTAATTCATAAAATAAAATTTTTTATTTGTAATAACTTCCATATTATGTTATTTGTATTAATAATTAATCCAATCTTTGTTCCATTAGTTTGCTTTAGTCCATTCCCATAAAATCAGTCCCTTCTTTCCATATTTTCATCTTTAGTTCATCCATTGTCAAATACATAAGTTGTCCTTTTTGCCCGGACTATTATTGTTTTCAGTATGAATTCTATCTTTGTCAACTTTATCACTACGGCCTTGTATTTTGATTTTTCTGCTGCGAAGTCTTCACTCATTTCAAGACCTACTATTGAATTTCCAATCCATTCTGTCCTAATGACATATCTTTCGATCACTCTGTACTGCAATTTTTCGAACACCAAATTTTCAATGGTATCTTCGCCTGCTTTTAACACTTTATTATCTAGTTCATTAACCAAATATGTCACTGGTATATCAACTATTGATGATATAGCTGATATTTTATTATCCCTTTCTTTTTCTGATGTATTCATTTTAAATATAAATTTCCTTAAGTTTTTACTATGATTTGTTAATTCTGTTCTTTCTATGTAATTAGCGATTGGGAGATTATGTACATTAACCAGCCCACTCCTAATCATATCTAATTCTTCCTGTGTATTTTTCTGTTTCTTGGGACGTCTTTTACCTATTTTCTTCATCTTCTTTTCCACATACTTATTATTCTCTTTGTTTCTGCTATGTTTCTTTTCAGATACCAATACACTTTTGTCTAAATATCACTATAATATTGACGACTCGGAACACAAAGTTTTTTATAAGTAAAAACGTAAAGTTTTACCTTACAGCCTAAACCGGCTTTCACCTATAGAAGGCTTCATCAGAGGCTGTCCAAACACTTTTGTCTTTTTTATTTTCTATTTTTTCCTTAACACCTTCAGAAGTACTGTCTAGTGTTTTTTGACACTTCTTGAAACCCCTATCTAATGTTTCACTTAATTCTCTGAAACTCTCTTTCATTTGTTTCTCTAATTCCTCACTATTTTGTTTTAATAAATTTTCATTATCTTTTTTCATTTTCTCATTATCCTCTTTCATTTCCTGTTTGTTCTTGTCCAATTTTTCACTTATTTGTTTCAATAATTCCTCATTATTTCTGTCCATGTTGTCATTCAGTGTTTTATTGCTTTCTTCTATTCTTCTGAATTGCTCCATCATAATCCTCATAAATTCCTTTAAATTATCATCCATTGGTTGGGTTGGTTTCTTTGGTTGGTCCCCTTGGCCATCCCTTACTATTACTTCCATTTCATTTTCTTCCTCTTCATCACTATTACTCCTTAATTCATATCGTTGCTCTGGTTTGTTAGCCATTTTACAATATTTAACGTAATTTAATTACAAGGAAATTTTTTATGCTAATTAAATTTAACAAAATTGTGTTATTTGGTGCTGGCTTAAAGAAAATCTTTGCTTTCACGTATGGGCGCCATTTATGTACTGTTATTATATTTCAGGTATGGTAATTATGTAATTATGATATACAGTAGAGCGTCAATAATTCGGACGTCAAAAATCCAGATCGTCGATAATCCGGATTCGATTCTGGCGAAAAAAAAATCGCATGAAGTGAATACATTTGTTTAAAAGCGTCGGCACAACTGTAAAACTTGCTGCGCCCTACAGAGTGGAGCGCGAATTGCGTGTTGTGTGGTGGAGGGAGGGGCAGTGAAAGCGGGGCCCCTGTCAGTCGTGTCAGGCAACTGACCTCGAGTATTGTTCTCTGTGCGTGCACTAAGTTTTTGTTTACCAAATCGATCGTTTGTGTACAGTAGAGTGTTTGTGTGTGTGTCGGTTTGTCTGTGTTTTGTTTTTTGACTGAGAGCACACCAACCCAGCTCATTCTCCTAAAACGAATCAAGGACTTAGCTGCAAAAAAACGAACCACTACCGCTGTTCAAAAGTCCATAAAAGATTTTTTTAAAAGCTCAAATACTGTATGATTTACTGTACATATTTTTATTACTGTACTTTACTGTATTTTGTTGTAGGTCTAGATTTACTGTACATAAAATAAGACAGTCTGTAAATGCAATACTGTACATACAGTATTTTTTTCTGTAATTGAAAAACGTAAAAATTTAACTAAATTAATGGTTTTATTCATCCGCTCCACTTCTGTAACCATCAGAGTGAATTATGAACGATTTTAGCAAGTTTTTTTTACTGAAGACGTTTACCGGCGCTTTTAGTTCATTTCGAAAATCCGGACAATTTGATAATCCGGAAGGGGTCCGGTCCCAATTAATCCGAATTATTGACGCTCTACTGTAATTAAGAAATGTAACTACCATCATTATGTTTTTTGTTTATCAGCACATGAAAAGAAACTCTCTCTCAGGGTTAATGATTATTAAGCTGTTTGATCGTATTTATGATTGTGTATAATATTTTCTTTTCTTTAAACCAAACCAAATAAAGTTAGTATGTATGTTTTGATAAATAGCAATGTAAAAAATATCTACCCTACAAATGTAACTTGACTGATTCTGAATTCTTCCAGCTGCCATGGGTTCACTTCTGGTTGATGTTTATTATTTTCAAAAGCAATATCAGGCTTGGCGATCCGTTCCTCTACGCGAATTTCTTATTGGTTTTACAGCTGAATGTTGTTTTCTATGACGACTGCAAAACAGATATCTCCTCGGAATATTTAATTATATTTTATGGCCACTCAAACTATTCTTCAGTACGGGATTTCCCTCTTCTATTGGCGTTCTATTAAGGATATGTTTAGATTTCTTGTAATATTATTTATTTATTGAGTATTATTTTATTTTATTAAACTCAATATTAATGTTGAATCTCTCCTCCTGATTGTTTACTTTTTTAAATTGATAATCAAAAACTCTGGTATAACAAATTAAATTCCTTTACTGTTTCTTTGTTTACATATAACATTAAACTTGATGATGTACAAATTTGATTTATTTAATTGCTACCAATTATTAATTTACATATCACTCTCTTAGACTCTTCATGTAACTCTTATTAGATATAATTTTAGACTCCTCACGTAACTCTTATTAGATATAAATTTAGATTAATGATGTTACTTTTCTTAGATATGAATTTAGACTATTCACGCTACTCTTATTCAATATAATTCAAGACTCCTGATGTTACTTTTCTTAGATATAAAATTAGACTAAAAACATTTCCTTTCATTTCTATAAAATACAATCTCTAACAATTTACAAACTTGCCACATTGATAATTCCCTACTTTCATTACATCTTTTTATCATATACCTATTAAAAAACTTATATAACTTTTCTACTTCTTATTAAGTATATTTATTTTATCTCTAATATTCATAATTCTAGTTGGTATTTATTAAATTACAGTTTTCTTACTATTTACTCTTATTATAACAATCATTCCAAAATTCATATATTCTTTTCAGAACATATAACTTAATACAGTTTTATCTCATATACGAATCTACCTCTATGTTGACTGGGTGAGTCGATAGTCCCAATGTTTTTGTTTACATTTTAAAACATATGTTCCAGTTAATATTAAATTTGTATCTTTTCTTTTAAAATTTATTATTTTCCTCTTATGTACTGCGTTGCATTTTAACAGCAGTACATAATACCTTCCCTTATTTCATAATTTCAGATACAATTTGAGATGAAATTTTGAAATAATTAATTTATTATTACAAACATAGTCTAACCTTAATATTTAAAACAGCTGATTAATTAGTTATTTGTACCTCACAAAATTCTTTTAACAAATTGGTTTTTTCTTTTATTAACCTTACAAATATGGTTCATCATTATCATGAATCACGATATCTCAAGCACTCGTTTATGATTTAAACAACATTAATTAAACCAACTGGTTTTACATCAAAATAATAAATAACCAATAACAATTGTGCCTAATTTCATGGCTAAAAAACTCAAAAACACGACTAAAACATTATATTTCTTTTAAACCTCACCTTCCCAATCCTGGTCATACATTTCATTTGTTCTTCATTTCAGAAATAATTTTTTTTTAATTTTTCTATAACATGGGTATCAGTTTTAATGATGTAATATGCTTTGTAAACCTAATAACTGTCCATGATAATCAGTATATCTTTAATATGTTTCCTACCACTAGTTGAGAATGGTCCACAAATGTCAACAAAACTTGCTCTAACGCTCTCACTGCTTGATGATTTATCCACCTTCCCTCATATCTGACATGGGCTAACTTGATTATTTTACAAATATTATGTAGTAACTTAGCACCTAAAACTTGATGTTGATTCTTCATACTTTTCACACCTCGAGTCATATTTATTTTTTTTGTTATTTCTTCACCTCGTTCTTTGTATCATCCCTAACATACCATAATTCCCTAACATTAAATACTACATATGGGTTCGGATTCGGAGGGGCACTATTGGCTTCCATTACTCCGCCGTTTTCCCTAAATATATCATCCGAAATCAAAGGAACTTCATCTCTGCCCAGGAAAAAATAAAGTTGCACTATCACAACACAATACATATAATAATTACCTACAAGGTAGCTCCTTCGCTACAAACTTATATTCCAGGGATTGTTACATTATTTCTTTGAGGTCTATTCACATTTTTATTCTATGACTATTTCACTTCTAGTGTTTTATCACTTCAATTAATGTTCTATCTTTCACATGTAACTGGTTAACCTTACTCAACCTACATGTTGTATTATTTCCATCTTGGTGCTGTCAATCAATAATATTTTAGATTCTATCTTCATCTAACTCATTCTAACCCTTCTTAAATAGTAACTAGTATTAATTGTTTTTTTTTATCATTGTTATTATACTGATTAATCTGGTTATTCAAATAATTATTATGGTTATTAACCGTCTTTCTCTTCTTTTATGATTATTAGTTCAAAATAATTTCTTTTAAAATATTTATAGTAAGATGATCTTACTTATTTTAGAATTTTGGGGTTTATTTTCCTTTCTTTTAATTCATAAAATAAAATTTTTTTATTTGTAATAACTTCCATATTATGTTATTTGTATTAATAATTAATCCAATCTTTGTTCCATTAGTTTGCTTTAGTCCATTCCCATAAAATCAGTCCCTTCTTTCCATATTTTCATCTTTAGTTCATCCATTGTCAAATACATAAGTTGTCCTTTTTGCCCGGACTATTATTGTTTTCAGTATGAATTCTATCTTTGTCAACTTTATCACTACGGCCTTGTATTTTGATTTTTCTGCTGCGAAGTCTTCACTCATTTCAAGACCTACTATTGAATTTCCAATCCATTCTGTCCTAATGACATATCTTTCGATCACTCTGTACTGCAATTTTTCGAACACCAAATTTTCAATGGTATCTTCGCCTGCTTTTAACACTTTATTATCTAGTTCATTAACCAAATATGTCACTGGTATATCAACTATTGATGATATAGCTGAAATTTTATTATCCCTTTCTTTTTCTGATGTATTCATTTTAAATATAAATTTCCTTAAGTTTTTACTATGATTTGTTAATTCTGTTCTTTCTATGTAATTAGCGATTGGGAGATTATGTACATTAACCAGCCCACTCCTAATCATATCTAATTCTTCCTGTGTATTTTTCTGTTTCTTGGGACGTCTTTTACCTATTTTCTTCGTCTTCTTTTCCACATACTTATTATTCTCTTTGTTTCTGCTGTGTTTCTTTTCAGATACCAATACACTTTTGTCTTTTTTATTTTCTATTTTTTCCTTAACACCTTCAGAAGTACTGTCTAGTGTTTTTTGACACTTCTTGAAACCCCTATCTAATGTTTCACTTAATTCTCTGAAACTCTCTTTCATTTGTTTCTCTAATTCCTCACTATTTTGTTTTAATAAATTTTCATTATCTTTTTTCATTTTCTCATTATCCTCTTTCATTTCCTGTTTGTTCTTGTCCAATTTTTCACTTATTTGTTTCAATAATTCCTCATTATTTCTGTCCATGTTGTCATTCAGTGTTTTATTGCTTTCTTCTATTCTTCTGAATTGCTCCATCATAATCCTCATAAATTCCTTTAAATTATCATCCATTGGTTGGGTTGGTTTCTTTGGTTGGTCCCCTTGGCCATCCCTTACTATTACTTCCATTTCATTTTCTTCCTCTTCATCACTATTACTCCTTAATTCATATCGTTGCTCTGGTTTGTTAGCCATTTTACAATATTTAACGTAATTTAATTACAAGGAAATTTTTTTATGCTAATTAAATTTAACAAAATTGTGTTATTTGGTGCTGGCTTAAAGAAAATCTTTGCTTTCACGTATGGGCGCCATTTATGTACTGTTATTATATTTCAGGTATGGTAATTATGTAATTATGATATACAGTAGAGCGTCAATAATTCGGACGTCAAAAATCCAGATCGTCGATAATCCGGATTCGATTCTGGCGAAAAAAAAATCGCATGAAGTGAATACATTTGTTTAAAAGCGTCGGCACAACTGTAAAACTTGCTGCGCCCTACAGAGTGGAGCGCGAATTGCGTGTTGTGTGGTGGAGGGAGGGGCAGTGAAAGCGGGGCCCCTGTCAGTCGTGTCAGGCAACTGACCTCGAGTATTGTTCTCTGTGCGTGCACTAAGTTTTTGTTTACCAAATCGATCGTTTGTGTACAGTAGAGTGTTTGTGTGTGTGTCGGTTTGTCTGTGTTTTGTTTTTTGAATGAGAGCACACCAACCCAGCTCATTCTCCTAAAACGAATCAAGGACTTAGCTGCAAAAAAACGAACCACTACCGCTGTTCAAAAGTCCATAAAAGATTTTTTTAAAAGCTCAAATACTGTATGATTTACTGTACATATTTTTATTACTGTACTTTACTGTATTTTGTTGTAGGTCTAGATTTACTGTACATAAAATAAGACAGTCTGTAAATGCAATACTGTACATACAGTATTTTTTTCTGTAATTGAAAAACGTAAAAATTTAACTAAATTAATGGTTTTATTCATCCGCTCCACTTCTGTAACCATCAGAGTGAATTATGAACGATTTTAGCAAGTTTTTTTTACTGAAGACGTTTACCGGCGCTTTTAGTTCATTTCGAAAATCCGGACAATTTGATAATCCGGAAGGGGTCCGGTCCCAATTAATCCGAATTATTGACGCTCTACTGTAATTAAGAAATGTAACTACCATCATTATGTTTTTTGTTTATCAGCACATGAAAAGAAACTCTCTCTCAGGGTTAATGATTATTAAGCTGTTTGATCGTATTTATGATTGTGTATAATATTTTCTTTTCTTTAAACCAAACCAAATAAAGTTAGTATGTAATGTTTTGATAAATAGCAATGTAAAAAATATCTACCCTACAAATGTAACTTGACTGATTCTGAATTCTTCCAGCTGCCATGGGTTCACTTCTGGTTGATGTTTATTATTTTCAAAAGCAATATCAGGCTTGGCGATCCGTTCCTCTACGCGAATTTCTTATTGGTTTTACAGCTGAATGTTGTTTTCTATGACGACTGCAAAACAGATATCTCCTCGGAATATTTAATTATATTTTATGGCCACTCAAACTATTCTTCAGTACGGGATTTCCCTCTTCTATTGGCGTTCTATTAAGGATATGTTTAGATTTCTTGTAATATTATTTATTTATTGAGTATTATTTTATTTTATTAAACTCAATATTAATGTTGAATCTCTCCTCCTGATTGTTTACTTTTTTAAATTGATAATCAAAAACTCTGGTATAACAAATTAAATTCCTTTACTGTTTCTTTGTTTACATATAACATTAAACTTGATGATGTACAAATTTGATTTATTTAATTGCTACCAATTATTAATTTACATATCACTCTCTTAGACTCTTCATGTAACTCTTATTAGATATAATTTTAGACTCCTCACGTAACTCTTATTAGATATAAATTTAGATTAATGATGTTACTTTTCTTAGATATGAATTTAGACTATTCACGCTACTCTTATTCAATATAATTCAAGACTCCTGATGTTACTTTTCTTAGATATAAAATTAGACTAAAAACATTTCCTTTCATTTCTATAAAATACAATCTCTAACAATTTACAAATTTGCCACATTGATAATTCCCTACTTTCATTACATCTTTTTATCATATACCTATTAAAAAACTTATATAACTTTTCTACTTCTTATTAAGTATATTTATTTTATCTCTAATATTCATAATTCTAGTTGGTATTTATTAAATTACAGTTTTCTTACTATTTACTCTTATTATAACAATCATTCCAAAATTCATATATTCTTTTCAGAACATATAACTTAATACAGTTTTATCTCATATACGAATCTACCTCTATGTTGACTGGGTGAGTCGATAGTCCCAATGTTTTTGTTTACATTTTAAAACATATGTTCCAGTTAATATTAAATTTGTATCTTTTTCTTTTAAAATTTATTATTTTCCTCTTATGTACTGCGTTGCATTTTAACAGCAGTACATAATACCTTCCCTTATTTCATAATTTCAGATACAATTTGAGATGAAATTTTGAAATAATTAATTTATTATTACAAACATAGTCTAACCTTAATATTTAAAACAGCTGATTAATTAGTTATTTGTACCTCACAAAATTCTTTTAACAAATTGGTTTTTTCTTTTATTAACCTTACAAATATGGTTCATCATTATCATGAATCACGATATCTCAAGCACTCGTTTATGATTTAAACAACATTAATTAAACCAACTGGTTTTACATCAAAATAATAAATAACCAATAACAATTGTGCCTAATTTCATGGCTAAAAAACTCAAAAACACGACTAAAACATTATATTTCTTTTAAACCTCACCTTCCCAATCCTGGTCATACATTTCATTTGTTCTTCATTTCAGAAATTTTTTTTTTTTAATTTTTCTATAACATGGGTATCAGTTTTAATGATGTAATATGCTTTGTAAACCTAATAACTGTCCATGATAATCAGTATATCTTTAATATGTTTCCTACCACTAGTTGAGAATGGTCCACAAATGTCAACAAAACTTGCTCTAACGCTCTCACTGCTTGATGATTTATCCACCTTCCCTCATATCTGACATGGGCTAACTTGATTATTTTACAAATATTATGTAGTAACTTAGCACCTAAAACTTGATGTTGATTCTTCATACTTTTCACACCTCGAGTCATATTTATTTTTTTTGTTATTTCTTCACCTCGTTCTTTGTATCATCCCTAAAATACCATAATTCCCTAACATTAAATACTACATATGGGTTCGGATTCGGAGGGGCACTATTGGCTTCCATTACTCCGCCGTTTTCCCTAAATATATCATCCGAAATCAAAGGAACTTCATCTCTGCCCAGGAAAAAATAAAGTTGCACTATCACAACACAATACATATAATAATTACCTACAAGGTAGCTCCTTCGCTACAAACTTATATTCCAGGGATTGTTACATTATTTCTTTGAGGTCTATTCACATTTTTATTCTATGACTATTTCACTTCTAGTGTTTTATCACTTCAATTAATGTTCTATCTTTCACATGTAACTGGTTAACCTTACTCAACCTACATGTTGTATTATTTCCATCTTGGTGCTGTCAATCAATAATATTTTAGATTCTATCTTCATCTAACTCATTCTAACCCTTCTTAAATAGTAACTAGTATTAATTGTTTTTTTTTATCATTGTTATTATACTGATTAATCTGGTTATTCAAATAATTATTATGGTTATTAACCGTCTTTCTCTTCTTTTATGATTATTAGTTCAAAATAATTTCTTTTAAAATATTTATAGTAAGATGATCTTACTTATTTTAGAATTTTGGGGTTTATTTTCCTTTCTTTTAATTCATAAAATAAAATTTTTTTATTTGTAATAACTTCCATATTATGTTATTTGTATTAATAATTAATCCAATCTTTGTTCCATTAGTTTGCTTTAGTCCATTCCCATAAAATCAGTCCCTTCTTTCCATATTTTCATCTTTAGTTCATCCATTGTCAAATACATAAGTTGTCCTTTTTGCCCGGACTATTATTGTTTTCAGTATGAATTCTATCTTTGTCAACTTTATCACTACGGCCTTGTATTTTGATTTTTCTGCTGCGAAGTCTTCACTCATTTCAAGACCTACTATTGAATTTCCAATCCATTCTGTCCTAATGACATATCTTTCGATCACTCTGTACTGCAATTTTTCGAACACCAAATTTTCAATGGTATCTTCGCCTGCTTTTAACACTTTATTATCTAGTTCATTAACCAAATATGTCACTGGTATATCAACTATTGATGATATAGCTGAAATTTTATTATCCCTTTCTTTTTCTGATGTATTCATTTTAAATATAAATTTCCTTAAGTTTTTACTATGATTTGTTAATTCTGTTCTTTCTATGTAATTAGCGATTGGGAGATTATGTACATTAACCAGCCCACTCCTAATCATATCTAATTCTTCCTGTGTATTTTTCTGTTTCTTGGGACGTCTTTTACCTATTTTCTTCGTCTTCTTTTCCACATACTTATTATTCTCTTTGTTTCTGCTATGTTTCTTTTCAGATACCAATACACTTTTGTCTTTTTTATTTTCTATTTTTTCCTTAACACCTTCAGAAGTACTGTCTAGTGTTTTTTGACACTTCTTGAAACCCCTATCTAATGTTTCACTTAATTCTCTGAAACTCTCTTTCATTTGTTTCTCTAATTCCTCACTATTTTGTTTTAATAAATTTTCATTATCTTTTTTCATTTTCTCATTATCCTCTTTCATTTCCTGTTTGTTCTTGTCCAATTTTTCACTTATTTGTTTCAATAATTCCTCATTATTTCTGTCCATGTTGTCATTCAGTGTTTTATTGCTTTCTTCTATTCTTCTGAATTGCTCCATCATAATCCTCATAAATTCCTTTAAATTATCATCCATTGGTTGGGTTGGTTTCTTTGGTTGGTCCCCTTGGCCATCCCTTACTATTACTTCCATTTCATTTTCTTCCTCTTCATCACTATTACTCCTTAATTCATATCGTTGCTCTGGTTTGTTAGCCATTTTACAATATTTAACGTAATTTAATTACAAGGAAATTTTTTATGCTAATTAAATTTAACAAAATTGTGTTATTTGGTGCTGGCTTAAAGAAAATCTTTGCTTTCACGTATGGGCGCCATTTATGTACTGTTATTATATTTCAGGTATGGTAATTATGTAATTATGATATACAGTAGAGCGTCAATAATTCGGACGTCAAAAATCCAGATCGTCGATAATCCGGATTCGATTCTGGCGAAAAAAAAATCGCATGAAGTGAATACATTTGTTTAAAAGCGTCGGCACAACTGTAAAACTTGCTGCGCCCTACAGAGTGGAGCGCGAATTGCGTGTTGTGTGGTGGAGGGAGGGGCAGTGAAAGCGGGGCCCCTGTCAGTCGTGTCAGGCAACTGACCTCGAGTATTGTTCTCTGTGCGTGCACTAAGTTTTTGTTTACCAAATCGATCGTTTGTGTACAGTAGAGTGTTTGTGTGTGTGTCGGTTTGTCTGTGTTTTGTTTTTTGACTGAGAGCACACCAACCCAGCTCATTCTCCTAAAACGAATCAAGGACTTAGCTGCAAAAAAACGAACCACTACCGCTGTTCAAAAGTCCATAAAAGATTTTTTTAAAAGCTCAAATACTGTATGATTTACTGTACATATTTTTATTACTGTACTTTACTGTATTTTGTTGTAGGTCTAGATTTACTGTACATAAAATAAGACAGTCTGTAAATGCAATACTGTACATACAGTATTTTTTTCTGTAATTGAAAAACGTAAAAATTTAACTAAATTAATGGTTTTATTCATCCGCTCCACTTCTGTAACCATCAGAGTGAATTATGAACGATTTTAGCAAGTTTTTTTTACTGAAGACGTTTACCGGCGCTTTTAGTTCATTTCGAAAATCCGGACAATTTGATAATCCGGAAGGGGTCCGGTCCCAATTAATCCGAATTATTGACGCTCTACTGTAATTAAGAAATGTAACTACCATCATTATGTTTTTTGTTTATCAGCACATGAAAAGAAACTCTCTCTCAGGGTTAATGATTATTAAGCTGTTTGATCGTATTTACGATTGTGTATAATATTTTCTTTTCTTTAAACCAAACCAAATAAAGTTAGTATGTAATGTTTTGATAAATAGCAATGTAAAAAATATCTACCCTACAAATGTAACTTGACTGATTCTGAATTCTTCCAGCTGCCATGGGTTCACTTCTGGTTGATGTTTATTATTTTCAAAAGCAATATCAGGCTTGGCGATCCGTTCCTCTACGCGAATTTCTTATTGGTTTTACAGCTGAATGTTGTTTTCTATGACGACTGCAAAACAGATATCTCCTCGGAATATTTAATTATATTTTATGGCCACTCAAACTATTCTTCAGTACGGGATTTCCCTCTTCTATTGGCGTTCTATTAAGGATATGTTTAGATTTCTTGTAATATTATTTATTTATTGAGTATTATTTTATTTTATTAAACTCAATATTAATGTTGAATCTCTCCTCCTGATTGTTTACTTTTTTAAATTGATAATCAAAAACTCTGGTATAACAAATTAAATTCCTTTACTGTTTCTTTGTTTACATATAACATTAAACTTGATGATGTACAAATTTGATTTATTTAATTGCTACCAATTATTAATTTACATATCACTCTCTTAGACTCTTCATGTAACTCTTATTAGATATAATTTTAGACTCCTCACGTAACTCTTATTAGATATAAATTTAGATTAATGATGTTACTTTTCTTAGATATGAATTTAGACTATTCACGCTACTCTTATTCAATATAATTCAAGACTCCTGATGTTACTTTTCTTAGATATAAAATTAGACTAAAAACATTTCCTTTCATTTCTATAAAATACAATCTCTAACAATTTACAAATTTGCCACATTGATAATTCCCTACTTTCATTACATCTTTTTATCATATACCTATTAAAAAACTTATATAACTTTTCTACTTCTTATTAAGTATATTTATTTTATCTCTAATATTCATAATTCTAGTTGGTATTTATTAAATTACAGTTTTCTTACTATTTACTCTTATTATAACATTCATTCCAAAATTCATATATTCTTTTCAGAACATATAACTTAATACAGTTTTATCTCATATACGAATCTACCTCTATGTTGACTGGGTGAGTCGATAGTCCCAATGTTTTTGTTTACATTTTAAAACATATGTTCCAGTTAATATTAAATTTGTATCTTTTTCTTTTAAAATTTATTATTTTCCTCTTATGTACTGCGTTGCATTTTAACAGCAGTACATAATACCTTCCCTTATTTCATAATTTCAGATACAATTTGAGATGAAATTTTGAAATAATTAATTTATTATTACAAACATAGTCTAACCTTAATATTTAAAACAGCTGATTAATTAGTTATTTGTACCTCACAAAATTCTTTTAACAAATTGGTTTTTTCTTTTATTAACCTTACAAATATGGTTCATCATTATCATGAATCACGATATCTCAAGCACTCGTTTATGATTTAAACAACATTAATTAAACCAACTGGTTTTACATCAAAATAATAAATAACCAATAACAATTGTGCCTAATTTCATGGCTAAAAAACTCAAAAACACGACTAAAACATTATATTTCTTTTAAACCTCACCTTCCCAATCCTGGTCATACATTTCATTTGTTCTTCATTTCAGAAATTTTTTTTTTTTTAATTTTTCTATAACATGGGTATCAGTTTTAATGATGTAATATGCTTTGTAAACCTAATAACTGTCCATGATAATCAGTATATCTTTAATATGTTTCCTACCACTAGTTGAGAATGGTCCACAAATGTCAACAAAACTTGCTCTAACGCTCTCACTGCTTGATGATTTATCCACCTTCCCTCATATCTGACATGGGCTAACTTGATTATTTTACAAATATTATGTAGTAACTTAGCACCTAAAACTTGATGTTGATTCTTCATACTTTTCACACCTCGAGTCATATTTATTTTTTTTGTTATTTCTTCACCTCGTTCTTTGTATCATCCCTAAAATACCATAATTCCCTAACATTAAATACTACATATGGGTTCGGATTCGGAGGGGCACTATTGGCTTCCATTACTCCGCCGTTTTCCCTAAATATATCATCCGAAATCAAAGGAACTTCATCTCTGCCCAGGAAAAAATAAAGTTGCACTATCACAACACAATACATATAATAATTACCTACAAGGTAGCTCCTTCGCTACAAACTTATATTCCAGGGATTGTTACATTATTTCTTTGAGGTCTATTCACATTTTTATTCTATGACTATTTCACTTCTAGTGTTTTATCACTTCAATTAATGTTCTATCTTTCACATGTAACTGGTTAACCTTACTCAACCTACATGTTGTATTATTTCCATCTTGGTGCTGTCAATCAATAATATTTTAGATTCTATCTTCATCTAACTCATTCTAACCCTTCTTAAATAGTAACTAGTATTAATTGTTTTTTTTTATCATTGTTATTATACTGATTAATCTGGTTATTCAAATAATTATTATGGTTATTAACCGTCTTTCTCTTCTTTTATGATTATTAGTTCAAAATAATTTCTTTTAAAATATTTATAGTAAGATGATCTTACTTATTTTAGAATTTTGGGGTTTATTTTCCTTTCTTTTAATTCATAAAATAAAATTTTTTATTTGTAATAACTTCCATATTATGTTATTTGTATTAATAATTAATCCAATCTTTGTTCCATTAGTTTGCTTTAGTCCATTCCCATAAAATCAGTCCCTTCTTTCCATATTTTCATCTTTAGTTCATCCATTGTCAAATACATAAGTTGTCCTTTTTGCCCGGACTATTATTGTTTTCAGTATGAATTCTATCTTTGTCAACTTTATCACTACGGCCTTGTATTTTGATTTTTCTGCTGCGAAGTCTTCACTCATTTCAAGACCTACTATTGAATTTCCAATCCATTCTGTCCTAATGACATATCTTTCGATCACTCTGTACTGCAATTTTTCGAACACCAAATTTTCAATGGTATCTTCGCCTGCTTTTAACACTTTATTATCTAGTTCATTAACCAAATATGTCACTGGTATATCAACTATTGATGATATAGCTGATATTTTATTATCCCTTTCTTTTTCTGATGTATTCATTTTAAATATAAATTTCCTTAAGTTTTTACTATGATTTGTTAATTCTGTTCTTTCTATGTAATTAGCGATTGGGAGATTATGTACATTAACCAGCCCACTCCTAATCATATCTAATTCTTCCTGTGTATTTTTCTGTTTCTTGGGACGTCTTTTACCTATTTTCTTCGTCTTCTTTTCCACATACTTATTATTCTCTTTGTTTCTGCTATGTTTCTTTTCAGATACCAATACACTTTTGTCTTTTTTATTTTCTATTTTTTCCTTAACACCTTCAGAAGTACTGTCTAGTGTTTTTTGACACTTCTTGAAACCCCTATCTAATGTTTCACTTAATTCTCTGAAACTCTCTTTCATTTGTTTCTCTAATTCCTCACTATTTTGTTTTAATAAATTTTCATTATCTTTTTTCATTTTCTCATTATCCTCTTTCATTTCCTGTTTGTTCTTGTCCAATTTTTCACTTATTTGTTTCAATAATTCCTCATTATTTCTGTCCATGTTGTCATTCAGTGTTTTATTGCTTTCTTCTATTCTTCTGAATTGCTCCATCATAATCCTCATAAATTCCTTTAAATTATCATCCATTGGTTGGGTTGGTTTCTTTGGTTGGTCCCCTTGGCCATCCCTTACTATTACTTCCATTTCATTTTCTTCCTCTTCATCACTATTACTCCTTAATTCATATCGTTGCTCTGGTTTGTTAGCCATTTTACAATATTTAACGTAATTTAATTACAAGGAAATTTTTTATGCTAATTAAATTTAACAAAATTGTGTTATTTGGTGCTGGCTTAAAGAAAATCTTTGCTTTCACGTATGGGCGCCATTTATGTACTGTTATTATATTTCAGGTATGGTAATTATGTAATTATGATATACAGTAGAGCGTCAATAATTCGGACGTCAAAAATCCAGATCGTCGATTATCCGGATTCGATTCTGGCGAAAAAAAAATTGCATGAAGTGAATACATTTGTTTAAAAGCGTCGGCACAACTGTAAAACTCGCTGCGCCCTACAGAGTGGAGCGCGAATTGCGTGTTGTGTGGTGGAGGGAGGGGCAGTGAAAGCGGGGCCCCTGTCAGTCGTGTCAGGCAACTGACTTCGAGTATTGTTCTCTGTGCGTGCACTAAGTTTTTGTTTACCAAATCGATCGTTTGTGTACAGTAGAGTGTTTGTGTGTGTGTCGGTTTGTCTGTGTTTTGTTTTTTGACTGAGAGCACACCAACCCAGCTCATTCTCCTAAAACGAATCAAGGACTTAGCTGCAAAAAAACGAACCACTACCGCTGTTCAAAAGTCCATAAAAGATTTTTTTAAAAGCTCAAATACTGTATGATTTACTGTACATATTTTTATTACTGTACTTTACTGTATTTTGTTGTAGGTCTAGATTTACTGTACATAAAATAAGACAGTCTGTAAATGCAATACTGTACATACAGTATTTTTTTCTGTAATTGAAAAACGTAAAAATTTAACTAAATTAATGGTTTTATTCATCCGCTCCACTTCTGTAACCATCAGAGTGAATTATGAACGATTTTAGCAAGTTTTTTTTACTGAAGACGTTTACCGGCGCTTTTAGTTCATTTCGAAAATCCGGACAATTTGATAATCCGGAAGGGGTCCGGTCCCAATTAATCCGAATTATTGACGCTCTACTGTAATTAAGAAATGTAACTACCATCATTATGTTTTTTGTTTATCAGCACATGAAAAGAAACTCTCTCTCAGGGTTAATGATTATTAAGCTGTTTGATCGTATTTACGATTGTGTATAATATTTTCTTTTCTTTAAACCAAACCAAATAAAGTTAGTATGTAATGTTTTGATAAATAGCAATGTAAAAAATATCTACCCTACAAATGTAACTTGACTGATTCTGAATTCTTCCAGCTGCCATGGGTTCACTTCTGGTTGATGTTTATTATTTTCAAAAGCAATATCAGGCTTGGCGATCCGTTCCTCTACGCGAATTTCTTATTGGTTTTACAGCTGAATGTTGTTTTCTATGACGACTGCAAAACAGATATCTCCTCGGAATATTTAATTATATTTTATGGCCACTCAAACTATTCTTCAGTACGGGATTTCCCTCTTCTATTGGCGTTCTATTAAGGATATGTTTAGATTTCTTGTAATATTATTTATTTATTGAGTATTATTTTATTTTATTAAACTCAATATTAATGTTGAATCTCTCCTCCTGATTGTTTACTTTTTTAAATTGATAATCAAAAACTCTGGTATAACAAATTAAATTCCTTTACTGTTTCTTTGTTTACATATAACATTAAACTTGATGATGTACAAATTTGATTTATTTAATTGCTACCAATTATTAATTTACATATCACTCTCTTAGACTCTTCATGTAACTCTTATTAGATATAATTTTAGACTCCTCACGTAACTCTTATTAGATATAAATTTAGATTAATGATGTTACTTTTCTTAGATATGAATTTAGACTATTCACGCTACTCTTATTCAATATAATTCAAGACTCCTGATGTTACTTTTCTTAGATATAAAATTAGACTAAAAACATTTCCTTTCATTTCTATAAAATACAATCTCTAACAATTTACAAATTTGCCACATTGATAATTCCCTACTTTCATTACATCTTTTTATCATATACCTATTAAAAAACTTATATAACTTTTCTACTTCTTATTAAGTATATTTATTTTATCTCTAATATTCATAATTCTAGTTGGTATTTATTAAATTACAGTTTTCTTACTATTTACTCTTATTATAACATTCATTCCAAAATTCATATATTCTTTTCAGAACATATAACTTAATACAGTTTTATCTCATATACGAATCTACCTCTATGTTGACTGGGTGAGTCGATAGTCCCAATGTTTTTGTTTACATTTTAAAACATATGTTCCAGTTAATATTAAATTTGTATCTTTTTCTTTTAAAATTTATTATTTTCCTCTTATGTACTGCGTTGCATTTTAACAGCAGTACATAATACCTTCCCTTATTTCATAATTTCAGATACAATTTGAGATGAAATTTTGAAATAATTAATTTATTATTACAAACATAGTCTAACCTTAATATTTAAAACAGCTGATTAATTAGTTATTTGTACCTCACAAAATTCTTTTAACAAATTGGTTTTTTCTTTTATTAACCTTACAAATATGGTTCATCATTATCATGAATCACGATATCTCAAGCACTCGTTTATGATTTAAACAACATTAATTAAACCAACTGGTTTTACATCAAAATAATAAATAACCAATAACAATTGTGCCTAATTTCATGGCTAAAAAACTCAAAAACACGACTAAAACATTATATTTCTTTTAAACCTCACCTTCCCAATCCTGGTCATACATTTCATTTGTTCTTCATTTCAGAAATTTTTTTTTTTTTAATTTTTCTATAACATGGGTATCAGTTTTAATGATGTAATATGCTTTGTAAACCTAATAACTGTCCATGATAATCAGTATATCTTTAATATGTTTCCTACCACTAGTTGAGAATGGTCCACAAATGTCAACAAAACTTGCTCTAACGCTCTCACTGCTTGATGATTTATCCACCTTCCCTCATATCTGACATGGGCTAACTTGATTATTTTACAAATATTATGTAGTAACTTAGCACCTAAAACTTGATGTTGATTCTTCATACTTTTCACACCTCGAGTCATATTTATTTTTTTTGTTATTTCTTCACCTCGTTCTTTGTATCATCCCTAAAATACCATAATTCCCTAACATTAAATACTACATATGGGTTCGGATTCGGAGGGGCACTATTGGCTTCCATTACTCCGCCGTTTTCCCTAAATATATCATCCGAAATCAAAGGAACTTCATCTCTGCCCAGGAAAAAATAAAGTTGCACTATCACAACACAATACATATAATAATTACCTACAAGGTAGCTCCTTCGCTACAAACTTATATTCCAGGGATTGTTACATTATTTCTTTGAGGTCTATTCACATTTTTATTCTATGACTATTTCACTTCTAGTGTTTTATCACTTCAATTAATGTTCTATCTTTCACATGTAACTGGTTAACCTTACTCAACCTACATGTTGTATTATTTCCATCTTGGTGCTGTCAATCAATAATATTTTAGATTCTATCTTCATCTAACTCATTCTAACCCTTCTTAAATAGTAACTAGTATTAATTGTTTTTTTTTATCATTGTTATTATACTGATTAATCTGGTTATTCAAATAATTATTATGGTTATTAACCGTCTTTCTCTTCTTTTATGATTATTAGTTCAAAATAATTTCTTTTAAAATATTTATAGTAAGATGATCTTACTTATTTTAGAATTTTGGGGTTTATTTTCCTTTCTTTTAATTCATAAAATAAAATTTTTTATTTGTAATAACTTCCATATTATGTTATTTGTATTAATAATTAATCCAATCTTTGTTCCATTAGTTTGCTTTAGTCCATTCCCATAAAATCAGTCCCTTCTTTCCATATTTTCATCTTTAGTTCATCCATTGTCAAATACATAAGTTGTCCTTTTTGCCCGGACTATTATTGTTTTCAGTATGAATTCTATCTTTGTCAACTTTATCACTACGGCCTTGTATTTTGATTTTTCTGCTGCGAAGTCTTCACTCATTTCAAGACCTACTATTGAATTTCCAATCCATTCTGTCCTAATGACATATCTTTCGATCACTCTGTACTGCAATTTTTCGAACACCAAATTTTCAATGGTATCTTCGCCTGCTTTTAACACTTTATTATCTAGTTCATTAACCAAATATGTCACTGGTATATCAACTATTGATGATATAGCTGATATTTTATTATCCCTTTCTTTTTCTGATGTATTCATTTTAAATATAAATTTCCTTAAGTTTTTACTATGATTTGTTAATTCTGTTCTTTCTATGTAATTAGCGATTGGGAGATTATGTACATTAACCAGCCCACTCCTAATCATATCTAATTCTTCCTGTGTATTTTTCTGTTTCTTGGGACGTCTTTTACCTATTTTCTTCGTCTTCTTTTCCACATACTTATTATTCTCTTTGTTTCTGCTATGTTTCTTTTCAGATACCAATACACTTTTGTCTTTTTTATTTTCTATTTTTTCCTTAACACCTTCAGAAGTACTGTCTAGTGTTTTTTGACACTTCTTGAAACCCCTATCTAATGTTTCACTTAATTCTCTGAAACTCTCTTTCATTTGTTTCTCTAATTCCTCACTATTTTGTTTTAATAAATTTTCATTATCTTTTTTCATTTTCTCATTATCCTCTTTCATTTCCTGTTTGTTCTTGTCCAATTTTTCACTTATTTGTTTCAATAATTCCTCATTATTTCTGTCCATGTTGTCATTCAGTGTTTTATTGCTTTCTTCTATTCTTCTGAATTGCTCCATCATAATCCTCATAAATTCCTTTAAATTATCATCCATTGGTTGGGTTGGTTTCTTTGGTTGGTCCCCTTGGCCATCCCTTACTATTACTTCCATTTCATTTTCTTCCTCTTCATCACTATTACTCCTTAATTCATATCGTTGCTCTGGTTTGTTAGCCATTTTACAATATTTAACGTAATTTAATTACAAGGAAATTTTTTATGCTAATTAAATTTAACAAAATTGTGTTATTTGGTGCTGGCTTTAAGAAAATCTTTGCTTTCACGTATGGGCGCCATTTATGTACTGTTATTATATTTCAGGTATGGTAATTATGTAATTATGATATACAGTAGAGCGTCAATAATTCGGACGTCAAAAATCCAGATCGTCGATAATCCGGATTCGATTCTGGCGAAAAAAAAATCGCATGAAGTGAATACATTTGTTTAAAAGCGTCGGCACAACTGTAAAACTTGCTGCGCCCTACAGAGTGGAGCGCGAATTGCGTGTTGTGTGGTGGAGGGAGGGGCAGTGAAAGCGGGGCCCCTGTCAGTCGTGTCAGGCAACTGACCTCGAGTATTGTTCTCTGTGCGTGCACTAAGTTTTTGTTTACCAAATCGATCGTTTGTGTACAGTAGAGTGTTTGTGTGTGTGTCGGTTTGTCTGTGTTTTGTTTTTTGACTGAGAGCACACCAACCCAGCTCATTCTCCTAAAACGAATCAAGGACTTAGCTGCAAAAAAACGAACCACTACCGCTGTTCAAAAGTCCATAAAAGATTTTTTTAAAAGCTCAAATACTGTATGATTTACTGTACATATTTTTATTACTGTACTTTACTGTATTTTGTTGTAGGTCTAGATTTACTGTACATAAAATAAGACAGTCTGTAAATGCAATACTGTACATACAGTATTTTTTTCTGTAATTGAAAAACGTAAAAATTTAACTAAATTAATGGTTTTATTCATCCGCTCCACTTCTGTAACCATCAGAGTGAATTATGAACGATTTTAGCAAGTTTTTTTTACTGAAGACGTTTACCGGCGCTTTTAGTTCATTTCGAAAATCCGGACAATTTGATAATCCGGAAGGGGTCCGGTCCCAATTAATCCGAATTATTGACGCTCTACTGTAATTAAGAAATGTAACTACCATCATTATGTTTTTTGTTTATCAGCACATGAAAAGAAACTCTCTCTCAGGGTTAATGATTATTAAGCTGTTTGATCGTATTTACGATTGTGTATAATATTTTCTTTTCTTTAAACCAAACCAAATAAAGTTAGTATGTAATGTTTTGATAAATAGCAATGTAAAAAATATCTACCCTACAAATGTAACTTGACTGATTCTGAATTCTTCCAGCTGCCATGGGTTCACTTCTGGTTGATGTTTATTATTTTCAAAAGCAATATCAGGCTTGGCGATCCGTTCCTCTACGCGAATTTCTTATTGGTTTTACAGCTGAATGTTGTTTTCTATGACGACTGCAAAACAGATATCTCCTCGGAATATTTAATTATATTTTATGGCCACTCAAACTATTCTTCAGTACGGGATTTCCCTCTTCTATTGGCGTTCTATTAAGGATATGTTTAGATTTCTTGTAATATTATTTATTTATTGAGTATTATTTTATTTTATTAAACTCAATATTAATGTTGAATCTCTCCTCCTGATTGTTTACTTTTTTAAATTGATAATCAAAAACTCTGGTATAACAAATTAAATTCCTTTACTGTTTCTTTGTTTACATATAACATTAAACTTGATGATGTACAAATTTGATTTATTTAATTGCTACCAATTATTAATTTACATATCACTCTCTTAGACTCTTCATGTAACTCTTATTAGATATAATTTTAGACTCCTCACGTAACTCTTATTAGATATAAATTTAGATTAATGATGTTACTTTTCTTAGATATGAATTTAGACTATTCACGCTACTCTTATTCAATATAATTCAAGACTCCTGATGTTACTTTTCTTAGATATAAAATTAGACTAAAAACATTTCCTTTCATTTCTATAAAATACAATCTCTAACAATTTACAAATTTGCCACATTGATAATTCCCTACTTTCATTACATCTTTTTATCATATACCTATTAAAAAACTTATATAACTTTTCTACTTCTTATTAAGTATATTTATTTTATCTCTAATATTCATAATTCTAGTTGGTATTTATTAAATTACAGTTTTCTTACTATTTACTCTTATTATAACATTCATTCCAAAATTCATATATTCTTTTCAGAACATATAACTTAATACAGTTTTATCTCATATACGAATCTACCTCTATGTTGACTGGGTGAGTCGATAGTCCCAATGTTTTTGTTTACATTTTAAAACATATGTTCCAGTTAATATTAAATTTGTATCTTTTTCTTTTAAAATTTATTATTTTCCTCTTATGTACTGCGTTGCATTTTAACAGCAGTACATAATACCTTCCCTTATTTCATAATTTCAGATACAATTTGAGATGAAATTTTGAAATAATTAATTTATTATTACAAACATAGTCTAACCTTAATATTTAAAACAGCTGATTAATTAGTTATTTGTACCTCACAAAATTCTTTTAACAAATTGGTTTTTTCTTTTATTAACCTTACAAATATGGTTCATCATTATCATGAATCACGATATCTCAAGCACTCGTTTATGATTTAAACAACATTAATTAAACCAACTGGTTTTACATCAAAATAATAAATAACCAATAACAATTGTGCCTAATTTCATGGCTAAAAAACTCAAAAACACGACTAAAACATTATATTTCTTTTAAACCTCACCTTCCCAATCCTGGTCATACATTTCATTTGTTCTTCATTTCAGAAATTTTTTTTTTTTAATTTTTCTATAACATGGGTATCAGTTTTAATGATGTAATATGCTTTGTAAACCTAATAACTGTCCATGATAATCAGTATATCTTTAATATGTTTCCTACCACTAGTTGAGAATGGTCCACAAATGTCAACAAAACTTGCTCTAACGCTCTCACTGCTTGATGATTTATCCACCTTCCCTCATATCTGACATGGGCTAACTTGATTATTTTACAAATATTATGTAGTAACTTAGCACCTAAAACTTGATGTTGATTCTTCATACTTTTCACACCTCGAGTCATATTTATTTTTTTTGTTATTTCTTCACCTCGTTCTTTGTATCATCCCTAAAATACCATAATTCCCTAACATTAAATACTACATATGGGTTCGGATTCGGAGGGGCACTATTGGCTTCCATTACTCCGCCGTTTTCCCTAAATATATCATCCGAAATCAAAGGAACTTCATCTCTGCCCAGGAAAAAATAAAGTTGCACTATCACAACACAATACATATAATAATTACCTACAAGGTAGCTCCTTCGCTACAAACTTATATTCCAGGGATTGTTACATTATTTCTTTGAGGTCTATTCACATTTTTATTCTATGACTATTTCACTTCTAGTGTTTTATCACTTCAATTAATGTTCTATCTTTCACATGTAACTGGTTAACCTTACTCAACCTACATGTTGTATTATTTCCATCTTGGTGCTGTCAATCAATAATATTTTAGATTCTATCTTCATCTAACTCATTCTAACCCTTCTTAAATAGTAACTAGTATTAATTGTTTTTTTTTATCATTGTTATTATACTGATTAATCTGGTTATTCAAATAATTATTATGGTTATTAACCGTCTTTCTCTTCTTTTATGATTATTAGTTCAAAATAATTTCTTTTAAAATATTTATAGTAAGATGATCTTACTTATTTTAGAATTTTGGGGTTTATTTTCCTTTCTTTTAATTCATAAAATAAAATTTTTTATTTGTAATAACTTCCATATTATGTTATTTGTATTAATAATTAATCCAATCTTTGTTCCATTAGTTTGCTTTAGTCCATTCCCATAAAATCAGTCCCTTCTTTCCATATTTTCATCTTTAGTTCATCCATTGTCAAATACATAAGTTGTCCTTTTTGCCCGGACTATTATTGTTTTCAGTATGAATTCTATCTTTGTCAACTTTATCACTACGGCCTTGTATTTTGATTTTTCTGCTGCGAAGTCTTCACTCATTTCAAGACCTACTATTGAATTTCCAATCCATTCTGTCCTAATGACATATCTTTCGATCACTCTGTACTGCAATTTTTCGAACACCAAATTTTCAATGGTATCTTCGCCTGCTTTTAACACTTTATTATCTAGTTCATTAACCAAATATGTCACTGGTATATCAACTATTGATGATATAGCTGATATTTTATTATCCCTTTCTTTTTCTGATGTATTCATTTTAAATATAAATTTCCTTAAGTTTTTACTATGATTTGTTAATTCTGTTCTTTCTATGTAATTAGCGATTGGGAGATTATGTACATTAACCAGCCCACTCCTAATCATATCTAATTCTTCCTGTGTATTTTTCTGTTTCTTGGGACGTCTTTTACCTATTTTCTTCGTCTTCTTTTCCACATACTTATTATTCTCTTTGTTTCAGCTATGTTTCTTTTCAGATACCAATACACTTTTGTCTTTTTTATTTTCTATTTTTTCCTTAACACCTTCAGAAGTACTGTCTAGTGTTTTTTGACACTTCTTGAAACCCCTATCTAATGTTTCACTTAATTCTCTGAAACTCTCTTTCATTTGTTTCTCTAATTCCTCACTATTTTGTTTTAATAAATTTTCATTATCTTTTTTCATTTTCTCATTATCCTCTTTCATTTCCTGTTTGTTCTTGTCCAATTTTTCACTTATTTGTTTCAATAATTCCTCATTATTTCTGTCCATGTTGTCATTCAGTGTTTTATTGCTTTCTTCTATTCTTCTGAATTGCTCCATCATAATCCTCATAAATTCCTTTAAATTATCATCCATTGGTTGGGTTGGTTTCTTTGGTTGGTCCCCTTGGCCATCCCTTACTATTACTTCCATTTCATTTTCTTCCTCTTCATCACTATTACTCCTTAATTCATATCGTTGCTCTGGTTTGTTAGCCATTTTACAATATTTAACGTAATTTAATTACAAGGAAATTTTTTATGCTAATTAAATTTAACAAAATTGTGTTATTTGGTGCTGACTTAAAGAAAATCTTTGCTTTCACGTATGGGCGCCATTTATGTACTGTTATTATATTTCAGGTATGGTAATTATGTAATTATGATATACAGTAGAGCGTCAATAATTCGGACGTCAAAAATCCAGATCGTCGATAATCCGGATTCGATTCTGGCGAAAAAAAAATCGCATGAAGTGAATACATTTGTTTAAAAGCGTCGGCACAACTGTAAAACTCGCTGCGCCCTACAGAGTGGAGCGCGAATTGCGTGTTGTGTGGTGGAGGGAGGGGCAGTGAAAGCGGGGCCCCTGTCAGTCGTGTCAGGCAACTGACTTCGAGTATTGTTCTCTGTGCGTGCACTAAGTTTTTGTTTACCAAATCGATCGTTTGTGTACAGTAGAGTGTTTGTGTGTGTGTCGGTTTGTCTGTGTTTTGTTTTTTGACTGAGAGCACACCAACCCAGCTCATTCTCCTAAAACGAATCAAGGACTTAGCTGCAAAAAAACGAACCACTACCGCTGTTCAAAAGTCCATAAAAGATTTTCTTAAAAGCTCAAATACTGTATGATTTACTGTACATATTTTTATTACTGTACTTTACTGTATTTTGTTGTAGGTCTAGATTTACTGTACATAAAATAAGACAGTCTGTAAATGCAATACTGTACATACAGTATTTTTTTCTGTAATTGAAAAACGTAAAAATTTAACTAAATTAATGGTTTTATTCATCCGCTCCACTTCTGTAACCATCAGAGTGAATTATGAACGATTTTAGCAAGTTTTTTTTACTGAAGACGTTTACCGGCGCTTTTAGTTCATTTCGAAAATCCGGACAATTTGATAATCCGGAAGGGGTCCGGTCCCAATTAATCCGAATTATTGACGCTCTACTGTAATTAAGAAATGTAACTACCATCATTATGTTTTTTGTTTATCAGCACATGAAAAGAAACTCTCTCTCAGGGTTAATGATTATTAAGCTGTTTGATCGTATTTACGATTGTGTATAATATTTTCTTTTCTTTAAACCAAACCAAATAAAGTTAGTATGTAATGTTTTGATAAATAGCAATGTAAAAAATATCTACCCTACAAATGTAACTTGACTGATTCTGAATTCTTCCAGCTGCCATGGGTTCACTTCTGGTTGATGTTTATTATTTTCAAAAGCAATATCAGGCTTGGCGATCCGTTCCTCTACGCGAATTTCTTATTGGTTTTACAGCTGAATGTTGTTTTCTATGACGACTGCAAAACAGATATCTCCTCGGAATATTTAATTATATTTTATGGCCACTCAAACTATTCTTCAGTACGGGATTTCCCTCTTCTATTGGCGTCCTATTAAGGATATGTTTAGATTTCTTGTAATATTATTTATTTATTGAGTATTATTTTATTTTATTAAACTCAATATTAATGTTGAATCTCTCCTCCTGATTGTTTACTTTTTTAAATTGATAATCAAAAACTCTGGTATAACAAATTAAATTCCTTTACTGTTTCTTTGTTTACATATAACATTAAACTTGATGATGTACAAATTTGATTTATTTAATTGCTACCAATTATTAATTTACATATCACTCTCTTAGACTCTTCATGTAACTCTTATTAGATATAATTTTAGACTCCTCACGTAACTCTTATTAGATATAAATTTAGATTAATGATGTTACTTTTCTTAGATATGAATTTAGACTATTCACGCTACTCTTATTCAATATAATTCAAGACTCCTGATGTTACTTTTCTTAGATATAAAATTAGACTAAAAACATTTCCTTTCATTTCTATAAAATACAATCTCTAACAATTTACAAATTTGCCACATTGATAATTCCCTACTTTCATTACATCTTTTTATCATATACCTATTAAAAAACTTATATAACTTTTCTACTTCTTATTAAGTATATTTATTTTATCTCTAATATTCATAATTCTAGTTGGTATTTATTAAATTACAGTTTTCTTACTATTTACTCTTATTATAACATTCATTCCAAAATTCATATATTCTTTTCAGAACATATAACTTAATACAGTTTTATCTCATATACGAATCTACCTCTGTGTTGACTGGGTGAGTCGATAGTCCCAATGTTTTTGTTTACATTTTAAAACATATGTTCCAGTTAATATTAAATTTGTATCTTTTTCTTTTAAAATTTATTATTTTCCTCTTATGTACTGCGTTGCATTTTAACAGCAGTACATAATACCTTCCCTTATTTCATAATTTCAGATACAATTTGAGATGAAATTTTGAAATAATTAATTTATTATTACAAACATAGTCTAACCTTAATATTTAAAACAGCTGATTAATTAGTTATTTGTACCTCACAAAATTCTTTTAACAAATTGGTTTTTTCTTTTATTAACCTTACAAATATGGTTCATCATTATCATGAATCACGATATCTCAAGCACTCGTTTATGATTTAAACAACATTAATTAAACCAACTGGTTTTACATCAAAATAATAAATAACCAATAACAATTGTGCCTAATTTCATGGCTAAAAAACTCAAAAACACGACTAAAACATTATATTTCTTTTAAACCTCACCTTCCCAATCCTGGTCATACATTTCATTTGTTCTTCATTTCAGAAATTTTTTTTTTTTTAATTTTTCTATAACATGGGTATCAGTTTTAATGATGTAATATGCTTTGTAAACCTAATAACTGTCCATGATAATCAGTATATCTTTAATATGTTTCCTACCACTAGTTGAGAATGGTCCACAAATGTCAACAAAACTTGCTCTAACGCTCTCACTGCTTGATGATTTATCCACCTTCCCTCATATCTGACATGGGCTAACTTGATTATTTTACAAATATTATGTAGTAACTTAGCACCTAAAACTTGATGTTGATTCTTCATACTTTTCACACCTCGAGTCATATTTATTTTTTTTGTTATTTCTTCACCTCGTTCTTTGTATCATCCCTAAAATACCATAATTCCCTAACATTAAATACTACATATGGGTTCGGATTCGGAGGGGCACTATTGGCTTCCATTACTCCGCCGTTTTCCCTAAATATATCATCCGAAATCAAAGGAACTTCATCTCTGCCCAGGAAAAAATAAAGTTGCACTATCACAACACAATACATATAATAATTACCTACAAGGTAGCTCCTTCGCTACAAACTTATATTCCAGGGATTGTTACATTATTTCTTTGAGGTCTATTCACATTTTTATTCTATGACTATTTCACTTCTAGTGTTTTATCACTTCAATTAATGTTCTATCTTTCACATGTAACTGGTTAACCTTACTCAACCTACATGTTGTATTATTTCCATCTTGGTGCTGTCAATCAATAATATTTTAGATTCTATCTTCATCTAACTCATTCTAACCCTTCTTAAATAGTAACTAGTATTAATTGTTTTTTTTTATCATTGTTATTATACTGATTAATCTGGTTATTCAAATAATTATTATGGTTATTAACCGTCTTTCTCTTCTTTTATGATTATTAGTTCAAAATAATTTCTTTTAAAATATTTATAGTAAGATGATCTTACTTATTTTAGAATTTTGGGGTTTATTTTCCTTTCTTTTAATTCATAAAATAAAATTTTTTATTTGTAATAACTTCCATATTATGTTATTTGTATTAATAATTAATCCAATCTTTGTTCCATTAGTTTGCTTTAGTCCATTCCCATAAAATCAGTCCCTTCTTTCCATATTTTCATCTTTAGTTCATCCATTGTCAAATACATAAGTTGTCCTTTTTGCCCGGACTATTATTGTTTTCAGTATGAATTCTATCTTTGTCAACTTTATCACTACGGCCTTGTATTTTGATTTTTCTGCTGCGAAGTCTTCACTCATTTCAAGACCTACTATTGAATTTCCAATCCATTCTGTCCTAATGACATATCTTTCGATCACTCTGTACTGCAATTTTTCGAACACCAAATTTTCAATGGTATCTTCGCCTGCTTTTAACACTTTATTATCTAGTTCATTAACCAAATATGTCACTGGTATATCAACTATTGATGATATAGCTGATATTTTATTATCCCTTTCTTTTTCTGATGTATTCATTTTAAATATAAATTTCCTTAAGTTTTTACTATGATTTGTTAATTCTGTTCTTTCTATGTAATTAGCGATTGGGAGATTATGTACATTAACCAGCCCACTCCTAATCATATCTAATTCTTCCTGTGTATTTTTCTGTTTCTTGGGACGTCTTTTACCTATTTTCTTCGTCTTCTTTTCCACATACTTATTATTCTCTTTGTTTCTGCTATGTTTCTTTTCAGATACCAATACACTTTTGTCTTTTTTATTTTCTATTTTTTCCTTAACACCTTCAGAAGTACTGTCTAGTGTTTTTTGACACTTCTTGAAACCCCTATCTAATGTTTCACTTAATTCTCTGAAACTCTCTTTCATTTGTTTCTCTAATTCCTCACTATTTTGTTTTAATAAATTTTCATTATCTTTTTTCATTTTCTCATTATCCTCTTTCATTTCCTGTTTGTTCTTGTCCAATTTTTCACTTATTTGTTTCAATAATTCCTCATTATTTCTGTCCATGTTGTCATTCAGTGTTTTATTGCTTTCTTCTATTCTTCTGAATTGCTCCATCATAATCCTCATAAATTCCTTTAAATTATCATCCATTGGTTGGGTTGGTTTCTTTGGTTGGTCCCCTTGGCCATCCCTTACTATTACTTCCATTTCATTTTCTTCCTCTTCATCACTATTACTCCTTAATTCATATCGTTGCTCTGGTTTGTTAGCCATTTTACAATATTTAACGTAATTTAATTACAAGGAAATTTTTTATGCTAATTAAATTTAACAAAATTGTGTTATTTGGTGCTGGCTTAAAGAAAATCTTTGCTTTCACGTATGGGCGCCATTTATGTACTGTTATTATATTTCAGGTATGGTAATTATGTAATTATGATATACAGTAGAGCGTCAATAATTCGGACGTCAAAAATCCAGATCGTCGATAATCCGGATTCGATTCTGGCGAAAAAAAAATCGCATGAAGTGAATACATTTGTTTAAAAGCGTCGGCACAACTGTAAAACTCGCTGCGCCCTACAGAGTGGAGCGCGAATTGCGTGTTGTGTGGTGGAGGGAGGGGCAGTGAAAGCGGGGCCCCTGTCAGTCGTGTCAGGCAACTGACTTCGAGTATTGTTCTCTGTGCGTGCACTAAGTTTTTGTTTACCAAATCGATCGTTTGTGTACAGTAGAGTGTTTGTGTGTGTGTCGGTTTGTCTGTGTTTTGTTTTTTGACTGAGAGCACACCAACCCAGCTCATTCTCCTAAAACGAATCAAGGACTTAGCTGCAAAAAAACGAACCACTACCGCTGTTCAAAAGTCCATAAAAGATTTTTTTAAAAGCTCAAATACTGTATGATTTACTGTACATATTTTTATTACTGTACTTTACTGTATTTTGTTGTAGGTCTAGATTTACTGTACATAAAATAAGACAGTCTGTAAATGCAATACTGTACATACAGTATTTTTTTCTGTAATTGAAAAACGTAAAAATTTAACTAAATTAATGGTTTTATTCATCCGCTCCACTTCTGTAACCATCAGAGTGAATTATGAACGATTTTAGCAAGTTTTTTTTACTGAAGACGTTTACCGGCGCTTTTAGTTCATTTCGAAAATCCGGACAATTTGATAATCCGGAAGGGGTCCGGTCCCAATTAATCCGAATTATTGACGCTCTACTGTAATTAAGAAATGTAACTACCGTCATTATGTTTTTTGTTTATCAGCACATGAAAAGAAACTCTCTCTCAGGGTTAATGATTTTTAAGCTGTTTGATCGTATTTACGATTGTGTATAATATTTTCTTTTCTTTAAACCAAACCAAATAAAGTTAGTATGTAATGTTTTGATAAATAGCAATGTAAAAAATATCTACCCTACAAATGTAACTTGACTGATTCTGAATTCTTCCAGCTGCCATGGGTTCACTTCTGGTTGATGTTTATTATTTTCAAAAGCAATATCAGGCTTGGCGATCCGTTCCTCTACGCGAATTTCTTATTGGTTTTACAGCTGAATGTTGTTTTCTATGACGACTGCAAAACAGATATCTCCTCGGAATATTTAATTATATTTTATGGCCACTCAAACTATTCTTCAGTACGGGATTTCCCTCTTCTATTGGCGTTCTATTAAGGATATGTTTAGATTTCTTGTAATATTATTTATTTATTGAGTATTATTTTATTTTATTAAACTCAATATTAATGTTGAATCTCTCCTCCTGATTGTTTACTTTTTTAAATTGATAATCAAAAACTCTGGTATAACAAATTAAATTCCTTTACTGTTTCTTTGTTTACATATAACATTAAACTTGATGATGTACAAATTTGATTTATTTAATTGCTACCAATTATTAATTTACATATCACTCTCTTAGACTCTTCATGTAACTCTTATTAGATATAATTTTAGACTCCTCACGTAACTCTTATTAGATATAAATTTAGATTAATGATGTTACTTTTCTTAGATATGAATTTAGACTATTCACGCTACTCTTATTCAATATAATTCAAGACTCCTGATGTTACTTTTCTTAGATATAAAATTAGACTAAAAACATTTCCTTTCATTTCTATAAAATACAATCTCTAACAATTTACAAATTTGCCACATTGATAATTCCCTACTTTCATTACATCTTTTTATCATATACCTATTAAAAAACTTATATAACTTTTCTACTTCTTATTAAGTATATTTATTTTATCTCTAATATTCATAATTCTAGTTGGTATTTATTAAATTACAGTTTTCTTACTATTTACTCTTATTATAACATTCATTCCAAAATTCATATATTCTTTTCAGAACATATAACTTAATACAGTTTTATCTCATATACGAATCTACCTCTATGTTGACTGGGTGAGTCGATAGTCCCAATGTTTTTGTTTACATTTTAAAACATATGTTCCAGTTAATATTAAATTTGTATCTTTTTCTTTTAAAATTTATTATTTTCCTCTTATGTACTGCGTTGCATTTTAACAGCAGTACATAATACCTTCCCTTATTTCATAATTTCAGATACAATTTGAGATGAAATTTTGAAATAATTAATTTATTATTACAAACATAGTCTAACCTTAATATTTAAAACAGCTGATTAATTAGTTATTTGTACCTCACAAAATTCTTTTAACAAATTGGTTTTTTCTTTTATTAACCTTACAAATATGGTTCATCATTATCATGAATCACGATATCTCAAGCACTCGTTTATGATTTAAACAACATTAATTAAACCAACTGGTTTTACATCAAAATAATAAATAACCAATAACAATTGTGCCTAATTTCATGGCTAAAAAACTCAAAAACACGACTAAAACATTATATTTCTTTTAAACCTCACCTTCCCAATCCTGGTCATACATTTCATTTGTTCTTCATTTCAGAAATTTTTTTTTTTTTAATTTTTCTATAACATGGGTATCAGTTTTAATGATGTAATATGCTTTGTAAACCTAATAACTGTCCATGATAATCAGTATATCTTTAATATGTTTCCTACCACTAGTTGAGAATGGTCCACAAATGTCAACAAAACTTGCTCTAACGCTCTCACTGCTTGATGATTTATCCACCTTCCCTCATATCTGACATGGGCTAACTTGATTATTTTACAAATATTATGTAGTAACTTAGCACCTAAAACTTGATGTTGATTCTTCATACTTTTCACACCTCGAGTCATATTTATTTTTTTTGTTATTTCTTCACCTCGTTCTTTGTATCATCCCTAAAATACCATAATTCCCTAACATTAAATACTACATATGGGTTCGGATTCGGAGGGGCACTATTGGCTTCCATTACTCCGCCGTTTTCCCTAAATATATCATCCGAAATCAAAGGAACTTCATCTCTGCCCAGGAAAAAATAAAGTTGCACTATCACAACACAATACATATAATAATTACCTACAAGGTAGCTCCTTCGCTACAAACTTATATTCCAGGGATTGTTACATTATTTCTTTGAGGTCTATTCACATTTTTATTCTATGACTATTTCACTTCTAGTGTTTTATCACTTCAATTAATGTTCTATCTTTCACATGTAACTGGTTAACCTTACTCAACCTACATGTTGTATTATTTCCATCTTGGTGCTGTCAATCAATAATATTTTAGATTCTATCTTCATCTAACTCATTCTAACCCTTCTTAAATAGTAACTAGTATTAATTGTTTTTTTTTTATCATTGTTATTATACTGATTAATCTGGTTATTCAAATAATTATTATGGTTATTAACCGTCTTTCTCTTCTTTTATGATTATTAGTTCAAAATAATTTCTTTTAAAATATTTATAGTAAGATGATCTTACTTATTTTAGAATTTTGGGGTTTATTTTCCTTTCTTTTAATTCATAAAATAAAATTTTTTATTTGTAATAACTTCCATATTATGTTATTTGTATTAATAATTAATCCAATCTTTGTTCCATTAGTTTGCTTTAGTCCATTCCCATAAAATCAGTCCCTTCTTTCCATATTTTCATCTTTAGTTCATCCATTGTCAAATACATAAGTTGTCCTTTTTGCCCGGACTATTATTGTTTTCAGTATGAATTCTATCTTTGTCAACTTTATCACTACGGCCTTGTATTTTGATTTTTCTGCTGCGAAGTCTTCACTCATTTCAAGACCTACTATTGAATTTCCAATCCATTCTGTCGAATGACATATCTTTCGATCACTCTGTACTGCAATTTTTCGAACACCAAATTTTCAATGGTATCTTCGCCTGCTTTTAACACTTTATTATCTAGTTCATTAACCAAATATGTCACTGGTATATCAACTATTGATGATATAGCTGATATTTTATTATCCCTTTCTTTTTCTGATGTATTCATTTTAAATATAAATTTCCTTAAGTTTTTACTATGATTTGTTAATTCTGTTCTTTCTATGTAATTAGCGATTGGGAGATTATGTACATTAACCAGCCCACTCCTAATCATATCTAATTCTTCCTGTGTATTTTTCTGTTTCTTGGGACGTCTTTTACCTATTTTCTTCGTCTTCTTTTCCACATACTTATTATTCTCTTTGTTTCTGCTATGTTTCTTTTCAGATACCAATACACTTTTGTCTTTTTTATTTTCTATTTTTTCCTTAACACCTTCAGAAGTACTGTCTAGTGTTTTTTGACACTTCTTGAAACCCCTATCTAATGTTTCACTTAATTCTCTGAAACTCTCTTTCATTTGTTTCTCTAATTCCTCACTATTTTGTTTTAATAAATTTTCATTATCTTTTTTCATTTTCTCATTATCCTCTTTCATTTCCTGTTTGTTCTTGTCCAATTTTTCACTTATTTGTTTCAATAATTCCTCATTATTTCTGTCCATGTTGTCATTCAGTGTTTTATTGCTTTCTTCTATTCTTCTGAATTGCTCCATCATAATCCTCATAAATTCCTTTAAATTATCATCCATTGGTTGGGTTGGTTTCTTTGGTTGGTCCCCTTGGCCATCCCTTACTATTACTTCCATTTCATTTTCTTCCTCTTCATCACTATTACTCCTTAATTCATATCGTTGCTCTGGTTTGTTAGCCATTTTACAATATTTAACGTAATTTAATTACAAGGAAATTTTTTATGCTAATTAAATTTAACAAAATTGTGTTATTTGGTGCTGGCTTAAAGAAAATCTTTGCTTTCACGTATGGGCGCCATTTATGTACTGTTATTATATTTCAGGTATGGTAATTATGTAATTATGATATACAGTAGAGCGTCAATAATTCGGACGTCAAAAATCCAGATCGTCGATAATCCGGATTCGATTCTGGCGAAAAAAAAATCGCATGAAGTGAATACATTTGTTTAAAAGCGTCGGCACAACTGTAAAACTCGCTGCGCCCTACAGAGTGGAGCGCGAATTGCGTGTTGTGTGGTGGAGGGAGGGGCAGTGAAAGCGGGGCCCCTGTCAGTCGTGTCAGGCAACTGACTTCGAGTATTGTTCTCTGTGCGTGCACTAAGTTTTTGTTTACCAAATCGATCGTTTGTGTACAGTAGAGTGTTTGTGTGTGTGTCGGTTTGTCTGTGTTTTGTTTTTTGACTGAGAGCACACCAACCCAGCTCATTCTCCTAAAACGAATCAAGGACTTAGCTGCAAAAAAACGAACCACTACCGCTGTTCAAAAGTCCATAAAAGATTTTTTTAAAAGCTCAAATACTGTATGATTTACTGTACATATTTTTATTACTGTACTTTACTGTATTTTGTTGTAGGTCTAGATTTACTGTACATAAAATAAGACAGTCTGTAAATGCAATACTGTACATACAGTATTTTTTTCTGTAATTGAAAAACGTAAAAATTTAACTAAATTAATGGTTTTATTCATCCGCTCCACTTCTGTAACCATCAGAGTGAATTATGAACGATTTTAGCAAGTTTTTTTTACTGAAGACGTTTACCGGCGCTTTTAGTTCATTTCGAAAATCCGGACAATTTGATAATCCGGAAGGGGTCCGGTCCCAATTACTCCGAATTATTGACGCTCTACTGTAATTAAGAAATGTAACTACCGTCATTATGTTTTTTGTTTATCAGCACATGAAAAGAAACTCTCTCTCAGGGTTAATGATTTTTAAGCTGTTTGATCGTATTTACGATTGTGTATAATATTTTCTTTTCTTTAAACCAAACCAAATAAAGTTAGTATGTAATGTTTTGATAAATAGCAATGTAAAAAATATCTACCCTACAAATGTAACTTGACTGATTCTGAATTCTTCCAGCTGCCATGGGTTCACTTCTGGTTGATGTTTATTATTTTCAAAAGCAATATCAGGCTTGGCGATCCGTTCCTCTACGCGAATTTCTTATTGGTTTTACAGCTGAATGTTGTTTTCTATGACGACTGCAAAACAGATATCTCCTCGGAATATTTAATTATATTTTATGGCCACTCAAACTATTCTTCAGTACGGGATTTCCCTCTTCTATTGGCGTTCTATTAAGGATATGTTTAGATTTCTTGTAATATTATTTATTTATTGAGTATTATTTTATTTTATTAAACTCAATATTAATGTTGAATCTCTCCTCCTGATTGTTTACTTTTTTAAATTGATAATCAAAAACTCTGGTATAACAAATTAAATTCCTTTACTGTTTCTTTGTTTACATATAACATTAAACTTGATGATGTACAAATTTGATTTATTTAATTGCTACCAATTATTAATTTACATATCACTCTCTTAGACTCTTCATGTAACTCTTATTAGATATAATTTTAGACTCCTCACGTAACTCTTATTAGATATAAATTTAGATTAATGATGTTACTTTTCTTAGATATGAATTTAGACTATTCACGCTACTCTTATTCAATATAATTCAAGACTCCTGATGTTACTTTTCTTAGATATAAAATTAGACTAAAAACATTTCCTTTCATTTCTATAAAATACAATCTCTAACAATTTACAAATTTGCCACATTGATAATTCCCTACTTTCATTACATCTTTTTATCATATACCTATTAAAAAACTTATATAACTTTTCTACTTCTTATTAAGTATATTTATTTTATCTCTAATATTCATAATTCTAGTTGGTATTTATTAAATTACAGTTTTCTTACTATTTACTCTTATTATAACAATCATTCCAAAATTCATATATTCTTTTCAGAACATATAACTTAATACAGTTTTATCTCATATACGAATCTACCTCTATGTTGACTGGGTGAGTCGATAGTCCCAATGTTTTTGTTTACATTTTAAAACATATGTTCCAGTTAATATTAAATTTGTATCTTTTTCTTTTAAAATTTATTATTTTCCTCTTATGTACTGCGTTGCATTTTAACAGCAGTACATAATACCTTCCCTTATTTCATAATTTCAGATACAATTTGAGATGAAATTTTGAAATAATTAATTTATTATTACAAACATAGTCTAACCTTAATATTTAAAACAGCTGATTAATTAGTTATTTGTACCTCACAAAATTCTTTTAACAAATTGGTTTTTTCTTTTATTAACCTTACAAATATGGTTCATCATTATCATGAATCACGATATCTCAAGCACTCGTTTATGATTTAAACAACATTAATTAAACCAACTGGTTTTACATCAAAATAATAAATAACCAATAACAATTGTGCCTAATTTCATGGCTAAAAAACTCAAAAACACGACTAAAACATTATATTTCTTTTAAACCTCACCTTCCCAATCCTGGTCATACATTTCATTTGTTCTTCATTTCAGAAATAATTTTTTTTTAATTTTTCTATAACATGGGTATCAGTTTTAATGATGTAATATGCTTTGTAAACCTAATAACTGTCCATGATAATCAGTATATCTTTAATATGTTTCCTACCACTAGTTGAGAATGGTCCACAAATGTCAACAAAACTTGCTCTAACGCTCTCACTGCTTGATGATTTATCCACCTTCCCTCATATCTGACATGGGCTAACTTGATTATTTTACAAATATTATGTAGTAACTTAGCACCTAAAACTTGATGTTGATTCTTCATACTTTTCACACCTCGAGTCATATTTATTTTTTTTGTTATTTCTTCACCTCGTTCTTTGTATCATCCCTAAAATACCATAATTCCCTAACATTAAATACTACATATGGGTTCGGATTCGGAGGGGCACTATTGGCTTCCATTACTCCGCCGTTTTCCCTAAATATATCATCCGAAATCAAAGGAACTTCATCTCTGCCCAGGAAAAAATAAAGTTGCACTATCACAACACAATACATATAATAATTACCTACAAGGTAGCTCCTTCGCTACAAACTTATATTCCAGGGATTGTTACATTATTTCTTTGAGGTCTATTCACATTTTTATTCTATGACTATTTCACTTCTAGTGTTTTATCACTTCAATTAATGTTCTATCTTTCACATGTAACTGGTTAACCTTACTCAACCTACATGTTGTATTATTTCCATCTTGGTGCTGTCAATCAATAATATTTTAGATTCTATCTTCATCTAACTCATTCTAACCCTTCTTAAATAGTAACTAGTATTAATTGTTTTTTTTTTATCATTGTTATTATACTGATTAATCTGGTTATTCAAATAATTATTATGGTTATTAACCGTCTTTCTCTTCTTTTATGATTATTAGTTCAAAATAATTTCTTTTAAAATATTTATAGTAAGATGATCTTACTTATTTTAGAATTTTGGGGTTTATTTTCCTTTCTTTTAATTCATAAAATAAAATTTTTTATTTGTAATAACTTCCATATTATGTTATTTGTATTAATAATTAATCCAATCTTTGTTCCATTAGTTTGCTTTAGTCCATTCCCATAAAATCAGTCCCTTCTTTCCATATTTTCATCTTTAGTTCATCCATTGTCAAATACATAAGTTGTCCTTTTTGCCCGGACTATTATTGTTTTCAGTATGAATTCTATCTTTGTCAACTTTATCACTACGGCCTTGTATTTTGATTTTTCTGCTGCGAAGTCTTCACTCATTTCAAGACCTACTATTGAATTTCCAATCCATTCTGTCGAATGACATATCTTTCGATCACTCTGTACTGCAATTTTTCGAACACCAAATTTTCAATGGTATCTTCGCCTGCTTTTAACACTTTATTATCTAGTTCATTAACCAAATATGTCACTGGTATATCAACTATTGATGATATAGCTGATATTTTATTATCCCTTTCTTTTTCTGATGTATTCATTTTAAATATAAATTTCCTTAAGTTTTTACTATGATTTGTTAATTCTGTTCTTTCTATGTAATTAGCGATTGGGAGATTATGTACATTAACCAGCCCACTCCTAATCATATCTAATTCTTCCTGTGTATTTTTCTGTTTCTTGGGACGTCTTTTACCTATTTTCTTCGTCTTCTTTTCCACATACTTATTATTCTCTTTGTTTCTGCTATGTTTCTTTTCAGATACCAATACACTTTTGTCTTTTTTATTTTCTATTTTTTCCTTAACACCTTCAGAAGTACTGTCTAGTGTTTTTTGACACTTCTTGAAACCCCTATCTAATGTTTCACTTAATTCTCTGAAACTCTCTTTCATTTGTTTCTCTAATTCCTCACTATTTTGTTTTAATAAATTTTCATTATCTTTTTTCATTTTCTCATTATCCTCTTTCATTTCCTGTTTGTTCTTGTCCAATTTTTCACTTATTTGTTTCAATAATTCCTCATTATTTCTGTCCATGTTGTCATTCAGTGTTTTATTGCTTTCTTCTATTCTTCTGAATTGCTCCATCATAATCCTCATAAATTCCTTTAAATTATCATCCATTGGTTGGGTTGGTTTCTTTGGTTGGTCCCCTTGGCCATCCCTTACTATTACTTCCATTTCATTTTCTTCCTCTTCATCACTATTACTCCTTAATTCATATCGTTGCTCTGGTTTGTTAGCCATTTTACAATATTTAACGTAATTTAATTACAAGGAAATTTTTTATGCTAATTAAATTTAACAAAATTGTGTTATTTGGTGCTGGCTTAAAGAAAATCTTTGCTTTCACGTATGGGCGCCATTTATGTACTGTTATTATATTTCAGGTATGGTAATTATGTAATTATGATATACAGTAGAGCGTCAATAATTCGGACGTCAAAAATCCAGATCGTCGATAATCCGGATTCGATTCTGGCGAAAAAAAAATCGCATGAAGTGAATACATTTGTTTAAAAGCGTCGGCACAACTGTAAAACTCGCTGCGCCCTACAGAGTGGAGCGCGAATTGCGTGTTGTGTGGTGGAGGGAGGGGCAGTGAAAGCGGGGCCCCTGTCAGTCGTGTCAGGCAACTGACTTCGAGTATTGTTCTCTGTGCGTGCACTAAGTTTTTGTTTACCAAATCGATCGTTTGTGTACAGTAGAGTGTTTGTGTGTGTGTCGGTTTGTCTGTGTTTTGTTTTTTGACTGAGAGCACACCAACCCAGCTCATTCTCCTAAAACGAATCAAGGACTTAGCTGCAAAAAAACGAACCACTACCGCTGTTCAAAAGTCCATAAAAGATTTTTTTAAAAGCTCAAATACTGTATGATTTACTGTACATATTTTTATTACTGTACTTTACTGTATTTTGTTGTAGGTCTAGATTTACTGTACATAAAATAAGACAGTCTGTAAATGCAATACTGTACATACAGTATTTTTTTCTGTAATTGAAAAACGTAAAAATTTAACTAAATTAATGGTTTTATTCATCCGCTCCACTTCTGTAACCATCAGAGTGAATTATGAACGATTTTAGCAAGTTTTTTTTACTGAAGACGTTTACCGGCGCTTTTAGTTCATTTCGAAAATCCGGACAATTTGATAATCCGGAAGGGGTCCGGTCCCAATTAATCCGAATTATTGACGCTCTACTGTAATTAAGAAATGTAACTACCATCATTATGTTTTTTGTTTATCAGCACATGAAAAGAAACTCTCTCTCAGGGTTAATGATTATTAAGCTGTTTGATCGTATTTACGATTGTGTATAATATTTTCTTTTCTTTAAACCAAACCAAATAAAGTTAGTATGTAATGTTTTGATAAATAGCAATGTAAAAAATATCTACCCTACAAATGTAACTTGACTGATTCTGAATTCTTCCAGCTGCCATGGGTTCACTTCTGGTTGATGTTTATTATTTTCAAAAGCAATATCAGGCTTGGCGATCCGTTCCTCTACGCGAATTTCTTATTGGTTTTACAGCTGAATGTTGTTTTCTATGACGACTGCAAAACAGATATCTCCTCGGAATATTTAATTATATTTTATGGCCACTCAAACTATTCTTCAGTACGGGATTTCCCTCTTCTATTGGCGTTCTATTAAGGATATGTTTAGATTTCTTGTAATATTATTTATTTATTGAGTATTATTTTATTTTATTAAACTCAATATTAATGTTGAATCTCTCCTCCTGATTGTTTACTTTTTTAAATTGATAATCAAAAACTCTGGTATAACAAATTAAATTCCTTTACTGTTTCTTTGTTTACATATAACATTAAACTTGATGATGTACAAATTTGATTTATTTAATTGCTACCAATTATTAATTTACATATCACTCTCTTAGACTCTTCATGTAACTCTTATTAGATATAATTTTAGACTCCTCACGTAACTCTTATTAGATATAAATTTAGATTAATGATGTTACTTTTCTTAGATATGAATTTAGACTATTCACGCTACTCTTATTCAATATAATTCAAGACTCCTGATGTTACTTTTCTTAGATATAAAATTAGACTAAAAACATTTCCTTTCATTTCTATAAAATACAATCTCTAACAATTTACAAATTTGCCACATTGATAATTCCCTACTTTCATTACATCTTTTTATCATATACCTATTAAAAAACTTATATAACTTTTCTACTTCTTATTAAGTATATTTATTTTATCTCTAATATTCATAATTCTAGTTGGTATTTATTAAATTACAGTTTTCTTACTATTTACTCTTATTATAACATTCATTCCAAAATTCATATATTCTTTTCAGAACATATAACTTAATACAGTTTTATCTCATATACGAATCTACCTCTATGTTGACTGGGTGAGTCGATAGTCCCAATGTTTTTGTTTACATTTTAAAACATATGTTCCAGTTAATATTAAATTTGTATCTTTTTCTTTTAAAATTTATTATTTTCCTCTTATGTACTGCGTTGCATTTTAACAGCAGTACATAATACCTTCCCTTATTTCATAATTTCAGATACAATTTGAGATGAAATTTTGAAATAATTAATTTATTATTACAAACATAGTCTAACCTTAATATTTAAAACAGCTGATTAATTAGTTATTTGTACCTCACAAAATTCTTTTAACAAATTGGTTTTTTCTTTTATTAACCTTACAAATATGGTTCATCATTATCATGAATCACGATATCTCAAGCACTCGTTTATGATTTAAACAACATTAATTAAACCAACTGGTTTTACATCAAAATAATAAATAACCAATAACAATTGTGCCTAATTTCATGGCTAAAAAACTCAAAAACACGACTAAAACATTATATTTCTTTTAAACCTCACCTTCCCAATCCTGGTCATACATTTCATTTGTTCTTCATTTCAGAAATTTTTTTTTTTTTAATTTTTCTATAACATGGGTATCAGTTTTAATGATGTAATATGCTTTGTAAACCTAATAACTGTCCATGATAATCAGTATATCTTTAATATGTTTCCTACCACTAGTTGAGAATGGTCCACAAATGTCAACAAAACTTGCTCTAACGCTCTCACTGCTTGATGATTTATCCACCTTCCCTCATATCTGACATGGGCTAACTTGATTATTTTACAAATATTATGTAGTAACTTAGCACCTAAAACTTGATGTTGATTCTTCATACTTTTCACACCTCGAGTCATATTTATTTTTTTTGTTATTTCTTCACCTCGTTCTTTGTATCATCCCTAAAATACCATAATTCCCTAACATTAAATACTACATATGGGTTCGGATTCGGAGGGGCACTATTGGCTTCCATTACTCCGCCGTTTTCCCTAAATATATCATCCGAAATCAAAGGAACTTCATCTCTGCCCAGGAAAAAATAAAGTTGCACTATCACAACACAATACATATAATAATTACCTACAAGGTAGCTCCTTCGCTACAAACTTATATTCCAGGGATTGTTACATTATTTCTTTGAGGTCTATTCACATTTTTATTCTATGACTATTTCACTTCTAGTGTTTTATCACTTCAATTAATGTTCTATCTTTCACATGTAACTGGTTAACCTTACTCAACCTACATGTTGTATTATTTCCATCTTGGTGCTGTCAATCAATAATATTTTAGATTCTATCTTCATCTAACTCATTCTAACCCTTCTTAAATAGTAACTAGTATTAATTGTTTTTTTTTTATCATTGTTATTATACTGATTAATCTGGTTATTCAAATAATTATTATGGTTATTAACCGTCTTTCTCTTCTTTTATGATTATTAGTTCAAAATAATTTCTTTTAAAATATTTATAGTAAGATGATCTTACTTATTTTAGAATTTTGGGGTTTATTTTCCTTTCTTTTAATTCATAAAATAAAATTTTTTATTTGTAATAACTTCCATATTATGTTATTTGTATTAATAATTAATCCAATCTTTGTTCCATTAGTTTGCTTTAGTCCATTCCCATAAAATCAGTCCCTTCTTTCCATATTTTCATCTTTAGTTCATCCATTGTCAAATACATAAGTTGTCCTTTTTGCCCGGACTATTATTGTTTTCAGTATGAATTCTATCTTTGTCAACTTTATCACTACGGCCTTGTATTTTGATTTTTCTGCTGCGAAGTCTTCACTCATTTCAAGACCTACTATTGAATTTCCAATCCATTCTGTCCTAATGACATATCTTTCGATCACTCTGTACTGCAATTTTTCGAACACCAAATTTTCAATGGTATCTTCGCCTGCTTTTAACACTTTATTATCTAGTTCATTAACCAAATATGTCACTGGTATATCAACTATTGATGATATAGCTGATATTTTATTATCCCTTTCTTTTTCTGATGTATTCATTTTAAATATAAATTTCCTTAAGTTTTTACTATGATTTGTTAATTCTGTTCTTTCTATGTAATTAGCGATTGGGAGATTATGTACATTAACCAGCCCACTCCTAATCATATCTAATTCTTCCTGTGTATTTTTCTGTTTCTTGGGACGTCTTTTACCTATTTTCTTCGTCTTCTTTTCCACATACTTATTATTCTCTTTGTTTCTGCTATGTTTCTTTTCAGATACCAATACACTTTTGTCTTTTTTATTTTCTATTTTTTCCTTAACACCTTCAGAAGTACTGTCTAGTGTTTTTTGACACTTCTTGAAACCCCTATCTAATGTTTCACTTAATTCTCTGAAACTCTCTTTCATTGTTTCTCTAATTCCTCACTATTTTGTTTTAATAAATTTTCATTATCTTTTTTCATTTTCTCATTATCCTCTTTCATTTCCTGTTTGTTCTTGTCCAATTTTTCACTTATTTGTTTCAATAATTCCTCATTATTTCTGTCCATGTTGTCATTCAGTGTTTTATTGCTTTCTTCTATTCTTCTGAATTGCTCCATCATAATCCTCATAAATTCCTTTAAATTATCATCCATTGGTTGGGTTGGTTTCTTTGGTTGGTCCCCTTGGCCATCCCTTACTATTACTTCCATTTCATTTTCTTCCTCTTCATCACTATTACTCCTTAATTCATATCGTTGCTCTGGTTTGTTAGCCATTTTACAATATTTAACGTAATTTAATTACAAGGAAATTTTTTATGCTAATTAAATTTAACAAAATTGTGTTATTTGGTGCTGGCTTAAAGAAAATCTTTGCTTTCACGTATGGGCGCCATTTATGTACTGTTATTATATTTCAGGTATGGTAATTATGTAATTATGATATACAGTAGAGCGTCAATAATTCGGACGTCAAAAATCCAGATCGTCGATAATCCGGATTCGATTCTGGCGAAAAAAAAATCGCATGAAGTGAATACATTTGTTTAAAAGCGTCGGCACAACTGTAAAACTCGCTGCGCCCTACAGAGTGGAGCGCGAATTGCGTGTTGTGTGGTGGAGGGAGGGGCAGTGAAAGCGGGGCCCCTGTCAGTCGTGTCAGGCAACTGACTTCGAGTATTGTTCTCTGTGCGTGCACTAAGTTTTTGTTTACCAAATCGATCGTTTGTGTACAGTAGAGTGTTTGTGTGTGTGTCGGTTTGTCTGTGTTTTGTTTTTTGACTGAGAGCACACCAACCCAGCTCATTCTCCTAAAACGAATCAAGGACTTAGCTGCAAAAAAACGAACCACTACCGCTGTTCAAAAGTCCATAAAAGATTTTTTTAAAAGCTCAAATACTGTATGATTTACTGTACATATTTTTATTACTGTACTTTACTGTATTTTGTTGTAGGTCTAGATTTACTGTACATAAAATAAGACAGTCTGTAAATGCAATACTGTACATACAGTATTTTTTTCTGTAATTGAAAAACGTAAAAATTTAACTAAATTAATGGTTTTATTCATCCGCTCCACTTCTGTAACCATCAGAGTGAATTATGAACGATTTTAGCAAGTTTTTTTTACTGAAGACGTTTACCGGCGCTTTTAGTTCATTTCGAAAATCCGGACAATTTGATAATCCGGAAGGGGTCCGGTCCCAATTAATCCGAATTATTGACGCTCTACTGTAATTAAGAAATGTAACTACCGTCATTATGTTTTTTGTTTATCAGCACATGAAAAGAAACTCTCTCTCAGGGTTAATGATTTTTAAGCTGTTTGATCGTATTTACGATTGTGTATAATATTTTCTTTTCTTTAAACCAAACCAAATAAAGTTAGTATGTAATGTTTTGATAAATAGCAATGTAAAAAATATCTACCCTACAAATGTAACTTGACTGATTCTGAATTCTTCCAGCTGCCATGGGTTCACTTCTGGTTGATGTTTATTATTTTCAAAAGCAATATCAGGCTTGGCGATCCGTTCCTCTACGCGAATTTCTTATTGGTTTTACAGCTGAATGTTGTTTTCTATGACGACTGCAAAACAGATATCTCCTCGGAATATTTAATTATATTTTATGGCCACTCAAACTATTCTTCAGTACGGGATTTCCCTCTTCTATTGGCGTTCTATTAAGGATATGTTTAGATTTCTTGTAATATTATTTATTTATTGAGTATTATTTTATTTTATTAAACTCAATATTAATGTTGAATCTCTCCTCCTGATTGTTTACTTTTTTAAATTGATAATCAAAAACTCTGGTATAACAAATTAAATTCCTTTACTGTTTCTTTGTTTACATATAACATTAAACTTGATGATGTACAAATTTGATTTATTTAATTGCTACCAATTATTAATTTACATATCACTCTCTTAGACTCTTCATGTAACTCTTATTAGATATAATTTTAGACTCCTCACGTAACTCTTATTAGATATAAATTTAGATTAATGATGTTACTTTTCTTAGATATGAATTTAGACTATTCACGCTACTCTTATTCAATATAATTCAAGACTCCTGATGTTACTTTTCTTAGATATAAAATTAGACTAAAAACATTTCCTTTCATTTCTATAAAATACAATCTCTAACAATTTACAAATTTGCCACATTGATAATTCCCTACTTTCATTACATCTTTTTATCATATACCTATTAAAAAACTTATATAACTTTTCTACTTCTTATTAAGTATATTTATTTTATCTCTAATATTCATAATTCTAGTTGGTATTTATTAAATTACAGTTTTCTTACTATTTACTCTTATTATAACATTCATTCCAAAATTCATATATTCTTTTCAGAACATATAACTTAATACAGTTTTATCTCATATACGAATCTACCTCTATGTTGACTGGGTGAGTCGATAGTCCCAATGTTTTTGTTTACATTTTAAAACATATGTTCCAGTTAATATTAAATTTGTATCTTTTTCTTTTAAAATTTATTATTTTCCTCTTATGTACTGCGTTGCATTTTAACAGCAGTACATAATACCTTCCCTTATTTCATAATTTCAGATACAATTTGAGATGAAATTTTGAAATAATTAATTTATTATTACAAACATAGTCTAACCTTAATATTTAAAACAGCTGATTAATTAGTTATTTGTACCTCACAAAATTCTTTTAACAAATTGGTTTTTTCTTTTATTAACCTTACAAATATGGTTCATCATTATCATGAATCACGATATCTCAAGCACTCGTTTATGATTTAAACAACATTAATTAAACCAACTGGTTTTACATCAAAATAATAAATAACCAATAACAATTGTGCCTAATTTCATGGCTAAAAAACTCAAAAACACGACTAAAACATTATATTTCTTTTAAACCTCACCTTCCCAATCCTGGTCATACATTTCATTTGTTCTTCATTTCAGAAATTTTTTTTTTTTTAATTTTTCTATAACATGGGTATCAGTTTTAATGATGTAATATGCTTTGTAAACCTAATAACTGTCCATGATAATCAGTATATCTTTAATATGTTTCCTACCACTAGTTGAGAATGGTCCACAAATGTCAACAAAACTTGCTCTAACGCTCTCACTGCTTGATGATTTATCCACCTTCCCTCATATCTGACATGGGCTAACTTGATTATTTTACAAATATTATGTAGTAACTTAGCACCTAAAACTTGATGTTGATTCTTCATACTTTTCACACCTCGAGTCATATTTATTTTTTTTGTTATTTCTTCACCTCGTTCTTTGTATCATCCCTAAAATACCATAATTCCCTAACATTAAATACTACATATGGGTTCGGATTCGGAGGGGCACTATTGGCTTCCATTACTCCGCCGTTTTCCCTAAATATATCATCCGAAATCAAAGGAACTTCATCTCTGCCCAGGAAAAAATAAAGTTGCACTATCACAACACAATACATATAATAATTACCTACAAGGTAGCTCCTTCGCTACAAACTTATATTCCAGGGATTGTTACATTATTTCTTTGAGGTCTATTCACATTTTTATTCTATGACTATTTCACTTCTAGTGTTTTATCACTTCAATTAATGTTCTATCTTTCACATGTAACTGGTTAACCTTACTCAACCTACATGTTGTATTATTTCCATCTTGGTGCTGTCAATCAATAATATTTTAGATTCTATCTTCATCTAACTCATTCTAACCCTTCTTAAATAGTAACTAGTATTATTGTTTTTTTTTTATCATTGTTATTATACTGATTAATCTGGTTATTCAAATAATTATTATGGTTATTAACCGTCTTTCTCTTCTTTTATGATTATTAGTTCAAAATAATTTCTTTTAAAATATTTATAGTAAGATGATCTTACTTATTTTAGAATTTTGGGGTTTATTTTCCTTTCTTTTAATTCATAAAATAAAATTTTTTATTTGTAATAACTTCCATATTATGTTATTTGTATTAATAATTAATCCAATCTTTGTTCCATTAGTTTGCTTTAGTCCATTCCCATAAAATCAGTCCCTTCTTTCCATATTTTCATCTTTAGTTCATCCATTGTCAAATACATAAGTTGTCCTTTTTGCCCGGACTATTATTGTTTTCAGTATGAATTCTATCTTTGTCAACTTTATCACTACGGCCTTGTATTTTGATTTTTCTGCTGCGAAGTCTTCACTCATTTCAAGACCTACTATTGAATTTCCAATCCATTCTGTCCTAATGACATATCTTTCGATCACTCTGTACTGCAATTTTTCGAACACCAAATTTTCAATGGTATCTTCGCCTGCTTTTAACACTTTATTATCTAGTTCATTAACCAAATATGTCACTGGTATATCAACTATTGATGATATAGCTGATATTTTATTATCCCTTTCTTTTTCTGATGTATTCATTTTAAATATAAATTTCCTTAAGTTTTTACTATGATTTGTTAATTCTGTTCTTTCTATGTAATTAGCGATTGGGAGATTATGTACATTAACCAGCCCACTCCTAATCATATCTAATTCTTCCTGTGTATTTTTCTGTTTCTTGGGACGTCTTTTACCTATTTTCTTCGTCTTCTTTTCCACATACTTATTATTCTCTTTGTTTCTGCTATGTTTCTTTTCAGATACCAATACACTTTTGTCTTTTTTATTTTCTATTTTTTCCTTAACACCTTCAGAAGTACTGTCTAGTGTTTTTTGACACTTCTTGAAACCCCTATCTAATGTTTCACTTAATTCTCTGAAACTCTCTTTCATTGTTTCTCTAAATCCTCACTATTTTGTTTTAATAAATTTTCATTATCTTTTTTCATTTTCTCATTATCCTCTTTCATTTCCTGTTTGTTCTTGTCCAATTTTTCACTTATTTGTTTCAATAATTCCTCATTATTTCTGTCCATGTTGTCATTCAGTGTTTTATTGCTTTCTTCTATTCTTCTGAATTGCTCCATCATAATCCTCATAAATTCCTTTAAATTATCATCCATTGGTTGGGTTGGTTTCTTTGGTTGGTCCCCTTGGCCATCCCTTACTATTACTTCCATTTCATTTTCTTCCTCTTCATCACTATTACTCCTTAATTCATATCGTTGCTCTGGTTTGTTAGCCATTTTACAATATTTAACGTAATTTAATTACAAGGAAATTTTTTATGCTAATTAAATTTAACAAAATTGTGTTATTTGGTGCTGGCTTAAAGAAAATCTTTGCTTTCACGTATGGGCGCCATTTATGTACTGTTATTATATTTCAGGTATGGTAATTATGTAATTATGATATACAGTAGAGCGTCAATAATTCGGACGTCAAAAATCCAGATCGTCGATAATCCGGATTCGATTCTGGCGAAAAAAAAATCGCATGAAGTGAATACATTTGTTTAAAAGCGTCGGCACAACTGTAAAACTCGCTGCGCCCTACAGAGTGGAGCGCGAATTGCGTGTTGTGTGGTGGAGGGAGGGGCAGTGAAAGCGGGGGCCCCTGTCAGTCGTGTCAGGCAACTGACTTCGAGTATTGTTCTCTGTGCGTGCACTAAGTTTTTGTTTACCAAATCGATCGTTTGTGTACAGTAGAGTGTTTGTGTGTGTGTCGGTTTGTCTGTGTTTTGTTTTTTGACTGAGAGCACACCAACCCAGCTCATTCTCCTAAAACGAATCAAGGACTTAGCTGCAAAAAAACGAACCACTACCGCTGTTCAAAAGTCCATAAAAGATTTTTTTAAAAGCTCAAATACTGTATGATTTACTGTACATATTTTTATTACTGTACTTTACTGTATTTTGTTGTAGGTCTAGATTTACTGTACATAAAATAAGACAGTCTGTAAATGCAATACTGTACATACAGTATTTTTTTCTGTAATTGAAAAACGTAAAAATTTAACTAAATTAATGGTTTTATTCATCCGCTCCACTTCTGTAACCATCAGAGTGAATTATGAACGATTTTAGCAAGTTTTTTTTACTGAAGACGTTTACCGGCGCTTTTAGTTCATTTCGAAAATCCGGACAATTTGATAATCCGGAAGGGGTCCGGTCCCAATTAATCCGAATTATTGACGCTCTACTGTAATTAAGAAATGTAACTACCGTCATTATGTTTTTTGTTTATCAGCACATGAAAAGAAACTCTCTCTCAGGGTTAATGATTTTTAAGCTGTTTGATCGTATTTACGATTGTGTATAATATTTTCTTTTCTTTAAACCAAACCAAATAAAGTTAGTATGTAATGTTTTGATAAATAGCAATGTAAAAAATATCTACCCTACAAATGTAACTTGACTGATTCTGAATTCTTCCAGCTGCCATGGGTTCACTTCTGGTTGATGTTTATTATTTTCAAAAGCAATATCAGGCTTGGCGATCCGTTCCTCTACGCGAATTTCTTATTGGTTTTACAGCTGAATGTTGTTTTCTATGACGACTGCAAAACAGATATCTCCTCGGAATATTTAATTATATTTTATGGCCACTCAAACTATTCTTCAGTACGGGATTTCCCTCTTCTATTGGCGTTCTATTAAGGATATGTTTAGATTTCTTGTAATATTATTTATTTATTGAGTATTATTTTATTTTATTAAACTCAATATTAATGTTGAATCTCTCCTCCTGATTGTTTACTTTTTTAAATTGATAATCAAAAACTCTGGTATAACAAATTAAATTCCTTTACTGTTTCTTTGTTTACATATAACATTAAACTTGATGATGTACAAATTTGATTTATTTAATTGCTACCAATTATTAATTTACATATCACTCTCTTAGACTCTTCATGTAACTCTTATTAGATATAATTTTAGACTCCTCACGTAACTCTTATTAGATATAAATTTAGATTAATGATGTTACTTTTCTTAGATATGAATTTAGACTATTCACGCTACTCTTATTCAATATAATTCAAGACTCCTGATGTTACTTTTCTTAGATATAAAATTAGACTAAAAACATTTCCTTTCATTTCTATAAAATACAATCTCTAACAATTTACAAATTTGCCACATTGATAATTCCCTACTTTCATTACATCTTTTTATCATATACCTATTAAAAAACTTATATAACTTTTCTACTTCTTATTAAGTATATTTATTTTATCTCTAATATTCATAATTCTAGTTGGTATTTATTAAATTACAGTTTTCTTACTATTTACTCTTATTATAACAATCATTCCAAAATTCATATATTCTTTTCAGAACATATAACTTAATACAGTTTTATCTCATATACGAATCTACCTCTATGTTGACTGGGTGAGTCGATAGTCCCAATGTTTTGTTTACATTTTAAAACATATGTTCCAGTTAATATTAAATTTGTATCTTTTTCTTTAAAATTTATTATTTTCCTCTTATGTACTGCGTTGCATTTTAACAGCAGTACATAATACCTTCCCTTATTTCATAATTTCAGATACAATTTGAGATGAAATTTTGAAATAATTAATTTATTATTACAAACATAGTCTAACCTTAATATTTAAAACAGCTGATTAATTAGTTATTTGTACCTCACAAAATTCTTTTAACAAATTGGTTTTTTTCTTTTATTAACCTTACAAATATGGTTCATCATTATCATGAATCACGATATCTCAAGCACTCGTTTATGATTTAAACAACATTAATTAAACCAACTGGTTTTACATCAAAATAATAAATAACCAATAACAATTGTGCCTAATTTCATGGCTAAAAAACTCAAAAACACGACTAAAACATTATATTTCTTTTAAACCTCACCTTCCCAATCCTGGTCATACATTTCATTTGTTCTTCATTTCAGAAATAATTTTTTTTTAATTTTTCTATAACATGGGTATCAGTTTTAATGATGTAATATGCTTTGTAAACCTAATAACTGTCCATGATAATCAGTATATCTTTAATATGTTTCCTACCACTAGTTGAGAATGGTCCACAAATGTCAACAAAACTTGCTCTAACGCTCTCACTGCTTGATGATTTATCCACCTTCCCTCATATCTGACATGGGCTAACTTGATTATTTTACAAATATTATGTAGTAACTTAGCACCTAAAACTTGATGTTGATTCTTCATACTTTTCACACCTCGAGTCATATTTATTTTTTTTGTTATTTCTTCACCTCGTTCTTTGTATCATCCCTAAAATACCATAATTCCCTAACATTAAATACTACATATGGGTTCGGATTCGGAGGGGCACTATTGGCTTCCATTACTCCGCCGTTTTCCCTAAATATATCATCCGAAATCAAAGGAACTTCATCTCTGCCCAGGAAAAAATAAAGTTGCACTATCACAACACAATACATATAATAATTACCTACAAGGTAGCTCCTTCGCTACAAACTTATATTCCAGGGATTGTTACATTATTTCTTTGAGGTCTATTCACATTTTTATTCTATGACTATTTCACTTCTAGTGTTTTATCACTTCAATTAATGTTCTATCTTTCACATGTAACTGGTTAACCTTACTCAACCTACATGTTGTATTATTTCCATCTTGGTGCTGTCAATCAATAATATTTTAGATTCTATCTTCATCTAACTCATTCTAACCCTTCTTAAATAGTAACTAGTATTAATTGTTTTTTTTTTTTATCATTGTTATTATACTGATTAATCTGGTTATTCAAATAATTATTATGGTTATTAACCGTCTTTCTCTTCTTTTATGATTATTAGTTCAAAATAATTTCTTTTAAAATATTTATAGTAAGATGATCTTACTTATTTTAGAATTTTGGGGTTTATTTTCCTTTCTTTTAATTCATAAAATAAAATTTTTTATTTGTAATAACTTCCATATTATGTTATTTGTATTAATAATTAATCCAATCTTTGTTCCATTAGTTTGCTTTAGTCCATTCCCATAAAATCAGTCCCTTCTTTCCATATTTTCATCTTTAGTTCATCCATTGTCAAATACATAAGTTGTCCTTTTTGCCCGGACTATTATTGTTTTCAGTATGAATTCTATCTTTGTCAACTTTATCACTACGGCCTTGTATTTTGATTTTTCTGCTGCGAAGTCTTCACTCATTTCAAGACCTACTATTGAATTTCCAATCCATTCTGTCGAATGACATATCTTTCGATCACTCTGTACTGCAATTTTTCGAACACCAAATTTTCAATGGTATCTTCGCCTGCTTTTAACACTTTATTATCTAGTTCATTAACCAAATATGTCACTGGTATATCAACTATTGATGATATAGCTGATATTTTATTATCCCTTTCTTTTTCTGATGTATTCATTTTAAATATAAATTTCCTTAAGTTTTTACTATGATTTGTTAATTCTGTTCTTTCTATGTAATTAGCGATTGGGAGATTATGTACATTAACCAGCCCACTCCTAATCATATCTAATTCTTCCTGTGTATTTTTCTGTTTCTTGGGACGTCTTTTACCTATTTTCTTCGTCTTCTTTTCCACATACTTATTATTCTCTTTGTTTCTGCTATGTTTCTTTTCAGATACCAATACACTTTTGTCTAAATATCACTATAATATTGACGACTCGGAACACAAAGTTTTTTATAAGTAAAAACGTAAAGTTTTACCTTACAGCCTAAACCGGCTTTCACCTATAGAAGGCTTCATCAGAGGCTGTCCAAACACTTTTGTCTTTTTTATTTTCTATTTTTTCCTTAACACCTTCAGAAGTACTGTCTAGTGTTTTTTGACACTTCTTGAAACCCCTATCTAATGTTTCACTTAATTCTCTGAAACTCTCTTTCATTTGTTTCTCTAATTCCTCACTATTTTGTTTTAATAAATTTTCATTATCTTTTTTCATTTTCACATTATCCTCTTTCATTTCCTGTTTGTTCTTGTCCAATTTTTCACTTATTTGTTTCAATAATTCCTCATTATTTCTGTCCATGTTGTCATTCAGTGTTTTATTGCTTTCTTCTATTCTTCTGAATTGCTCCATCATAATCCTCATAAATTCCTTTAAATTATCATCCATTGGCTGGGTTGGTTTCTTTGGTTGGTCCCCTTGGGCATCCCTTACTATTACTTCCATTTCATTTTCTTCCTCTTCATCACTATTACTCCTTAATTCATATCGTTGCTCTGGTTTGTTAGCCATTTTACAATATTTAACGTAATTTAATTACAAGGAAATTTTTTATGCTAATTAAATTTAACAAAATTGTGTTATTTGGTGCTGGCTTAAAGAAAATCTTTGCTTTCACGTATGGGCGCCATTTATGTACTGTTATTATATTTCAGGTATGGTAATTATGTAATTATGATATACAGTAGAGCGTCAATAATTCGGACGTCAAAAATCCGGATCGTCGATAATCCGGATTCGATTCTGGCGAAAAAAAAATCGCATGAAGTGAATACATTTGTTTAAAAGCGTCGGCACAACTGTAAAACTCGCTGCGCCCTACAGAGTGGAGCGCGAATTGCGTGTTGTGTGGTGGAGGGAGGGGCAGTGAAAGCGGGAGAAGGTCGCACAGTCACATGTATACCTGCTACCCTGCCCCTGTCAGTCGTGTCAGGCAACTGACCTCGAGTATTGTTCTCTGTGCGTGCACTAAGTTTTTGTTTACCAAATCGATCGTTTGTGTACAGTAGAGTGTTTGTGTGTGTGTCGGTTTGTCTGTGTTTTGTTTTTTGACTGAGAGCACACCAACCCAGCTCATTCTCCTAAAACGAATCAAGGACTTAGCTGCAAAAAAACGAACCACTACCGCTGTTCAAAAGTCCATAAAAGATTTTTTTAAAAGCTCAAATACTGTATGATTTACTGTACATATTTTTATTACTGTACTTTACTGTATTTTGTTGTAGGTCTAGATTTACTGTACATAAAATAAGACAGTCTGTAAATGCAATACTGTACATACAGTATTTTTTTCTGTAATTGAAAAACGTAAAAATTTAACTAAATTAATGGTTTTATTCATCCGCTCCACTTCTGTAACCATCAGAGTGAATTATGAACTATTTTAGCAAGTTTTTTTTACTGAAGACGTTTACCGGCGCTTTTAGTTCATTTTGAAAATCCGGACAATTTGATAATCCGGAAGGGGTCCGGTCCCAATTAATCCGAATTATTGACGCTCTACTGTAATTAAGAAATGTAACTACCGTCATTATGTTTTTTGTTTATCAGCACATGAAAAGAAACTCTCTCTCAGGGTTAATGATTATTAAGCTGTTTGATCGTATTTACGATTGTGTATAATATTTTCTTTTCTTTAAACCAAACCAAATAAAGTTAGTATGTAATGTTTTGATAAATAGCAATGTAAAAAATATCTACCCTACAAATGTAACTTGACTGATTCTGAATTCTTCCAGCTGCCATGGGTTCACTTCTGGTTGATGTTTATTATTTTCAAAAGCAATATCAGGCTTGGCGATCCGTTCCTCTACGCGAATTTCTTATTGGTTTTACAGCTGAATGTTGTTTTCTATGACGACTGCAAAACAGATATCTCCTCGGAATATTTAATTATATTTTATGGCCACTCAAACTATTCTTCAGTACGGGATTTCTCTCTTCTATTGGCGTTCTATTAAGGATATGTTTAGATTTCTTGTAATATTATTTATTTATTGAGTATTATTTTATTTTATTAAACTCAATATTAATGTTGAATCTCTCCTCCTGATTGTTTACTTTTTTAAATTGATAATCAAAAACTCTGGTATAACAAATTAAATTCCTTTACTGTTTCTTTGTTTACATATAACATTAAACTTGATGATGTACAAATTTGATTTATTTAATTGCTACCAATTATTAATTTACATATCACTCTCTTAGACTCTTCATGTAATTCTTATTAGATATAATTTTAGACTCCTCACGTAACTCTTATTAGATATAAATTTAGATTAATGATGTTACTTTTCTTAGATATGAATTTAGACTATTCATGCTACTCTTATTCAATATAATTCAAGACTCCTGATGTTACTTTTCTTAGATATAAAATTAGACTAAAAACATTTCCTTTCATTTCTATACAATACAATCTCTAACAATTTACAAATTTGCCACATTGATAATTCCCTACTTTCATTACATCTTTTTATCATATACCTATTAAAAAACTTATATAACTTTTCTACTTCTTATTAAGTATATTTATTTTATCTCTAATATTCATAATTCTAGTTGGTATTTATTAAATTACAGTTTTCTTACTATTTACTCTTATTATAACATTCATTCCAAAATTCATATATTCTTTTCAGAACATATAACTTAATACAGTTTTATCTCATATACGAATCTACCTCTATGTTGACTGGGTGAGTCGATAGTCCCAATGTTTTTGTTTACATTTTAAAACATATGTTCCAGTTAATATTAAATTTGTATCTTTTTCTTTTAAAATTTATTATTTTCCTCTTATGTACTGCGTTGCATTTTAACAGCAGTACATAATACCTTCCCTTATTTCATAATTTCAGATACAATTTGAGATGAAATTTTGAAATATTTAATTTATTATTACAAACATAGTCTAACCTTAATATTTAAAACAGCTGATTAATTAGTTATTTGTACCTCACAAAATTCTTTTAACAAATTGGTTTTTTCTTTTATTAACCTTACAAATATGGTTCATCATTATCATGAATCACGATATCTCAAGCACTCGTTTATGATTTAAACAACATTAATTAAACCAACTGGTTTTACATCAAAATAATAAATAACCAATAACAATTGTGCCTAATTTCATGGCTAAAAAACTCAAAAACACGACTAAAACATTATATTTCTTTTAAACCTCACCTTCCCAATCCTGGTCATACATTTCATTTGTTCTTCATTTCAGAAATAATTTTTTTTTAATTTTTCTATAACATGGGTATCAGTTTTAATGATGTAATATGCTTTGTAAACCTAATAACTGTCCATGATAATCAGTATATCTTTAATATGTTTCCTACCACTAGTTGAGAATGGTCCACAAATGTCAACAAAACTTGCTCTAACGCTCTCACTGCTTGATGATTTATCCACCTTCCCTCATATCTGACATGGGCTAACTTGATTATTTTACAAATATTATGTAGTAACTTAGCACCTAAAACTTGATGTTGATTCTTCATACTTTTCACACCTCGAGTCATATTTATTTTTTTTGTTATTTCTTCACCTCGTTCTTTGTATCATCCCTAAAATACCATAATTCCCTAACATTAAATACTACATATGGGTTCGGATTCGGAGGGGCACTATTGGCTTCCATTACTCCGCCGTTTTCCCTAAATATATCATCCGAAATCAAAGGAACTTCATCTCTGCCCAGGAAAAAATAAAGTTGCACTATCACAACACAATACATATAATAATTACCTACAAGGTAGCTCCTTCGCTACAAACTTATATTCCAGGGATTGTTACATTATTTCTTTGAGGTCTATTCACATTTTTATTCTATGACTATTTCACTTCTAGTGTTTTATCACTTCAATTAATGTTCTATCTTTCACATGTAACTGGTTAACCTTACTCAACCTACATGTTGTATTATTTCCATCTTGGTGCTGTCAATCAATAATATTTTAGATTCTATCTTCATCTAACTCATTCTAACCCTTCTTAAATAGTAACTAGTATTAATTGTTTTTTTTTTATCAGTGTTATTATACTGATTAATCTGGTTATTCAAATAATTATTATGGTTATTAACCGTCTTTCTCTTCTTTTATGATTATTAGTTCAAAATAATTTCTTTTAAAATATTTATAGTAAGATGATCTTACTTATTTTAGAATTTTGGGGTTTATTTTCCTTTCTTTTAATTCATAAAATAAAATTTTTTATTTGTAATAACTTCCATATTATGTTATTTGTATTAATAATTAATCCAATCTTTGTTCCATTAGTTTGCTTTAGTCCATTCCCATAAAATCAGTCCCTTCTTTCCATATTTTCATCTTTAGTTCATCCATTGTCAAATACATAAGTTGTCCTTTTTGCCCGGACTATTATTGTTTTCAGTATGAATTCTATCTTTGTCAACTTTATCACTACGGCCTTGTATTTTGATTTTTCTGCTGCGAAGTCTTCACTCATTTCAAGACCTACTATTGAATTTCCAATCCATTCTGTCCTAATGACATATCTTTCGATCACTCTGTACTGCAATTTTTCGAACACCAAATTTTCAATGGTATTTCGCCTGCTTTTAACACTTTATTATCTAGTTCATTAACCAAATATGTCACTGGTATATCAACTATTGATGATATAGCTGATATTTTATTATCCCTTTCTTTTTCTGATGTATTCATTTTAAATATAAATTTCCTTAAGTTTTTACTATGATTTGTTAATTCTGTTCTTTCTATGTAATTAGCGATTGGGAGATTATGTACATTAACCAGCCCACTCCTAATCATATCTAATTCTTCCTGTGTATTTTTCTGTTTCTTGGGACGTCTTTTACCTATTTTCTTCGTCTTCTTTTCCACATACTTATTATTCTCTTTGTTTCTGCTATGTTTCTTTTCAGATACCAATACACTTTTGTCTAAATATCACTATAATATTGACGACTCGGAACACAAAGTTTTTTATAAGTAAAAACGTAAAGTTTTACCTTACAGCCTAAACCGGCTTTCACCTATAGAAGGCTTCATCAGAGGCTGTCCAAACACTTTGGTCTTTTTTATTTTCTATTTTTTCCTTAACACCTTCAGAAGTACTGTCTAGTGTTTTTTGACACTTCTTGAAACCCCTATCTAATGTTTCACTTAATTCTCTGAAACTCTCTTTCATTTGTTTCTCTAATTCCTCACTATTTTGTTTTAATAAATTTTCATTATCTTTTTTCATTTTCTCATTATCCTCTTTCATTTCCTGTTTGTTCTTGTCCAATTTTTCACTTATTTGTTTCAATAATTCCTCATTATTTCTGTCCATGTTGTCATTCAGTGTTTTATTGCTTTCTTCTATTCTTCTGAATTGCTCCATCATAATCCTCATAAATTCCTTTAAATTATCATCCATTGGTTGGGTTGGTTTCTTTGGTTGGTCCCCTTGGGCATCCCTTACTATTACTTCCATTTCATTTTCTTCCTCTTCATCACTATTACTCCTTAATTCATATCGTTGCTCTGGTTTGTTAGCCATTTTACAATATTTAACGTAATTTAATTACAAGGAAATTTTTTATGCTAATTAAATTTAACAAAATTGTGTTATTTGGTGCTGGCTTAAAGAAAATCTTTGCTTTCACGTATGGGCGCCATTTATGAACTGTTATTATATTTCAGGTATGGTAATTATGTAATTATGATATACAGTAGAGCGTCAATAATTCGGACGTCAAAAATCCGGATCGTCGATAATCCGGATTCGATTCTGGCGAAAAAAAAATCTAATGAAGTGAATACATTTGTTTAAAAGCGTCGGCACAACTGTAAAACTCGCTGCGCCCTACAGAGTGGAGCGCGAATTGCGTGTTGTGTGGTGGAGGGAGGGGCAGTGAAAGCGGGAGAAGGTCGCACAGTCACATGTATACCTGCTACCCTGCCCCTGTCAGTCGTGTCAGGCAACTGACCTCGAGTATTGTTCTCTGTGCGTGCACTAAGTTTTTGTTTACCAAATCGATCGTTTGTGTACAGTAGAGTGTTTGTGTGTGTATCGGTTTGTCTGTGTTTTGTTTTTTGACTGAGAGCACACCAACCCAGCTCATTCTCCTAAAACGAATCAAGGACTTAGCTGCAAAAAAACGAACCACTACCGCTGTTCAAAAGTCCATAAAAGATTTTTTTAAAAGCTCAAATACTGTATGATTTACTGTACATATTTTTATTACTGTACTTTACTGTATTTTGTTGTAGGTCTAGATTTACTGTACATAAAATAAGACAGTCTGTAAATGCAATACTGTACATACAGTATTTTTTTCTGTAATTGAAAAACGTAAAAATTTAACTAAATTAATGGTTTTATTCATCCGCTCCACTTCTGTAACCATCAGAGTGAATTATGAACTATTTTAGCAAGTTTTTTTTACTGAAGACGTTTACCGGCGCTTTTAGTTCATTTTGAAAATCCGGACAATTTGATAATCCGGAAGGGGTCCGGTCCCAATTAATCCGAATTATTGACGCTCTACTGTAATTAAGAAATGTAACTACCGTCATTATGTTTTTTGTTTATCAGCACATGAAAAGAAACTCTCTCTCAGGGTTAATGATTATTAAGCTGTTTGATCGTATTTACGATTGTGTATAATATTTTCTTTTCTTTAAACCAAACCAAATAAAGTTAGTATGTAATGTTTTGATAAATAGCAATGTAAAAAATATCTACCCTACAAATGTAACTTGACTGATTCTGAATTCTTCCAGCTGCCATGGGTTCACTTCTGGTTGATGTTTATTATTTTCAAAAGCAATATCAGGCTTGGCGATCCGTTCCTCTACACGAATTTCTTATTGGTTTTACAGCTGAATGTTGTTTTCTATGACGACTGCAAAACAGATATCTCCTCGGAATATTTAATTATATTTTATGGCCACTCAAACTATTCTTCAGTACGGGATTTCTCTCTTCTATTGGCGTTCTATTAAGGATATGTTTAGATTTCTTGTAATATTATTTATTTATTGAGTATTATTTTATTTTATTAAACTCAATATTAATGTTGAATCTCTCCTCCTGATTGTTTACTTTTTTAAATTGATAATCAAAAACTCTGGTATAACAAATTAAATTCCTTTACTGTTTCTTTGTTTACATATAACATTAAACTTGATGATGTACAAATTTGATTTATTTAATTGCTACCAATTATTAATTTACATATCACTCTCTTAGACTCTTCATGTAATTCTTATTAGATATAATTTTAGACTCCTCACGTAACTCTTATTAGATATAAATTTAGATTAATGATGTTACTTTTCTTAGATATGAATTTAGACTATTCATGCTACTCTTATTCAATATAATTCAAGACTCCTGATGTTACTTTTCTTAGATATAAAATTAGACTAAAAACATTTCCTTTCATTTCTATACAATACAATCTCTAACAATTTACAAATTTGCCACATTGATAATTCCCTACTTTCATTACATCTTTTTATCATATACCTATTAAAAAACTTATATAACTTTTCTACTTCTTATTAAGTATATTTATTTTATCTCTAATATTCATAATTCTAGTTGGTATTTATTAAATTAGTTTTCTTACTATTTACTCTTATTATAACATTCATTCCAAAATTCATATATTCTTTTCAGAACATATAACTTAATACAGTTTTATCTCATATACGAATCTACCTCTATGTTGACTGGGTGAGTCGATAGTCCCAATGTTTTTGATTACATTTTAAAACATATGTTCCAGTTAATATTAAATTTGTATCTTTTTCTTTTAAAATTTATTATTTTCCTCTTATGTACTGCATTGCATTTTAACAGCAGTACATAATACCTTCCCTTATTTCATAATTTCAGATACAATTTGAGATGAAATTTTGAAATAATTAATTTATTATTACAAACATAGTCTAACCTTAATATTTAAAACAGCTGATTAATTAGTTATTTGTACCTCACAAAATTCTTTTAACAAAAATGGTTTTTTTCTTTTATTAACCTTACAAATATGGTTCATCATTATCATGAATCACGATATCTCAAGCACTCGTTTATGATTTAAACAACATTAATTAAACCAACTGGTTTTACATCAAAATAATAAATAACCAATAACAATTGTGCCTAATTTCATGGCTAAAAAACTCAAAAACACGACTAAAACATTATATTTCTTTTAAACCTCACCTTCCCAATCCTGGTCATACATTTCATTTGTTCTTCATTTCAGAAATAATTTTTTTTTAATTTTTCTATAACATGGGTATCAGTTTTAATGATGTAATATGCTTTGTAAACCTAATAACTGTCCATGATAATCAGTATATCTTTAATATGTTTCCTACCACTAGTTGAGAATGGTCCACAAATGTCAACAAAACTTGCTCTAACGCTCTCACTGCTTGATGATTTATCCACCTTCCCTCATATCTGACATGGGCTAACTTGATTATTTTACAAATATTATGTAGTAACTTAGCACCTAAAACTTGATGTTGATTCTTCATACTTTTCACACCTCGAGTCATATTTATTTTTTTTGTTATTTCTTCACCTCGTTCTTTGTATCATCCCTAAAATACCATAATTCCCTAACATTAAATACTACATATGGGTTCGGATTCGGAGGGGCACTATTGGCTTCCATTACTCCGCCGTTTTCCCTAAATATATCATCCGAAATCAAAGGAACTTCATCTCTGCCCAGGAAAAAATAAAGTTGCACTATCACAACACAATACATATAATAATTACCTACAAGGTAGCTCCTTCGCTACAAACTTATATTCCAGGGATTGTTACATTATTTCTTTGAGGTCTATTCACATTTTTATTCTATGACTATTTCACTTCTAGTGTTTTATCACTTCAATTAATTGTTCTATCTTTCACATGTAACTGGTTTAACCTTACTCAACCTACATGTTGTATTATTTCCATCTTGGTGCTGTCAATCAATAATAATTTTAGATTCTATCTTCATCTAACTCATTCTAACCCTTCTTAAATAGTAACTAGTATTAATTGTTTTTTTTTATCAGTGTTATTATACTGATTAATCTGGTTATTCAAATAATTATTATGGTTATTAACCGTCTCTCTCTTCTTTTATGATTATTAGTTCAAAAATAATTTCTTTTAAAATATTTATAGTAAGGATGATCTTACTTATTTTAGAATTTTGGGGTTTATTTTCCTTTCTTTTAATTCATAAAATAAAATTTTTTATTTGTAATAACTTCCATATTATGTTATTTGTATTAATAATTAATCCAATCTTTGTTCCATTAGTTTGCTTTAGTCCATTCCCATAAAATCAGTCCCTTCTTTCCATATTTTCATCTTTAGTTCATCCATTGTCAAATACATAAGTTGTCCTTTTTGCCCGGACTATTATTGTTTTCAGTATGAATTCTATCTTTGTCAACTTTATCACTACGGCCTTGTATTTTGATTTTTCTGCTGCGAAGTCTTCACTCATTTCAAGACCTACTATTGAATTTCCAATCCATTCTGTCCTAATGACATATCTTTCAATCACTCTGTACTGTGCAATTTTTCGAACACCAAATTTTCAATGGTATCTTCGCCTGCTTTTAACACTTTATTATCTAGTTCATTAACCAAATATGTCACTGGTATATCAACTATTGATGATATAGCTGATATTTTATTATCCCCTTTCTTTTTCTGATGTATTCATTTTAAATATAAATTTCCTTAAGTTTTTACTATGATTGTTAATTCTGTTCTTTCTATGTAATTAGCGATTGGGAGATTATGTACATTAACCAGCCCACTCCTAATCATATCTAATTCTTCCTGTGTATTTTTCTGTTTCTTGGGACGTCTTTTACCTATTTTCCTCGTCTTCTTTTCCACATACTTATTATTCTCTTTGTTTCTGCTATGTTTCTTTTCAGATACCAATACACTTTTGTCTAAATATCACTATAATATTGACGACTCGGAACACAAAGTTTTTTATAAGTAAAAACGTAAAGTTTTACCTTACAGCCTAAACCGGCTTTCACCTATAGAAGGCTTCATCAGAGGCTGTCACAAACACTTTCTGTCTTTTTTATTTTCTATTTTTTCCTTAACACCTTCAGAAGTACTGTCTAGTGTTTTTTGACACTTCTTGAAACCCCTATCTAATGTTTCACTTAATTCTCTGAAACTCTCTTTCATTTGTTTCTCTAATTCCTCACTATTTTGTTTTAATAAATTTTCATTATCTTTTTTCATTTTCTCATTATCCTCTTTCATTTCCTGTTTGTTCTTGTCCAATTTTTCACTTATTTGTTTCAATAATTCCTCATTATTTCTGTCCATGTTGTCATTCAGGTGTTTTTATTGCTTTCTTCTATTCTTCTGAATTGCTCCATCATAATCCTCATAAATTCCTTTAAATTATCATCCATTGGTTGGGTTGGTTTCTTTGGTTGGTCCCCTTGCCATCCCTTACTATTACTTCCATTTCATTTTCTTCCTCTTTCATCACTATTTACTCCTTAATTCATATCGTTGCTCTGGTTTGTTAGCCATTTTACAATATTTAACGTAATTTAATTACAAGTATGCTAATTAAATTTAACAAAATTGTGTTATTTGGTGCTGGCTTAAAGAAAATCTTTGCTTTCACGTATGGGCGCCATTTATGTACTGTTATTATATTTCAGGTATGGTAATTATGTAATTATGATATACAGTAGAGCGTCAATAATTCGGACGTCAAAAATCCGGATCGTCGATAATCCGGATTCGATTCTGGCGAAAAAAAAAATCGCATGAAGTGAATACATTTGTTTAAAAGCGTCGGCACAACTGTAAAACTCGCTGCGCCCTACAGAGTGGAGCGCGAATTGCGTGTTGTGTGGTGGAGGGAGGGGCAGTGAAAGCGGGAGAAGGTCGCACAGTCACATGTATACCTGCTACCCTGCCCCTGTCAGTCGTGTCAGGCAACTGACTTCGAGTATTGTTCTCTGTGCGTGCACTAAGTTTTTGTTTACCAAATCGATCGTTTGTGTACAGTAGAGTGTTTGTGTGTGTGTCGGTTTGTCTGTGTTTTGTTTTTTGACTGAGAGCACACCAACCCAGCTCATTCTCCTAAAACGAATCAAGGACTTAGCTGCAAAAAAACGAACCACTACCGCTGTTCAAAAGTCCATAAAAGATTTTTTTAAAAGCTCAAATACTGTATGATTTACTGTACATATTTTTATTACTGTACTTTACTGTATTTTGTTGTAGGTCTAGATTTACTGTACATAAAATAAGACAGTCTGTAAATGCAATACTGTACATACAGTATTTTTTTCTGTAATTGAAAAACGTAAAAATTTAACTAAATTAATGGTTTTATTCATCCGCTCCACTTCTGTAACCATCAGAGTGAATTATGAACGATTTTAGCAAGTTTTTTTTACTGAAGACGTTTACCGGCGCTTTTAGTTCATTTCGAAAATCCGGACAATTTGATAATCCGGAAGGGGTCCGGTCCCAATTAATCCGAATTATTGACGCTCTACTGTAATTAAGAAATGTAACTACCGTCATTATGTTTTTTGTTTATCAGCACATGAAAAGAAACTCTCTCTCAGGGTTAATGATTATTAAGCTGTTTGATCGTATTTACGATTGTGTATAATATTTTCTTTTCTTTAAACCAAACCAAATAAAGTTAGTATGTAATGTTTTGATAAATAGCAATGTAAAAAATATCTACCCTACAAATGTAACTTGACTGATTCTGAATTCTTCCAGCTGCCATGGGTTCACTTCTGGTTGATGTTTATTATTTTCAAAAGCAATATCAGGCTTGGCGATCCGTTCCTCTACGCGAATTTCTTATTGGTTTTACAGCTGAATGTTGTTTTCTATGACGACTGCAAAACAGATATCTCCTCGGAATATTTAATTATATTTTATGGCCACTCAAACTATTCTTCAGTACGGGATTTCCCTCTTCTATTGGCGTTCTATTAAGGATATGTTTAGATTTCTTGTAATATTATTTATTTATTGAGTATTATTTTATTTTATTAAACTCAATATTAATGTTGAATCTCTCCTCCTGATTGTTTACTTTTTTAAATTGATAATCAAAAACTCTGGTATAACAAATTAAATTCCTTTACTGTTTCTTTGTTTACATATAACATTAAACTTGATGATGTACAAATTTGATTTATTTAATTGCTACCAATTATTAATTTACATATCACTCTCTTAGACTCTTCATGTAACTCTTATTAGATATAATTTTAGACTCCTCACGTAACTCTTATTAGATATAAATTTAGATTAATGATGTTACTTTTCTTAGATATGAATTTAGACTATTCATGCTACTCTTATTCAATATAATTCAAGACTCCTGATGTTACTTTTCTGAGATATAAAATTAGACTAAAAACATTTCCTTTCATTTCTATACAATACAATCTCTAACAATTTACAAATTTGCCACATTGATAATTCCCTACTTTCATTACATCTTTTTATCATATACCTATTAAAAAACTTATATAACTTTTCTACTTCTTATTAAGTATATTTATTTTATCTCTAATATTCATAATTCTAGTTGGTATTTATTAAATTACAGTTTTCTTACTATTTACTCTTATTATAACATTCATTCCAAAATTCATATATTCTTTTCAGAACATATAACTTAATACAGTTTTATCTCATATACGAATCTACCTCTATGTTGACTGGGTGAGTCGATAGTCCCAATGTTTTTGTTTACATTTTAAAACATATGTTCCAGTTAATATTAAATTTGTATCTTTTTCTTTTAAAATTTATTATTTTCCTCTTATGTACTGCGTTGCATTTTAACAGCAGTACATAATACCTTCCCTTATTTCATAATTTCAGATACAATTTGAGATGAAATTTTGAAATAATTAATTTATTATTACAAACATAGTCTAACCTTAATATTTAAAACAGCTGATTAATTAGTTATTTGTACCTCACAAAATTCTTTTAACAAATTGGTTTTTTCTTTTATTAACCTTACAAATATGGTTCATCATTATCATGAATCACGATATCTCAAGCACTCGTTTATGATTTAAACAACATTAATTAAACCAACTGGTTTTACATCAAAATAATAAATAACCAATAACAATTGTGCCTAATTTCATGGCTAAAAAACTCAAAAACACGACTAAAACATTATATTTCTTTTAAACCTCACCTTCCCAATCCTGGTCATACATTTCATTTGTTCTTCATTTCAGAAATAATTTTTTTTTAATTTTTCTATAACATGGGTATCAGTTTTAATGATGTAATATGCTTTGTAAACCTAATAACTGTCCATGATAATCAGTATATCTTTAATATGTTTCCTACCACTAGTTGAGAATGGTCCACAAATGTCAACAAAACTTGCTCTAACGCTCTCACTGCTTGATGATTTATCCACCTTCCCTCATATCTGACATGGGCTAACTTGATTATTTTACAAATATTATGTAGTAACTTAGCACCTAAAACTTGATGTTGATTCTTCATACTTTTCACACCTCGAGTCATATTTATTTTTTTTGTTATTTCTTCACCTCGTTCTTTGTATCATCCCTAAAATACCATAATTCCCTAACATTAAATACTACATATGGGTTCGGATTCGGAGGGGCACTATTGGCTTCCATTTCTCCGCCGTTTTCCCTAAATATATCATCCGAAATCAAAGGAACTTCATCTCTGCCCAGGAAAAAATAAAGTTGCACTATCACAACACAATACATATAATAATTACCTACAAGGTAGCTCCTTCGCTACAAACTTATATTCCAGGGATTGTTACATTATTTCTTTGAGGTCTATTCACATTTTTATTCTATGACTATTTCACTTCTAGTGTTTTATCACTTCAATTAATGTTCTATCTTTCACATGTAACTGGTTAACCTTACTCAACCTACATGTTGTATTATTTCCATCTTGGTGCTGTCAATCAATAATATTTTAGATTCTATCTTCATCTAACTCATTCTAACCCTTCTTAAATAGTAACTAGTATTAATTGTTTTTTTTATCATTGTTATTATACTGATTAATCTGGTTATTCAAATAATTATTATGGTTATTAACCGTCTTTCTCTTCTTTTATGATTATTAGTTCAAAATAATTTCTTTTAAAATATTTATAGTAAGATGATCTTACTTATTTTAGAATTTTGGGGTTTATTTTCCTTTCTTTTAATTCATAAAATAAAATTTTTTATTTGTAATAACTTCCATATTATGTTATTTGTATTAATAATTAATCCAATCTTTGTTCCATTAGTTTGCTTTAGTCCATTCCCATAAAATCAGTCCCTTCTTTCCATATTTTCATCTTTAGTTCATCCATTGTCAAATACATAAGTTGTCCTTTTTGCCCGGACTATTATTGTTTTCAGTATGAATTCTATCTTTGTCAACTTTATCACTACGGCCTTGTATTTTGATTTTTCTGCTGCGAAGTCTTCACTCATTTCAAGACCTACTATTGAATTTCCAATCCATTCTGTCCTAATGACATATCTTTCGATCACTCTGTACTGCAATTTTTCGAACACCAAATTTTCAATGGTATCTTCGCCTGCTTTTAACACTTTATTATCTAGTTCATTAACCAAATATGTCACTGGTATATCAACTATTGATGATATAGCTGATATTTTATTATCCCTTTCTTTTTCTGATGTATTCATTTTAAATATAAATTTCCTTAAGTTTTTACTATGATTTGTTAATTCTGTTCTTTCTATGTAATTAGCGATTGGGAGATTATGTACATTAACCAGCCCACTCCTAATCATATCTAATTCTTCCTGTGTATTTTTCTGTTTCTTGGGACGTCTTTTACCTATTTTCTTCGTCTTCTTTTCCACATACTTATTATTCTCTTTGTTTCTGCTATGTTTCTTTTCAGATACCAATACACTTTTGTCTAAATATCACTATAATATTGACGACTCGGAACACAAAGTTTTTTATAAGTAAAAACGTAAAGTTTTACCTTACAGCCTAAACCGGCTTTCACCTATAGAAGGCTTCATCAGAGGCTGTCCAAACACTTTTGTCTTTTTTATTTTCTATTTTTTCCTTAACACCTTCAGAAGTACTGTCTAGTGTTTTTTGACACTTCTTGAAACCCCTATCTAATGTTTCACTTAATTCTCTGAAACTCTCTTTCATTTGTTTCTCTAATTCCTCACTATTTTGTTTTAATAAATTTTCATTATCTTTTTTCATTTTCTCATTATCCTCTTTCATTTCCTGTTTGTTCTTGTCCAATTTTTCACTTATTTGTTTCAATAATTCCTCATTATTTCTGTCCATGTTGTCATTCAGTGTTTTATTGCTTTCTTCTATTCTTCTGAATTGCTCCATCATAATCCTCATAAATTCCTTTAAATTATCATCCATTGGTTGGGTTGGTTTCTTTGGTTGGTCCCCTTGGGCATCCCTTACTATTACTTCCATTTCATTTTCTTCCTCTTCATCACTATTACTCCTTAATTCATATCGTTGCTCTGGTTTGTTAGCCATTTTACAATATTTAATGTAATTTAATTACAAGGAAATTTTTTATGCTAATTAAATTTAACAAAATTGTGTTATTTGGTGCTGGCTTAAAGAAAATCTTTGCTTTCACGTATGGGCGCCATTTATGTACTGTTATTATATTTCAGGTATGGTAATTATGTAATTATGATATACAGTAGAGCGTCAATAATTCGGACGTCAAAAATCCGGATCGTCGATAATCCGGATTCGATTCTGGCGAAAAAAAAAATCGCATGAAGTGAATACATTTGTTTAAAAGCGTCGGCACAACTGTAAAACTCGCTGCGCCCTACAGAGTGGAGCGCGAATTGCGTGTTGTGTGGTGGAGGGAGGGGCAGTGAAAGCGGGAGAAGGTCGCACAGTCACATGTATACCTGCTACCCTGCCCCTGTCAGTCGTGTCAGGCAACTGACTTCGAGTATTGTTCTCTGTGCGTGCACTAAGTTTTTGTTTACCAAATCGATCGTTTGTGTACAGTAGAGTGTTTGTGTGTGTGTCGGTTTGTCTGTGTTTTGTTTTTTGACTGAGAGCACACCAACCCAGCTCATTCTCCTAAAACGAATCAAGGACTTAGCTGCAAAAAAACGAACCACTACCGCTGTTCAAAAGTCCATAAAAGATTTTTTTAAAAGCTCAAATACTGTATGATTTACTGTACATATTTTTATTACTGTACTTTACTGTATTTTGTTGTAGGTCTAGATTTACTGTACATAAAATAAGACAGTCTGTAAATGCAATACTGTACATACAGTATTTTTTTCTGTAATTGAAAAACGTAAAAATTTAACTAAATTAATGGTTTTATTCATCCGCTCCACTTCTGTAACCATCAGAGTGAATTATGAACGATTTTAGCAAGTTTTTTTTACTGAAGACGTTTACCGGCGCTTTTAGTTCATTTCAAAAATCCGGACAATTTGATAATCCGGAAGGGGTCCGGTCCCAATTAATCCGAATTATTGACGCTCTACTGTAATTAAGAAATGTAACTACCGTCATTATGTTTTTTGTTTATCAGCACATGAAAAGAAACTCTCTCTCAGGGTTAATGATTATTAAGCTGTTTGATCGTATTTACGATTGTGTATAATATTTTCTTTTCTTTAAACCAAACCAAATAAAGTTAGTATGTAATGTTTTGATAAATAGCAATGTAAAAAATATCTACCCTACAAATGTAACTTGACTGATTCTGAATTCTTCCAGCTGCCATGGGTTCACTTCTGGTTGATGTTTATTATTTTCAAAAGCAATATCAGGCTTGGCGATCCGTTCCTCTACGCGAATTTCTTATTGGTTTTACAGCTGAATGTTGTTTTCTATGACGACTGCAAAACAGATATCTCCTCGGAATATTTAATTATATTTTATGGCCACTCAAACTATTCTTCAGTACGGGATTTCCCTCTTCTATTGGCGTTCTATTAAGGATATGTTTAGATTTCTTGTAATATTATTTATTTATTGAGTATTATTTTATTTTATTAAACTCAATATTAATGTTGAATCTCTCCTCCTGATTGTTTACTTTTTTAAATTGATAATCAAAAACTCTGGTATAACAAATTAAATTCCTTTACTGTTTCTTTGTTTACATATAACATTAAACTTGATGATGTACAAATTTGATTTATTTAATTGCTACCAATTATTAATTTACATATCACTCTCTTAGACTCTTCATGTAACTCTTATTAGATATAATTTTAGACTCATCACGTAACTCTTATTAGATATAAATTTAGATTAATGATGTTACTTTTCTTAGATATGAATTTAGACTATTCATGCTACTCTTATTCAATATAATTCAAGACTCCTGATGTTACTTTTCTTAGATATAAAATTAGACTAAAAACATTTCCTTTCATTTCTATACAATACAATCTCTAACAATTTACAAATTTGCCACATTGATAATTCCCTACTTTCATTACATCTTTTTATCATATACCTATTAAAAAACTTATATAACTTTTCTACTTCTTATTAAGTATATTTATTTTATCTCTAATATTCATAATTCTAGTTGGTATTTATTAAATTAGTTTTCTTACTATTTACTCTTATTATAACATTCATTCCAAAATTCATATATTCTTTTCAGAACATATAACTTAATACAGTTTTATCTCATATACGAATCTACCTCTATGTTGACTGGGTGAGTCGATAGTCCCAATGTTTTTGTTTACATTTTAAAACATATGTTCCAGTTAATATTAAATTTGTATCTTTTTCTTTTAAAATTTATTATTTTCCTCTTATGTACTGCGTTGCATTTTAACAGCAGTACATAATACCTTCCCTTATTTCATAATTTCAGATACAATTTGAGATGAAATTTTGAAATAATTAATTTATTATTACAAACATAGTCTAACCTTAATATTTAAAACAGCTGATTAATTAGTTATTTGTACCTCACAAAATTCTTTTAACAAATTGGTTTTTTCTTTTATTAACCTTACAAATATGGTTCATCATTATCATGAATCACGATATCTCAAGCACTCGTTTATGATTTAAACAACATTAATTAAACCAACTGGTTTTACATCAAAATAATAAATAACCAATAACAATTGTGCCTAATTTCATGGCTAAAAAACTCAAAAACACGACTAAAACATTATATTTCTTTTAAACCTCACCTTCCCAATCCTGGTCATACATTTCATTTGTTCTTCATTTCAGAAATAATTTTTTTTTAATTTTTCTATAACATGGGTATCAGTTTTAATGATGTAATATGCTTTGTAAACCTAATAACTGTCCATGATAATCAGTATATCTTTAATATGTTTCCTACCACTAGTTGAGAATGGTCCACAAATGTCAACAAAACTTGCTCTAACGCTCTCACTGCTTGATGATTTATCCACCTTCCCTCATATCTGACATGGGCTAACTTGATTATTTTACAAATATTATGTAGTAACTTAGCACCTAAAACTTGATGTTGATTCTTCATACTTTTCACACCTCGAGTCATATTTATTTTTTTTGTTATTTCTTCACCTCGTTCTTTGTATCATCCCTAAAATACCATAATTCCCTAACATTAAATACTACATATGGGTTCGGATTCGGAGGGGCACTATTGGCTTCCATTTCTCCGCCGTTTTCCCTAAATATATCATCCGAAATCAAAGGAACTTCATCTCTGCCCAGGAAAAAATAAAGTTGCACTATCACAACACAATACATATAATAATTACCTACAAGGTAGCTCCTTCGCTACAAACTTATATTCCAGGGATTGTTACATTATTTCTTTGAGGTCTATTCACATTTTTATTCTATGACTATTTCACTTCTAGTGTTTTATCACTTCAATTAATGTTCTATCTTTCACATGTAACTGGTTAACCTTACTCAACCTACATGTTGTATTATTTCCATCTTGGTGCTGTCAATCAATAATATTTTAGATTCTATCTTCATCTAACTCATTCTAACCCTTCTTAAATAGTAACTAGTATTAATTGTTTTTTTTTATCAGTGTTATTATACTGATTAATCTGGTTATTCAAATAATTATTATGGTTATTAACCGTCTTTCTCTTCTTTTATGATTATTAGTTCAAAATAATTTCTTTTAAAATATTTATAGTAAGATGATCTTACTTATTTTAGAATTTTGGGGTTTATTTTCCTTTCTTTTAATTCATAAAATAAAATTTTTTATTTGTAATAACTTCCATATTATGTTATTTGTATTAATAATTAATCCAATCTTTGTTCCATTAGTTTGCTTTAGTCCATTCCCATAAAATCAGTCCCTTCTTTCCATATTTTCATCTTTAGTTCATCCATTGTCAAATACATAAGTTGTCCTTTTTGCCCGGACTATTATTGTTTTCAGTATGAATTCTATCTTTGTCAACTTTATCACTACGGCCTTGTATTTTGATTTTTCTGCTGCGAAGTCTTCACTCATTTCAAGACCTACTATTGAATTTCCAATCCATTCTGTCCTAATGACATATCTTTCGATCACTCTGTACTGCAATTTTTCGAACACCAAATTTTCAATGGTATCTTCGCCTGCTTTTAACACTTTATTATCTAGTTCATTAACCAAATATGTCACTGGTATATCAACTATTGATGATATAGCTGATATTTTATTATCCCTTTCTTTTTCTGATGTATTCATTTTAAATATAAATTTCCTTAAGTTTTTACTATGATTTGTTAATTCTGTTCTTTCTATGTAATTAGCGATTGGGAGATTATGTACATTAACCAGCCCACTCCTAATCATATCTAATTCTTCCTGTGTATTTTTCTGTTTCTTGGGACGTCTTTTACCTATTTTCTTCGTCTTCTTTTCCACATACTTATTATTCTCTTTGTTTCTGCTATGTTTCTTTTCAGATACCAATACACTTTTGTCTAAATATCACTATAATATTGACGACTCGGAACACAAAGTTTTTTATAAGTAAAAACGTAAAGTTTTACCTTACAGCCTAAACCGGCTTTCACCTATAGAAGGCTTCATCAGAGGCTGTCCAAACACTTTTGTCTTTTTTATTTTCTATTTTTTCCTTAACACCTTCAGAAGTACTGTCTAGTGTTTTTTGACACTTCTTGAAACCCCTATCTAATGTTTCACTTAATTCTCTGAAACTCTCTTTCATTTGTTTCTCTAATTCCTCACTATTTTGTTTTAATAAATTTTCATTATCTTTTTTCATTTTCTCATTATCCTCTTTCATTTCCTGTTTGTTCTTGTCCAATTTTTCACTTATTTGTTTCAATAATTCCTCATTATTTCTGTCCATGTTGTCATTCAGTGTTTTATTGCTTTCTTCTATTCTTCTGAATTGCTCCATCATAATCCTCATAAATTCCTTTAAATTATCATCCATTGGTTGGGTTGGTTTCTTTGGTTGGTCCCCTTGGGCATCCCTTACTATTACTTCCATTTCATTTTCTTCCTCTTCATCACTATTACTCCTTAATTCATATCGTTGCTCTGGTTTGTTAGCCATTTTACAATATTTAATGTAATTTAATTACAAGGAAATTTTTTATGCTAATTAAATTTAACAAAATTGTGTTATTTGGTGCTGGCTTAAAGAAAATCTTTGCTTTCACGTATGGGCGCCATTTATGTACTGTTATTATATTTCAGGTATGGTAATTATGTAATTATGATATACAGTAGAGCGTCAATAATTCGGACGTCAAAAATCCGGATCGTCGATAATCCGGATTCGATTCTGGCGAAAAAAAAAATCGCATGAAGTGAATACATTTGTTTAAAAGCGTCGGCACAACTGTAAAACTCGCTGCGCCCTACAGAGTGGAGCGCGAATTGCGTGTTGTGTGGTGGAGGGAGGGGCAGTGAAAGCGGGAGAAGGTCGCACAGTCACATGTATACCTGCTACCCTGCCCCTGTCAGTCGTGTCAGGCAACTGACTTCGAGTATTGTTCTCTGTGCGTGCACTAAGTTTTTGTTTACCAAATCGATCGTTTGTGTACAGTAGAGTGTTTGTGTGTGTGTCGGTTTGTCTGTGTTTTGTTTTTTGACTGAGAGCACACCAACCCAGCTCATTCTCCTAAAACGAATCAAGGACTTAGCTGCAAAAAAACGAACCACTACCGCTGTTCAAAAGTCCATAAAAGATTTTTTTAAAAGCTCAAATACTGTATGATTTACTGTACATATTTTTATTACTGTACTTTACTGTATTTTGTTGTAGGTCTAGATTTACTGTACATAAAATAAGACAGTCTGTAAATGCAATACTGTACATACAGTATTTTTTTCTGTAATTGAAAAACGTAAAAATTTAACTAAATTAATGGTTTTATTCATCCGCTCCACTTCTGTAACCATCAGAGTGAATTATGAACGATTTTAGCAAGTTTTTTTTACTGAAGACGTTTACCGGCGCTTTTAGTTCATTTCGAAAATCCGGACAATTTGATAATCCGGAAGGGGTCCGGTCCCAATTAATCCGAATTATTGACGCTCTACTGTAATTAAGAAATGTAACTACCGTCATTATGTTTTTTGTTTATCAGCACATGAAAAGAAACTCTCTCTCAGGGTTAATGATTATTAAGCTGTTTGATCGTATTTACGATTGTGTATAATATTTTCTTTTCTTTAAACCAAACCAAATAAAGTTAGTATGTAATGTTTTGATAAATAGCAATGTAAAAAATATCTACCCTACAAATGTAACTTGACTGATTCTGAATTCTTCCAGCTGCCATGGGTTCACTTCTGGTTGATGTTTATTATTTTCAAAAGCAATATCAGGCTTGGCGATCCGTTCCTCTACGCGAATTTCTTATTGGTTTTACAGCTGAATGTTGTTTTCTATGACGACTGCAAAACAGATATCTCCTCGGAATATTTAATTATATTTTATGGCCACTCAAACTATTCTTCAGTACGGGATTTCCCTCTTCTATTGGCGTTCTATTAAGGATATGTTTAGATTTCTTGTAATATTATTTATTTATTGAGTATTATTTTATTTTATTAAACTCAATATTAATGTTGAATCTCTCCTCCTGATTGTTTACTTTTTTAAATTGATAATCAAAAACTCTGGTATAACAAATTAAATTCCTTTACTGTTTCTTTGTTTACATATAACATTAAACTTGATGATGTACAAATTTGATTTATTTAATTGCTACCAATTATTAATTTACATATCACTCTCTTAGACTCTTCATGTAACTCTTATTAGATATAATTTTAGACTCCTCACGTAACTCTTATTAGATATAAATTTAGATTAATGATGTTACTTTTCTTAGATATGAATTTAGACTATTCATGCTACTCTTATTCAATATAATTCAAGACTCCTGATGTTACTTTTCTGAGATATAAAATTAGACTAAAAACATTTCCTTTCATTTCTATACAATACAATCTCTAACAATTTACAAATTTGCCACATTGATAATTCCCTACTTTCATTACATCTTTTTATCATATACCTATTAAAAAACTTATATAACTTTTCTACTTCTTATTAAGTATATTTATTTTATCTCTAATATTCATAATTCTAGTTGGTATTTATTAAATTACAGTTTTCTTACTATTTACTCTTATTATAACATTCATTCCAAAATTCATATATTCTTTTCAGAACATATAACTTAATACAGTTTTATCTCATATACGAATCTACCTCTATGTTGACTGGGTGAGTCGATAGTCCCAATGTTTTTGTTTACATTTTAAAACATATGTTCCAGTTAATATTAAATTTGTATCTTTTTCTTTTAAAATTTATTATTTTCCTCTTATGTACTGCGTTGCATTTTAACAGCAGTACATAATACCTTCCCTTATTTCATAATTTCAGATACAATTTGAGATGAAATTTTGAAATAATTAATTTATTATTACAAACATAGTCTAACCTTAATATTTAAAACAGCTGATTAATTAGTTATTTGTACCTCACAAAATTCTTTTAACAAATTGGTTTTTTCTTTTATTAACCTTACAAATATGGTTCATCATTATCATGAATCACGATATCTCAAGCACTCGTTTATGATTTAAACAACATTAATTAAACCAACTGGTTTTACATCAAAATAATAAATAACCAATAACAATTGTGCCTAATTTCATGGCTAAAAAACTCAAAAACACGACTAAAACATTATATTTCTTTTAAACCTCACCTTCCCAATCCTGGTCATACATTTCATTTGTTCTTCATTTCAGAAATAATTTTTTTTTAATTTTTCTATAACATGGGTATCAGTTTTAATGATGTAATATGCTTTGTAAACCTAATAACTGTCCATGATAATCAGTATATCTTTAATATGTTTCCTACCACTAGTTGAGAATGGTCCACAAATGTCAACAAAACTTGCTCTAACGCTCTCACTGCTTGATGATTTATCCACCTTCCCTCATATCTGACATGGGCTAACTTGATTATTTTACAAATATTATGTAGTAACTTAGCACCTAAAACTTGATGTTGATTCTTCATACTTTTCACACCTCGAGTCATATTTATTTTTTTTGTTATTTCTTCACCTCGTTCTTTGTATCATCCCTAAAATACCATAATTCCCTAACATTAAATACTACATATGGGTTCGGATTCGGAGGGGCACTATTGGCTTCCATTTCTCCGCCGTTTTCCCTAAATATATCATCCGAAATCAAAGGAACTTCATCTCTGCCCAGGAAAAAATAAAGTTGCACTATCACAACACAATACATATAATAATTACCTACAAGGTAGCTCCTTCGCTACAAACTTATATTCCAGGGATTGTTACATTATTTCTTTGAGGTCTATTCACATTTTTATTCTATGACTATTTCACTTCTAGTGTTTTATCACTTCAATTAATGTTCTATCTTTCACATGTAACTGGTTAACCTTACTCAACCTACATGTTGTATTATTTCCATCTTGGTGCTGTCAATCAATAATATTTTAGATTCTATCTTCATCTAACTCATTCTAACCCTTCTTAAATAGTAACTAGTATTAATTGTTTTTTTTATCATTGTTATTATACTGATTAATCTGGTTATTCAAATAATTATTATGGTTATTAACCGTCTTTCTCTTCTTTTATGATTATTAGTTCAAAATAATTTCTTTTAAAATATTTATAGTAAGATGATCTTACTTATTTTAGAATTTTGGGGTTTATTTTCCTTTCTTTTAATTCATAAAATAAAATTTTTTATTTGTAATAACTTCCATATTATGTTATTTGTATTAATAATTAATCCAATCTTTGTTCCATTAGTTTGCTTTAGTCCATTCCCATAAAATCAGTCCCTTCTTTCCATATTTTCATCTTTAGTTCATCCATTGTCAAATACATAAGTTGTCCTTTTTGCCCGGACTATTATTGTTTTCAGTATGAATTCTATCTTTGTCAACTTTATCACTACGGCCTTGTATTTTGATTTTTCTGCTGCGAAGTCTTCACTCATTTCAAGACCTACTATTGAATTTCCAATCCATTCTGTCCTAATGACATATCTTTCGATCACTCTGTACTGCAATTTTTCGAACACCAAATTTTCAATGGTATCTTCGCCTGCTTTTAACACTTTATTATCTAGTTCATTAACCAAATATGTCACTGGTATATCAACTATTGATGATATAGCTGATATTTTATTATCCCTTTCTTTTTCTGATGTATTCATTTTAAATATAAATTTCCTTAAGTTTTTACTATGATTTGTTAATTCTGTTCTTTCTATGTAATTAGCGATTGGGAGATTATGTACATTAACCAGCCCACTCCTAATCATATCTAATTCTTCCTGTGTATTTTTCTGTTTCTTGGGACGTCTTTTACCTATTTTCTTCGTCTTCTTTTCCACATACTTATTATTCTCTTTGTTTCTGCTATGTTTCTTTTCAGATACCAATACACTTTTGTCTAAATATCACTATAATATTGACGACTCGGAACACAAAGTTTTTTATAAGTAAAAACGTAAAGTTTTACCTTACAGCCTAAACCGGCTTTCACCTATAGAAGGCTTCATCAGAGGCTGTCCAAACACTTTTGTCTTTTTTATTTTCTATTTTTTCCTTAACACCTTCAGAAGTACTGTCTAGTGTTTTTTGACACTTCTTGAAACCCCTATCTAATGTTTCACTTAATTCTCTGAAACTCTCTTTCATTTGTTTCTCTAATTCCTCACTATTTTGTTTTAATAAATTTTCATTATCTTTTTTCATTTTCTCATTATCCTCTTTCATTTCCTGTTTGTTCTTGTCCAATTTTTCACTTATTTGTTTCAATAATTCCTCATTATTTCTGTCCATGTTGTCATTCAGTGTTTTATTGCTTTCTTCTATTCTTCTGAATTGCTCCATCATAATCCTCATAAATTCCTTTAAATTATCATCCATTGGTTGGGTTGGTTTCTTTGGTTGGTCCCCTTGGGCATCCCTTACTATTACTTCCATTTCATTTTCTTCCTCTTCATCACTATTACTCCTTAATTCATATCGTTGCTCTGGTTTGTTAGCCATTTTACAATATTTAATGTAATTTAATTACAAGGAAATTTTTTATGCTAATTAAATTTAACAAAATTGTGTTATTTGGTGCTGGCTTAAAGAAAATCTTTGCTTTCACGTATGGGCGCCATTTATGTACTGTTATTATATTTCAGGTATGGTAATTATGTAATTATGATATACAGTAGAGCGTCAATAATTCGGACGTCAAAAATCCGGATCGTCGATAATCCGGATTCGATTCTGGCGAAAAAAAAAATCGCATGAAGTGAATACATTTGTTTAAAAGCGTCGGCACAACTGTAAAACTCGCTGCGCCCTACAGAGTGGAGCGCGAATTGCGTGTTGTGTGGTGGAGGGAGGGGCAGTGAAAGCGGGAGAAGGTCGCACAGTCACATGTATACCTGCTACCCTGCCCCTGTCAGTCGTGTCAGGCAACTGACTTCGAGTATTGTTCTCTGTGCGTGCACTAAGTTTTTGTTTACCAAATCGATCGTTTGTGTACAGTAGAGTGTTTGTGTGTGTGTCGGTTTGTCTGTGTTTTGTTTTTTGACTGAGAGCACACCAACCCAGCTCATTCTCCTAAAACGAATCAAGGACTTAGCTGCAAAAAAACGAACCACTACCGCTGTTCAAAAGTCCATAAAAGATTTTTTTAAAAGCTCAAATACTGTATGATTTACTGTACATATTTTTATTACTGTACTTTACTGTATTTTGTTGTAGGTCTAGATTTACTGTACATAAAATAAGACAGTCTGTAAATGCAATACTGTACATACAGTATTTTTTTCTGTAATTGAAAAACGTAAAAATTTAACTAAATTAATGGTTTTATTCATCCGCTCCACTTCTGTAACCATCAGAGTGAATTATGAACGATTTTAGCAAGTTTTTTTTACTGAAGACGTTTACCGGCGCTTTTAGTTCATTTCAAAAATCCGGACAATTTGATAATCCGGAAGGGGTCCGGTCCCAATTAATCCGAATTATTGACGCTCTACTGTAATTAAGAAATGTAACTACCGTCATTATGTTTTTTGTTTATCAGCACATGAAAAGAAACTCTCTCTCAGGGTTAATGATTATTAAGCTGTTTGATCGTATTTACGATTGTGTATAATATTTTCTTTTCTTTAAACCAAACCAAATAAAGTTAGTATGTAATGTTTTGATAAATAGCAATGTAAAAAATATCTACCCTACAAATGTAACTTGACTGATTCTGAATTCTTCCAGCTGCCATGGGTTCACTTCTGGTTGATGTTTATTATTTTCAAAAGCAATATCAGGCTTGGCGATCCGTTCCTCTACGCGAATTTCTTATTGGTTTTACAGCTGAATGTTGTTTTCTATGACGACTGCAAAACAGATATCTCCTCGGAATATTTAATTATATTTTATGGCCACTCAAACTATTCTTCAGTACGGGATTTCCCTCTTCTATTGGCGTTCTATTAAGGATATGTTTAGATTTCTTGTAATATTATTTATTTATTGAGTATTATTTTATTTTATTAAACTCAATATTAATGTTGAATCTCTCCTCCTGATTGTTTACTTTTTTAAATTGATAATCAAAAACTCTGGTATAACAAATTAAATTCCTTTACTGTTTCTTTGTTTACATATAACATTAAACTTGATGATGTACAAATTTGATTTATTTAATTGCTACCAATTATTAATTTACATATCACTCTCTTAGACTCTTCATGTAACTCTTATTAGATATAATTTTAGACTCATCACGTAACTCTTATTAGATATAAATTTAGATTAATGATGTTACTTTTCTTAGATATGAATTTAGACTATTCATGCTACTCTTATTCAATATAATTCAAGACTCCTGATGTTACTTTTCTTAGATATAAAATTAGACTAAAAACATTTCCTTTCATTTCTATACAATACAATCTCTAACAATTTACAAATTTGCCACATTGATAATTCCCTACTTTCATTACATCTTTTTATCATATACCTATTAAAAAACTTATATAACTTTTCTACTTCTTATTAAGTATATTTATTTTATCTCTAATATTCATAATTCTAGTTGGTATTTATTAAATTACAGTTTTATTACTATTTACTCTTATTATAACATTCATTCCAAAATTCATATATTCTTTTCAGAACATATAACTTAATACAGTTTTATCTCATATACGAATCTACCTCTATGTTGACTGGGTGAGTCGATAGTCCCAATGTTTTTGTTTACATTTTAAAACATATGTTCCAGTTAATATTAAATTTGTATCTTTTTCTTTTAAAATTTATTATTTTCCTCTTATGTACTGCGTTGCATTTTAACAGCAGTACATAATACCTTCCCTTATTTCATAATTTCAGATACAATTTGAGATGAAATTTTGAAATAATTAATTTATTATTACAAACATAGTCTAACCTTAATATTTAAAACAGCTGATTAATTAGTTATTTGTACCTCACAAAATTCTTTTAACAAATTGGTTTTTTCTTTTATTAACCTTACAAATATGGTTCATCATTATCATGAATCACGATATCTCAAGCACTCGTTTATGATTTAAACAACATTAATTAAACCAACTGGTTTTACATCAAAATAATAAATAACCAATAACAATTGTGCCTAATTTCATGGCTAAAAAACTCAAAAACACGACTAAAACATTATATTTCTTTTAAACCTCACCTTCCCAATCCTGGTCATGCATTTCATTTGTTCTTCATTTCAGAAATAATTTTTTTTTAATTTTTCTATAACATGGGTATCAGTTTTAATGATGTAATATGCTTTGTAAACCTAATAACTGTCCATGATAATCAGTATATCTTTAATATGTTTCCTACCACTAGTTGAGAATGGTCCACAAATGTCAACAAAACTTGCTCTAACGCTCTCACTGCTTGATGATTTATCCACCTTCCCTCATATCTGACATGGGCTAACTTGATTATTTTACAAATATTATGTAGTAACTTAGCACCTAAAACTTGATGTTGATTCTTCATACTTTTCACACCTCGAGTCATATTTATTTTTTTTTGTTATTTCTTCACCTCGTTCTTTGTATCATCCCTAAAATACCATAATTCCCTAACATTAAATACTACATATGGGTTCGGATTCGGAGGGGCACTATTGGCTTCCATTACTCCGCCGTTTTCCCTAAATATATCATCCGAAATCAAAGGAACTTCATCTCTGCCCAGGAAAAAATAAAGTTGCACTATCACAACACAATACATATAATAATTACCTACAAGGTAGCTCCTTCGCTACAAACTTATATTCCAGGGATTGTTACATTATTTCTTTGAGGTCTATTCACATTTTTATTCTATGACTATTTCACTTCTAGTGTTTTATCACTTCAATTAATGTTCTATCTTTCACATGTAACTGGTTAACCTTACTCAACCTACATGTTGTATTATTTCCATCTTGGTGCTGTCAATCAATAATATTTTAGATTCTATCTTCATCTAACTCATTCTAACCCTTCTTAAATAGTAACTAGTATTAATTGTTTTTTTTATCATTGTTATTATACTGATTAATCTGGTTATTCAAATAATTATTATGGTTATTAACCGTCTTTCTCTTCTTTTATGATTATTAGTTCAAAATAATTTCTTTTAAAATATTTATAGTAAGATGATCTTACTTATTTTAGAATTTTGGGGTTTATTTTCCTTTCTTTTAATTCATAAAATAAAATTTTTTATTTGTAATAACTTCCATATTATGTTATTTGTATTAATAATTAATGCAATCTTTGTTCCATTAGTTTGCTTTAGTCCATTCCCATAAAATCAGTCCCTTCTTTCCATATTTTCATCTTTAGTTCATCCATTGTCAAATACATAAGTTGTCCTTTTTGCCCGGACTATTATTGTTTTCAGTATGAATTCTATCTTTGTCAACTTTATCACTACGGCCTTGTATTTTGATTTTTCTGCTGCGAAGTCTTCACTCATTTCAAGACCTACTATTGAATTTCCAATCCATTCTGTCCTAATGACATATCTTTCGATCACTCTGTACTGCAATTTTTCGAACACCAAATTTTCAATGGTATCTTCGCCTGCTTTTAACACTTTATTATCTAGTTCATTAACCAAATATGTCACTGGTATATCAACTATTGATGATATAGCTGATATTTTATTATCCCTTTCTTTTTCTGATGTATTCATTTTAAATATAAATTTCCTTAAGTTTTTACTATGATTTGTTAATTCTGTTCTTTCTATGTAATTAGCGATTGGGAGATTATGTACATTAACCAGCCCACTCCTAATCATATCTAATTCTTCCTGTGTATTTTTCTGTTTCTTGGGACGTCTTTTACCTATTTTCTTCGTCTTCTTTTCCACATACTTATTATTCTCTTTGTTTCTGCTATGTTTCTTTTCAGATACCAATACTCTTTTGTCTAAATATCACTATAATATTGACGACTCGGAACACAAAGTTTTTTATAAGTAAAAACGTAAAGTTTTACCTTACAGCCTAAACCGGCTTTCACCTATAGAAGGCTTCATCAGAGGCTGTCCAAACACTTTTGTCTTTTTTATTTTCTATTTTTTCCTTAACACCTTCAGAAGTACTGTCTAGTGTTTTTTGACACTTCTTGAAACCCCTATCTAATGTTTCACTTAATTCTCTGAAACTCTCTTTCATTTGTTTCTCTAATTCCTCACTATTTTGTTTTAATAAATTTTCATTATCTTTTTTCATTTTCTCATTATCCTCTTTCATTTCCTGTTTGTTCTTGTCCAATTTTTCACTTATTTGTTTCAATAATTCCTCATTATTTCTGTCCATGGTGTCATTCAGTGTTCTATTGCTTTCTTCTATTCTTCTGAATTGCTCCATCATAATCCTCATAAATTCCTTTAAATTATCATCCATTGGTTGGGTTGGTTTCTTTGGTTGGTCCCCTTGGCCATCCCTTACTATTACTTCCATTTCATTTTCTTCCTCTTCATCACTATTACTCCTTAATTCATATCGTTGCTCTGGTTTGTTAGCCATTTTACAATATTTAACGTAATTTAATTACAAGGAAATTTTTTATGCTAATTAAATTTAACAAAATTGTGTTATTTGGTGCTGGCTTAAAGAAAATCTTTGCTTTCACGTATGGGCGCCATTTATGTACTGTTATTATATTTCAGGTATGGTAATTATGTAATTATGATATACAGTAGAGCGTCAATAATTCGGACGTCAAAAATCCGGATCGTCGATAATCCGGATTCGATTCTGGCGAAAAAAAAAATCGCATGAAGTGAATACATTTGTTTAAAAGCATCGGCACAACTGTAAAACTCGCTGCGCCCTACAGAGTGGAGCGCGAATTGCGTGTTGTGTGGTGGAGGGAGGGGCAGTGAAAGCGGGAGAAGGTCGCACAGTCACATGTATACCTGCTACCCTGCCCCTGTCAGTCGTGTCAGGCAACTGACTTCGAGTATTGTTTTCTGTGCGTGCACTAAGTTTTTGTTTACCAAATCGATCGTTTGTGTACAGTAGAGTGTTTGTGTGTGTGTCGGTTTGTCTGTGTTTTGTTTTTTGACTGAGAGCACACCAACCCAGCTCATTCTCCTAAAACGAATCAAGGACTTAGCTGCAAAAAAACGAACCACTACCGCTGTTCAAAAGTCCATAAAAGATTTTTTTAAAAGCTCAAATACTGTATGATTTACTGTACATATTTTTATTACTGTACTTTACTGTATTTTGTTGTAGGTCTAGATTTACTGTACATAAAATAAGACAGTCTGTAAATGCAATACTGTACATACAGTATTTTTTTCTGTAATTGAAAAACGTAAAAATTTAACTAAATTAATGGTTTTGTTCATCCGCTCCACTTCTGTAACCATCAGAGTGAATTATGAATGATTTTAGCCAGTTTTTTTTACTGAAGACGTTTACCGGCGCTTTTAGTTCATTTCGAAAATCCGGACAATTTGATAATCCGGAAGGGGTCCGGTCCCAATTAATCCAAATTATTGACGCTCTACTGTAATTAAGAAATGTAACTACCGTCATTATGTTTTTTGTTTATCAGCACATGAAAAGAAACTCTCTCTCAGGGTTAATGATTATTAAGCTGTTTGATCGTATTTACGATTGTGTATAATATTTTCTTTTCTTTAAACCAAACCAAATAAAGTTAGTATGTAATGTTTTGATAAATAGCAATGTAAAAAATATCTACCCTACAAATGTAACTTGACTGATTCTGAATTCTTCCAGCTGCCATGGGTTCACTTCTGGTTGATGTTTATTATTTTCAAAAGCAATATCAGGCTTGGCGATCCGTTCCTCTACGCGAATTTCTTATTGGTTTTACAGCTGAATGTTGTTTTCTATGACGACTGCAAAACAGATATCTCCTCGGAATATTTAATTATATTTTATGGCCACTCAAACTATTCTTCAGTACGGGATTTCCCTCTTCTATTGGCGTTCTATTAAGGATATGTTTAGATTTCTTGTAATATTATTTATTTATTGAGTATTATTTTATTTTATTAAACTCAATATTAATGTTGAATCTCTCCTCCTGATTGTTTACTTTTTTAAATTGATAATCAAAAACTCTGGTATAACAAATTAAATTCCTTTACTGTTTCTTTGTTTACATATAACATTAAACTTGATGATGTACAAATTTGATTTATTTAATTGCTACCAATTATTAATTTACATATCACTCTCTTAGACTCTTCATGTAACTCTTATTAGATATAATTTTAGACTCCTCACGTAACTCTTATTAGATATAAATTTAGATTAATGATGTTACTTTTCTTAGATATGAATTTAGACTATTCATGCTACTCTTATTCAATATAATTCAAGACTCCTGATGTTACTTTTCTTAGATATAAAATTAGACTAAAAACATTTCCTTTCATTTCTATACAATACAATCTCTAACAATTTACAAATTTGCCACATTGATAATTCCCTACTTTCATTACATCTTTTTATCATATACCTATTAAAAAACTTATATAACTTTTCTACTTCTTATTAAGTATATTTATTTTATCTCTAATATTCATAATTCTAGTTGGTATTTATTAAATTACAGTTTTATTACTATTTACTCTTATTATAACATTCATTCCAAAATTCATATATTCTTTTCAGAACATATAACTTAATACAGTTTTATCTCATATACGAATCTACCTCTATGTTGACTGGGTGAGTCGATAGTCCCAATGTTTTTGTTTACATTTTAAAACATATGTTCCAGTTAATATTAAATTTGTATCTTTTTCTTTTAAAATTTATTATTTTCCTCTTATGTACTGCGTTGCATTTTAACAGCAGTACATAATACCTTCCCTTATTTCATAATTTCAGATACAATTTGAGATGAAATTTTGAAATAATTAATTTATTATTACAAACATAGTCTAACCTTAATATTTAAAAAAGCTGATTAATTAGTTATTTGTACCTCACAAAATTCTTTTAACAAATTGGTTTTTTCTTTTATTAACCTTACAAATATGGTTCATCATTATCATGAATCACGATATCTCAAGCACTCGTTTATGATTTAAACAACATTAATTAAACCAACTGGTTTTACATCAAAATAATAAATAACCAATAACAATTGTGCCTAATTTCATGGCTAAAAAACTCAAAAACACGACTAAAACATTATATTTCTTTTAAACCTCACCTTCCCAATCCTGGTCATGCATTTCATTTGTTCTTCATTTCAGAAATAATTTTTTTTTAATTTTTCTATAACATGGGTATCAGTTTTAATGATGTAATATGCTTTGTAAACCTAATAACTGTCCATGATAATCAGTATATCTTTAATATGTTTCCTACCACTAGTTGAGAATGGTCCACAAATGTCAACAAAACTTGCTCTAACGCTCTCACTGCTTGATGATTTATCCACCTTCCCTCATATCTGACATGGGCTAACTTGATTATTTTACAAATATTATGTAGTAACTTAGCACCTAAAACTTGATGTTGATTCTTCATACTTTTCACACCTCGAGTCATATTTATTTTTTTTTGTTATTTCTTCACCTCGTTCTTTGTATCATCCCTAAAATACCATAATTCCCTAACATTAAATACTACATATGGGTTCGGATTCGGAGGGGCACTATTGGCTTCCATTACTCCGCCGTTTTCCCTAAATATATCATCCGAAATCAAAGGAACTTCATCTCTGCCCAGGAAAAAATAAAGTTGCACTATCACAACACAATACATATAATAATTACCTACAAGGTAGCTCCTTCGCTACAAACTTATATTCCAGGGATTGTTACATTATTTCTTTGAGGTCTATTCACATTTTTATTCTATGACTATTTCACTTCTAGTGTTTTATCACTTCAATTAATGTTCTATCTTTCACATGTAACTGGTTAACCTTACTCAACCTACATGTTGTATTATTTCCATCTTGGTGCTGTCAATCAATAATATTTTAGATTCTATCTTCATCTAACTCATTCTAACCCTTCTTAAATAGTAACTAGTATTAATTGTTTTTTTTTATCATTGTTATTATACTGATTAATCTGGTTATTCAAATAATTATTATGGTTATTAACCGTCTTTCTCTTCTTTTATGATTATTAGTTCAAAATAATTTCTTTTAAAATATTTATAGTAAGATGATCTTACTTATTTTAGAATTTTGGGGTTTATTTTCCTTTCTTTTAATTCATAAAATAAAATTTTTTATTTGTAATAACTTCCATATTATGTTATTTGTATTAATAATTAATCCAATCTTTGTTCCATTAGTTTGCTTTAGTCCATTCCCATAAAATCAGTCCCTTCTTTCCATATTTTCATCTTTAGTTCATCCATTGTCAAATACATAAGTTGTCCTTTTTGCCCGGACTATTATTGTTTTCAGTATGAATTCTATCTTTGTCAACTTTATCACTACGGCCTTGTATTTTGATTTTTCTGCTGCGAAGTCTTCACTCATTTCAAGACCTACTATTGAATTTCCAATCCATTCTGTCCTAATGACATATCTTTCGATCACTCTGTACTGCAATTTTTCGAACACCAAATTTTCAATGGTATCTTCGCCTGCTTTTAACACTTTATTATCTAGTTCATTAACCAAATATGTCACTGGTATATCAACTATTGATGATATAGCTGATATTTTATTATCCCTTTCTTTTTCTGATGTATTCATTTTAAATATAAATTTCCTTAAGTTTTTACTATGATTTGTTAATTCTGTTCTTTCTATGTAATTAGCGATTGGGAGATTATGTACATTAACCAGCCCACTCCTAATCATATCTAATTCTTCCTGTGTATTTTTCTGTTTCTTGGGACGTCTTTTACCTATTTTCTTCGTCTTCTTTTCCACATACTTATTATTCTCTTTGTTTCTGCTATGTTTCTTTTCAGATACCAATACACTTTTGTCTAAATATCACTATAATATTGACGACTCGGAACACAAAGTTTTTTATAAGTAAAAACGTAAAGTTTTACCTTACAGCCTAAACCGGCTTTCACCTATAGAAGGCTTCATCAGAGGCTGTCCAAACACTTTTGTCTTTTTTATTTTCTATTTTTTCCTTAACACCTTCAGAAGTACTGTCTAGTGTTTTTTGACACTTCTTGAAACCCCTATCTAATGTTTCACTTAATTCTCTGAAACTCTCTTTCATTTGTTTCTCTAATTCCTCACTATTTTGTTTTAATAAATTTTCATTATCTTTTTTCATTTTCTCATTATCCTCTTTCATTTCCTGTTTGTTCTTGTCCAATTTTTCACTTATTTGTTTCAATAATTCCTCATTATTTCTGTCCATGGTGTCATTCAGTGTTCTATTGCTTTCTTCTATTCTTCTGAATTGCTCCATCATAATCCTCATAAATTCCTTTAAATTATCATCCATTGGTTGGGTTGGTTTCTTTGGTTGGTCCCCTTGGCCATCCCTTACTATTACTTCCATTTCATTTTCTTCCTCTTCATCACTATTACTCCTTAATTCATATCGTTGCTCTGGTTTGTTAGCCATTTTACAATATTTAACGTAATTTAATTACAAGGAAATTTTTTATGCTAATTAAATTTAACAAAATTGTGTTATTTGGTGCTGGCTTAAAGAAAATCTTTGCTTTCACGTATGGGCGCCATTTATGTACTGTTATTATATTTCAGGTATGGTAATTATGTAATTATGATATACAGTAGAGCGTCAATAATTCGGACGTCAAAAATCCGGATCGTCGATAATCCGGATTCGATTCTGGCGAAAAAAAAAATCGCATGAAGTGAATACATTTGTTTAAAAGCGTCGGCACAACTGTAAAACTCGCTGCGCCCTACAGAGTGGAGCGCGAATTGCGTGTTGTGTGGTGGAGGGAGGGGCAGTGAAAGCGGGAGAAGGTCGCACAGTCACATGTATACCTGCTACCCTGCCCCTGTCAGTCGTGTCAGGCAACTGACTTCGAGTATTGTTCTCTGTGCGTGCACTAAGTTTTTGTTTACCAAATCGATCGTTTGTGTACAGTAAAGTGTTTGTGTGTGTGTCGGTTTGTCTGTGTTTTGTTTTTTGACTGAGAGCACACCAACCCAGCTCATTCTCCTAAAACGAATCAAGGACTTAGCTGCAAAAAAACGAACCACTACCGCTGTTCAAAAGTCCATAAAAGATTTTTTTAAAAGCTCAAATACTGTATGATTTACTGTACATATTTTTATTACTGTACTTTACTGTATTTTGTTGTAGGTCTAGATTTACTGTACATAAAATAAGACAGTCTGTAAATGCAATACTGTACATACAGTATTTTTTTCTGTAATTGAAAAACGTAAAAATTTAACTAAATTAATGGTTTTATTCATCCGCTCCACTTCTGTAACCATCAGAGTGAATTATGAATGATTTTAGCCAGTTTTTTTTACTGAAGACGTTTACCGGCGCTTTTAGTTCATTTCGAAAATCCGGACAATTTGATAATCCGGAAGGGGTCCGGTCCCAATTAATCCAAATTATTGACGCTCTACTGTAATTAAGAAATGTAACTACCGTCATTATGTTTTTTGTTTATCAGCACATGAAAAGAAACTCTCTCTCAGGGTTAATGATTATTAAGCTGTTTGATCGTATTTACGATTGTGTATAATATTTTCTTTTCTTTAAACCAAACCAAATAAAGTTAGTATGTAATGTTTTGATAAATAGCAATGTAAAAAATATCTACCCTACAAATGTAACTTGACTGATTCTGAATTCTTCCAGCTGCCATGGGTTCACTTCTGGTTGATGTTTATTATTTTCAAAAGCAATATCAGGCTTGGCGATCCGTTCCTCTACGCGAATTTCTTATTGGTTTTACAGCTGAATGTTGTTTTCTATGACGACTGCAAAACAGATATCTCCTCGGAATATTTAATTATATTTTATGGCCACTCAAACTATTCTTCAGTACGGGATTTCCCTCTTCTATTGGCGTTCTATTAAGGATATGTTTAGATTTCTTGTAATATTATTTATTTATTGAGTATTATTTTATTTTATTAAACTCAATATTAATGTTGAATCTCTCCTCCTGATTGTTTACTTTTTTAAATTGATAATCAAAAACTCTGGTATAACAAATTAAATTCCTTTACTGTTTCTTTGTTTACATATAACATTAAACTTGATGATGTACAAATTTGATTTATTTAATTGCTACCAATTATTAATTTACATATCACTCTCTTAGACTCTTCATGTAACTCTTATTAGATATAATTTTAGACTCCTCACGTAACTCTTATTAGATATAAATTTAGATTAATGATGTTACTTTTCTTAGATATGAATTTAGACTATTCATGCTACTCTTATTCAATATAATTCAAGACTCCTGATGTTACTTTTCTTAGATATAAAATTAGACTAAAAACATTTCCTTTCATTTCTATACAATACAATCTCTAACAATTTACAAATTTGCCACATTGATAATTCCCTACTTTCATTACATCTTTTTATCATATACCTATTAAAAAACTTATATAACTTTTCTACTTCTTATTAAGTATATTTATTTTATCTCTAATATTCATAATTCTAGTTGGTATTTATTAAATTACAGTTTTATTACTATTTACTCTTATTATAACATTCATTCCAAAATTCATATATTCTTTTCAGAACATATAACTTAATACAGTTTTATCTCATATACGAATCTACCTCTTTGTTGACTGGGTGAGTCGATAGTCCCAATGTTTTTGTTTACATTTTAAAACATATGTTCCAGTTAATATTAAATTTGTATCTTTTTCTTTTAAAATTTATTATTTTCCTCTTATGTACTGCGTTGCATTTTAACAGCAGTACATAATACCTTCCCTTATTTCATAATTTCAGATACAATTTGAGATGAAATTTTGAAATAATTAATTTATTATTACAAACATAGTCTAACCTTAATATTTAAAACAGCTGATTAATTAGTTATTTGTACCTCACAAAATTCTTTTAACAAATTGGTTTTTTTTTTATTAACCTTACAAATATGGTTCATCATTATCATGAATCACGATATCTCAAGCACTCGTTTATGATTTAAACAACATTAATTAAACCAACTGGTTTTACATCAAAATAATAAATAACCAATAACAATTGTGCCTAATTTCATGGCTAAAAAACTCAAAAACACGACTAAAACATTATATTTCTTTTAAACCTCACCTTCCCAATCCTGGTCATACATTTCATTTGTTCTTCATTTCAGAAATAATTTTTTTTAAATTTTTCTATAACATGGGTATCAGTTTTAATGATGTAATATGCTTTGTAAACCTAATAACTGTCCATGATAATCAGTATATCTTTAATATGTTTCCTACCACTAGTTGAGAATGGTCCACAAATGTCAACAAAACTTGCTCTAACGCTCTCACTGCTTGATGATTTATCCACCTTCCCTCATATCTGACATGGGCTAACTTGATTATTTTACAAATATTATGTAGTAACTTAGCACCTAAAACTTGATGTTGATTCTTCATACTTTTCACACCTCGAGTCATATTTATTTTTTTTGTTATTTCTTCACCTCGTTCTTTGTATCATCCCTAAAATACCATAATTCCCTAACATTAAATACTACATATGGGTTCGGATTCGGAGGGGCACTATTGGCTTCCATTACTCCGCCGTTTTCCCTAAATATATCATCCGAAATCAAAGGAACTTCATCTCTGCCCAGGAAAAAATAAAGTTGCACTATCACAACACAATACATATAATAATTACCTACAAGGTAGCTCCTTCGCTACAAACTTATATTCCAGGGATTGTTACATTATTTCTTTGAGGTCTATTCACATTTTTATTCTATGACTATTTCACTTCTAGTGTTTTATCACTTCAATTAATGTTCTATCTTTCACATGTAACTGGTTAACCATACTCAACCTACATGTTGTATTATTTCCATCTTGGTGCTGTCAATCAATAATATTTTAGATTCTATCTTCATCTAACTCATTCTAACCCTTCTTAAATAGTAACTAGTATTAATTGTTTTTTTTATCATTGTTATTATACTGATTAATCTGGTTATTCAAATAATTATTATGGTTATTAACCGTCTTTCTCTTCTTTTATGATTATTAGTTCAAAATAATTTCTTTTAAAATATTTATAGTAAGATGATCTTACTTATTTTAGAATTTTGGGGTTTATTTTCCTTTCTTTTAATTCATAAAATAAAATTTTTTATTTGTATTAATAATTAATCCAATCTTTGTTCCATTAGTTTGCTTTAGTCCATTCCCATAAAATCAGTCCCTTCTTTCCATATTTTCATCTTTAGTTCATCCATTGTCAAATACATAAGTTGTCCTTTTTGCCCGGACTATTATTGTTTTCAGTATGAATTCTATCTTTGTCAACTTTATCACTACGGCCTTGTATTTTGATTTTTCTGCTGCGAAGTCTTCACTCATTTCAAGACCTACTATTGAATTTCCAATCCATTCTGTCCTAATGACATATCTTTCGATCACTCTGTACTGCAATTTTTCGAACACCAAATTTTCAATGGTATCTTCGCCTGCTTTTAACACTTTATTATCTAGTTCATTAACCAAATATGTCACTGGTATATCAACTATTGATGATATAGCTGATATTTTATTATCCCTTTCTTTTTCTGATGTATTCATTTTAAATATAAATTTCCTTAAGTTTTTACTATGATTTGTTAATTCTGTTCTTTCTATGTAATTAGCGATTGGGAGATTATGTACATTAACCAGCCCACTCCTAATCATATCTAATTCTTCCTGTGTATTTTTCTGTTTCTTGGGACGTCTTTTACCTATTTTCTTCGTCTTCTTTTCCACATACTTATTATTCTCTTTGTTTCTGCTATGTTTCTTTTCAGATACCAATACACTTTTGTCTTTTTTATTTTCTATTTTTTCCTGAACACCTTCAGAAGTACTGTCTAGTGTTTTTTGACACTTCTTGAAACCCCTATCTAATGTTTCACTTAATTCTCTGAAACTCTCTTTCATTTGTTTCTCTAATTCCTCACTATTTTGTTTTAATAAATTTTCATTATCTTTTTTCATTTTCTCATTATCCTCTTTCATTTCCTGTTTGCTCTTGTCCAATTTTTCACTTATTTGTTTCAATAATTCCTCATTATTTCTGTCCATGTTGTCATTCAGTGTTTTATTGCTTTCTTCTATTCTTCTGAATTGCTCCATCATAATCCTCATAAATTCCTTTAAATTGTCATCCATTGGTTGGGTTGGTTTCTTTGGTTGGTCCCCTTGGGCTTCCCTTACTATTACTTCCATTTCATTTTCTTCCTCTTCATCACTATTACTCCTTAATTCATATCGTTGCTCTGGTTTGTTAGCCATTTTACAATATTTAACGTAATTTAATTACAAGGAAATTTTTTATGCTAATTAAATTTAACAAAATTATGTTATTTTGTGCTGGCTTAAAGAAAATCTTTGCTTTCACGTATGGGCGCCATTTATGTACTGTTATTATATTTCAGGTATGGTAATTATGTAATTATGATATACAGTAGAGCGTCAATAATTCGGACGTCAAAAATCCGGATCGTCGATAATCCGGATTCGATTCTGGCAAAAAAAAAAATCGCATGAAGTGAATACATTTGTTTAAAAGCGTCGGCACAACTGTAAAACTCGCTGCGCCCTACAGAGTGGAGCGCGAATTGCGTGTTGTGTGGTGGAGGGAGGGGCAGTGAAAGCGGGAGAAGGTCGCACAGTCACATGTATACCTGCTACCCTGCCCCTGTCAGTCGTGTCAGGCAACTGACCTCGAGTATTGTTCTCTGTGCGTGCACTAAGTTTTTGTTTACCAAATCGATCGTTTGTGTACAGTAGAGTGTTTGTGTGTGTGTCGGTTTGTCTGTGTTTTGTTTTTTGACTGAGAGCACACCAACCCAGCTCATTCTCCTAAAACGAATCAAGGACTTAGCTGCAAAAAAACAAACCACTACCGCTGTTCAAAAGTCCATAAAAGATTTTTTTAAAAGATCAAATACTGTATGATTTACTGTACGTATTTTTATTACTGTACTTTACTGTATTTTGTTGTAGGTCTAGATTTACTGTACATAAAATAAGACAGTCTGTAAATGCAATACTGTACATACAGTATTTTTTTCTGTAATTGAAAAACGTAAAAATTTAACTAAATTAATGGTTTTATTCATCCGCTCCACTTCTGTAACCATCAGAGTGAATTATGAACGATTTTAGCAAGTTTTTTTTACTGAAGACGTTTACCGGCGCTTTTAGTTCATTTTGAAAATCCGGACAATTTGATAATCCGGAAGAGGTCCGGTCCCAATTAATCCGAATTATTGACGCTCTACTGTAATTAAGAAATGTAACTACCGTCATTATGTTTTTTGTTTATCAGCACATGAAAAGAAACTCTCTCTCAGGGTTAATGATTATTAAGCTGTTTGATCGTATTTACGATTGTGTATAATATTTTCTTTTCTTTAAACCAAACCAAATAAAGTTAGTATGTAATGTTTTGATAAATAGCAATGTAAAAAATATCTACCCTACAAATGTAACTTGACTGATTCTGAATTCTTCCAGCTGCCATGGGTTCACTTCTGGTTGATGTTTATTATTTTCAAAAGCAATATCAGGCTTGGCGATCCGTTCCTCTACGCGAATTTCTTATTGGTTTTACAGCTGAATGTTGTTTTCTATGACGACTGCAAAACAGATATCTCCTCGGAATATTTAATTATATTTTATGGCCACTCAAACTATTCTTCAGTACGGGATTTCCCTCTTCTATTGGCGTTCTATTAAGGATATGTTTAGATTTCTTGTAATATTATTTATTTATTGAGTATTATTTTATTTTATTAAACTCAATATTAATGTTGAATCTCTCCTCCTGATTGTTTACTTTTTTAAATTGATAATCAAAAACTCTGGTATAACAAATTAAATTCCTTTACTGTTTCTTTGTTTACATATAACATTAAACTTGATGATGTACAAATTTGATTTATTTAATTGCTACCAATTATTAATTTACATATCACTCTCTTAGACTCTTCATGTAACTCTTATTAGATATAATTTTAGACTCCTCACGTAACTCTTATTAGATATAAATTTAGATTAATGATGTTACTTTTCTTAGATATGAATTTAGACTATTCATGCTACTCTTATTCAATATAATTCAAGACTCCTGATGTTACTTTTCTTAGATATAAAATTAGACTAAAAACATTTCCTTTCATTTCTATACAATACAATCTCTAACAATTTACAAATTTGCCACATTGATAATTCCCTAATTTCATTACATCTTTCTATCATATACCTATTAAAAAACATATATAACTTTTCTACTTCTTATTAAGTATATTTATTTTATCTCTAATATTCGTAATTCTAGTTGGTATTTATTAAATTATAATTTTCTTACTATTTACTCTTATTATAACATTCATTCCAAATTTCATATATTCTTTTCAGAACATATAACTTAATACAGTTTTATCTCATATGGGAATCTACCTCTATGTTGACTGGGTGAGTCGATAGTCCCAATGTTTTTGTTTACATTTTAAAACATATGTTCCAGTTAATATTAAATTTGTATCTTTTTTCTTTTAAAATTTATTATTTTCCTCTTATATACTGCGTTGCATTTTAACAGCAGTACAATATGCTATCTGATATAAAACAATTGGTTGAGAAGAAGGTAAATGAAATGATCGTGGACAAGAGTGCGTCATTGTATCGAGCATATTATAATCAAGACACACGATAAGCTCTGGTTGCTGGCCCACATTACCGACATTGTTGTGGATAGTCTGATCAATATTATCGCTGACTCAAGTGATGAACAAGTTCCAACAGAGATATGGAAGGGGTTCAATTAAACTCTCTGTTATCAACTGATTTCATACAGTATACTGTTAATTGCCACATCTTCTACTTTCCTTTTAAATAAATTTCACTTTTTTGTTCTGTTTTTTAATTGGTTAATAAAAAGAGCCATTAACTGGTGTAGAGGCAGGACGATGTAAATTGAACACTAGGATCTTGATGCACAGTAGACAAAACACCTCGTTGCGAGGCTAACAAAATTTTCATTCACTTCGTGCATGTGTAGAACAGTTCTGTGCAGTGTTTCACAGCGTGAACATCGGCTGTAACAAGACTGGCGAGAAACACGGAAGCATATATGTGACAGAGAGGGAAATAATATGGAAGTGAGACAGTGAACGTTATAGCATCGTCTCCCCTCTCTTCTCTCTAGATAACTTAGCTATACTTGAAAGTGGGGTTAATTCATGCATTGGGTCGGCGCAGATTACTGTTCAGTAAAGGCTGGTGGGCCTATAATAAAATATTTCACTGTCGGTCTGTCACAGTCACAGAAAATTTACTTTGGTAAGGACTAATTATTACAATTTACATGTGCTTATACAGTATCAACATTAGATGTACCCTGTCTGTCCTTCTTCTGTCAGAGGGACATGCCTCTAATTCGAGCAGCAAATAGAGTTTCAAATGTGCCACGCCTGTTTGTTTACATCAGAATTAAACTAGGAACGGAAATAGTACATATTTTCATTTTGGTATTTTGTTATGTGCTGCTGTCTTCATTCAAATCTATTCCAGGCTAGAACCTTTGCTTCTTCATCCAAGAGCTGCAGTCTTTTTTTCCTTTTCTTCTTTTTTACTTCAAAAGTTCTCTCAGAAATCATGCATTGTTAGTACTCTATTTATCCTCAGGATGTGTCTAATCAAGATTCCTTTTTTCCTTTTTATTGATTCTGAAGTGTTCTTGATTTTTCTGAGCACCTTCTCTTCATTGCTTATTTTATCCACTACCTCATTCTTTCCATTTGCTTCTATATCAATATTTCCAACACCTCAATCATATCCATCCATTTTCCATCCATATATATCAATTTTCCCTACTGTCTAGGTCTCTGACTCTTTCATTGTTTTATTTTATAACTTTAACGCAAATACACTACTTAAATGTTTTCACTGTTTACGTATGATGTCATGTATATACAGAGAGAAATAGATTACAGTATTGATTTCTAAATAAAATTAAAACAATATTGTAAAATAAAAGAAATTAATTTCAATTCTTTAATGTTCTGTCACTGAATTTATGATGTTATATACAGAACACGTGGTTATAAAATAATGAAAGTAAAATAAAATTCACCATTGTGTGGGGGAGGGTGGAATTATTAAAACTTCAACACGCAAAAAAATTTTACATGGCCTCACTTAAAGTAACTGCTGGGGCCTTAAACCTCTTAAACAAGGCCCTGCACACACTAACTTTCACTATGTATTCATATTATCACCACAAGACCAGAAACAACTTTGTGAAAACGAGATTTATAACAGCAAGAAAACACAAACAAGCTTATTATAGACTGCGATTTAAAGCAACTCAAACAAGCGATAAACTCTGCTAAAGTGATGCAAACAGCCACATTACCACCACAACAGGATGTCGCTTACAAACGAACAACGCTGATAACCTACACACGTCTCCTAACGAAATAACAAGGTAGTACAATGAATTAAAACTAAAATCTAGCCTATATCAACTTTTCTTACCTCCAGATTAGTATAGGAACTACATATGTCGACTCTCGAATACTAAATGAAAACAGTATCTAGTTTTTAAATTTCCATAAATAATAATTAATTTTCACTTCACATTAAGAAAACAAATAATAACTAAATCGAAAATATGGAATACACCTTTGTTATAAACTCCCGCTTTACGCACAGCAACATGTTTACGATATAAACTTTGTGCCTTCTAAATAAAATACGTTTGACTTTGCCGTACGAAAAGAATCTAGGTCCGCGGTTTTAAATATTGCAAATGTTGTATCAATATAAATTAAAAACAAAATGATAATTTGTGAGATTTCATAAATTTTCAAGCTGTTTATTGTTTGAATGAATGAATGTATTTATTATAAACACGACACATCTTCCAAATTAAAATATATGTGTTCCAAATGAAGATGATATACAGACACTAGAATGGCAATCAAATGAATGACTAATGACGGCGTGGAACAACGAAGAACGAACGACGCAGCTGGCAAATAGGTTCGTGGTCGGATGGTACGGTTAGGTGCACGAAGGAATTACTGGAATAACGGGAATTGCTGTAGTAAGGTAGGACATTTAAATTACTGTAAGGTTTGTACCTAAGGTTTTGTACGTGAAGGTATACAACATAACGTAGTGAGTTACATCGTATGGTGTTATCAAGTGCCAGCTTATCACTGTCAAAACTGGTGAAACTAGCAACCAAACCGGTGTCAAAAAAAAATTTGTGTAATGTAAAAACTTACTCGATTACTTTCATGGAGTGTATAGTTTGTGGCAGTGAATAATTGCGATCCATCAGTTCCATCGTGTAATAATGTAAATAATTTCTGATACTCATATGGTGTTCCCTACCAAGATTTCATCACTTGGAGGGGGGAGGGTTAGTCGCAAATTGATGAAATTAACAGTAGAATATGATCAGTAATTTGTTGTGGTGATCTTAATGCTCAAAACTTTTCTATCACTATGCCTTTTGTAGGCTTGGTAATCGTTCAATATTCTCATGTGCCCTTTACAACAACATAATTTGTAAAAACTGTTGAGATTTCTGTGGGGTTGAAATAGGTGTGATATAAAGAATATAATTATAATAATGATTCCTGTTTTTTTTTTTTTTTGCCAAGGCTTTATATAAGTGAGTATACAGAAAAGGGGAAATGTTAATTGTAGGTAGTCGCGACATATTTCTGACACGATTTATAAAAAAAAATGAGTGATAAATGTACAATAAGTGATAAAGATAGGTATGGTTAATATAGGTAGTTATTCAGAATTTTGGACAAATTTTATATGATAATTGTAGTTTAGGATAGGAGAAAAGTCTTGTGAAGTTTGGTGATCAGTGGGATAGATGTATTGTGTCACTGCACACTGTTTCTACATGTGGGGAAATTATATAAGAATCTACGTTTTTTGCTGGAACTAATTGGTTATGTGTATTAATGCCATAGTATTTCATTATATATGCATGGCATTAACAATTCTGTTTGTGTCATCATTGTCATCATATTATTAACTTTATCATTACTACTGCCACCAGTGCCACTACCTAGGATAATCTTAAAAAAGAAGATGAATGGTGTGTTATTTGTTTCATCTAACTTTGTATAACCATTTTGATTCCACAACGACACAACCATATTGAGATTTTAATGAATATATATTTTGTAGACTCAGTATCTTCTGACAGGCTAGGTCACCTAGAGAGGAAGACCAGTGTATACCAATGAAAATTGTGAAGGTGCAAGTCTATAAAAACAGAAAGAGGGGCTGACCTAGGTTAAGATGGTTGGATGATGTGCTGGAAGATATAAGAAGAATGGGTGTGAGGGCTTACACTGAGATGACAATTCTAATATCCCTTTTATGAGAGTGAAAGGCCTCACGTTTGAGCGCCAATTTGTAACTAGACTAGTTTTTTTTTTTATCCGGTTAAGCCCCTAATTGCTGGTGCCCATTTGTAATAAAACAAGTATGCTTCTGTTAAAATGTTATTATTATTAATTTGGTTGAATATTGGTTAAATAAAATAATTTGGTTATTGTATTATTCGAGTTCACGGATTTCGCATTTGGATTTTGACGTTCTCTCGTTGCTAAGACGGACCTATTTATGTGTCTTCTCTCTGAAAATAGAAGTAATCGGTTATACAGTTACTTACTTGTAGTGGGGTTTTACTAATAAAGCTGAGGGTATTGATGGTCATAAAGTTTAAAATTATTTAAACCCACTTGTTACCGCCACCACTGCTGCCAACCATGGATGCTGTCCACCTAACCTGCAACGTCTTAGTCTAGTAAAATAATTAGTCAAAACTCTTGAATGGATTATAAATTAATTTTATTCTTCGAACTCATTTTTGAATTATCATTAAAATACAATAATATTGTAATTCAAGGTTACTGATGGACTCTTTAAAATTATTATATCCCAGTCCCAGGGTTACAAGTCTGATTCAAATTGTTCGTCACCTTGGACACTAAGAATTTCGTTAAATTATTTAATAAATAAAGTAGGTTCTTTGAGACTGCAAGATACATGCAACACTAAAACAATGCACTACTATCATGGTTTAGTAGTAGGAGAGTGATAACATTATTAAAATTCCTTAACGAATAACATAAAAAGTGAACATGTGATTATTGATGATATTTGAGGTTAAACTAGTTTCATTGGAACATGAGTTAATCAACTTTAAATAATTAATATCTCTCTAACGATTCTAACATATTCGTACAATACGGTTAGGAATGTAATCTAGTGATAACATTCATTATCTACCTTCTTAGATTGGATAATACAAAGTTTACAGGTATTTGGGTATTCCTCACTAATAGGTTTGAACATTATTAAATATTTAGTAATAATCTTAATGTGAAACGCAACATAATGCTTAGTATATAATAGGTCAAAGTTTTTTAAAGTTCATCATTAACTGGTTGATGCATCCTATCTCGATATGTCCAAGTTAATTCTAAAATTAAAGTTTGGTTACGATTAAATCTTTCACTATTAATTATCTGATTTAATAATTAAAATATTGTTCCAATCTTGGTTGGGTTAACATTGACATAATTCTGTTAATCTATTTCGCTAATAGCATCATCGAATATTTTATTACTATTTGAATATTTAGTCATTGTCACTTATACTTGTGTTCTAACACGTTTCTTGGAGTATCACTGTTAACAACATTTTTATTTATTTATTTGAATTAAATCATTTTTAATAATTCTTTGTCATTCACTGCCTATGCGCACATACTCCAGATTAGAACACTGATGAAATAAAACTTTCACTCTGTTTATATCCGACCTAACCTCAACTTTGTGTTTCGAGGTTAAAACGCTTGTGATCAGCTGTCGGCTATTAATTCCGTATTGTTGGCTATGGTTACCGGCGTGGATTTTTCATCGAAGTCTTGAGATGAACTGATGATCTTACCTGTGTCAAAATCTCATACCTAGTAATTAATAACGGCCTCTGATTGGTCAGTTGTAATTTCCGTGTACTTTCGGTATTATTCGGCAAAATAGACGTGTTCTTGGCGTCGTCTCGCTGGGTTTGAGATTATCGAATTTCGATTCCCAATTGTACGCCCACGGGCTGGTAATTAATTATTTCCTTATAATTTAAATTGTTCATTTATAAATACACTAATCCTTTTTTCATTACTCCCATCGCTTTTGTCTTTTTACCACGAGTATTTCGGTTACCCACACCATATAGCTTTGATAAGGATTAACAAAATAAATTGTATTACTATTTCTTATGATCTATTTACATATCTTTTTTCTATTTTATTTAATTTATTATGTTCATTTTTTGATAAAATCATCATTTTTACTTCCTTATTAATTATTACACCTTCTCATTAAAGTTTAAGGTGGTAATTCGTTAAAAATTGTCTCTGGTAGTTTAGGCCTACCTCAGTATTTTTTACTATGTCTTTATCCCTTTCTTATATTAAGGATTCTTACATCTAAGGTATTATTATTATTATTATTATTCACTTTTGTTCTCTGTGATATCTTATACTATTGCACAGTCTTATTTTACATAATTACTTAATTATTATCCATAATAATCATATTTCTATTGGTTAGACACTTGGCATTGCTACTTGTTTTTATTCATTTTATATTACTATGGGTTTCTAAACCATATTTGCTGTGGCCTATTTATACTGAACTAATCATCACAACTTCTGATTATCTCAGTATTAGCTAGTATTGTCCTATTTTAATTTATTTACATTTTCCCTCAGCCTATCATTCAGTATTCTTGAGTGATACACATTTTTTTTCTTATCTGACATTACTCCTTCATCTTTTGATTAGGTTTAGTTTGTATAATGTTTATCATAGTAATGTTAAGGTTTGGCAGTGTTTTGTTCTGCTCTGGTATTTTGACATTTTGTTGGTACATATTGTAACGATAAAATCCTTACTGTCCTGTAAAAGGGTATTTTGTATGTGTTAGCCCCACACGTCGTAGTCGTTACTTTGTATTTGTCTGACAGTTGTACTTTTTCTAATTTCTCATGCTGACGATGTCTGTCGCGTCGCACGAATTACCAGTACCGATATCTTCACGAGTGTAATCCTTACCTGTCCTTCAATGAGTATATTTATTTCCCGATAGGCACCAAATTGTTTATGAAAACAAAGAAGTTAAACTGAGCTGTCATTCAATGCGGTGATGACCAATTCAAATTACCCTCGTAAACTGGCGGGCATTCGAATCTCGCTTTTAGTTCATCGTGCTGCCAACGTCTAAATATGGCTGACACTTGCTCATCGCTAAAGTACACAAACTTTGTAATACAATTTATAATTAAATAAAGGACGGTTATTACTAATCGGTACTAGTTTATTAACGTTGAAATAGTTAATAGTTAATCAGTTAGATACAAAAATATAATGTTATAAAATAATGTTGCTCCTGCAATAAATAGACAATATCTCAAGGTTGGCTAAGTTGATTGAAGAGTTTCTAAATCGACATGGCTGCCGTCAAAGTTTATTTTCTACTGTTCATTCAATCAATGAGTCCTTTTGATTACGAAAAAATAGAAATAAGATGTTAATAAAGTACACTGCCTTACATCAATGGTACGTATATACTATTAAAGTTAAATACAATTCGTTTTTTGAGTGTTAAATAGCGTTTGTTCAAATTTCGTACTTCGTACACAGGTTGAAATTGTGTTTACGTACAAGTTTAATATTTATTAGCAATTAATCCTTGAAAGAAATTTAGTTACCATGTTCGGAGTGAGAGTTTTTTGTGTTGTGAGAAAAATTAATTAATTTAGTTCATAAATTCGGGTAGTTCACATATACTTAACAAAATCTTGTTGATTTCTGGTGATGAGTCACTTCGTTATTAGTTAGGTTGGGTTGATACGATCATTAATCTTCCATCATTTGTACTTTTAATTTCATCTGGCTTCTTTTTCAATTAATTTGGATTTTTTAATTAGTTTTGAATATTAAAATCTGGCTTATTAGCTCTCTTGGGTTAGATAATTCCTTATTAGACTTCTTGCATCCACATCTCTTTAAATTTTGTACTATTTATTACTATTTTATTTGATATTTGAGTCGAATATGGTTTGGCTTCTGTATCTCTTGATTGTCAATAATGGACTAATGTTTTATAACAGAATTAAATATAATAACGTTCTGTTATGGCAACTGCCTATACTCTCATTGGTTGAATACGTTTATGTCTATTGTTATAATATTTGAATTTTAATTCAAAATGAATAAATATTTTCTGATGGCTATTATTCTTCTGTCTTCTTATCAATGTATTAGATATTATCATAACTGTTTCTATTTTCTTTCAAAGATCATTTTGACATCCCACAAAGCTGGGTTTGTTCATGTATTAAAGTTTTGACAAAATGCTAATATTATATTATTACATTTCTTTCTTATTTAGTGTTTTTATTCTAATTCTGAGATTTTATTATGGTTCACTAATTGTAATTAATGAGTTACTTGCCCTGAATTTTCAAATACAGTAGTTAATTTCTTACAACTTGTTTATTTTGAATTTATACAGTTAGGCATTTTATAGGCCTAAGCAGTACTTGGCTATAGCTTCTTATTTTATACAAATTAAAGATTATTTTTCATTTACATATGTTTTGCTTGGTGTCACTTATGACTTGAATTAATTTGGGCTGTTTTACAATAATTGAATGTTCTTATTAATTTACAAAGTCATTGCTTGTCTGTTATTCTCTTATTTCTTTTTCTGTCTTTACTCTAATGATTAATATTATGTTTGTAAGATTTTATTTCCTTACTAATATCCATTGCCATTTCTTATAACTTGTTTATCACTTAATATTACTATAAAACATAACACAAAAATTAGGTTTATGGTCTGTTTACTTGTCAGCCACATTACTTCTTACAAACTCAACTCTTTTAACTGAACAAGTAACAATTTTGGTGAATAACATTATAACACCATTGTTACGTCTTCGACGCTCTCGAATAATTCTTGAGTTGGTCTTACAACGTGAGGTGATGAGTTGGCTGGCATAATATGAAATAAAGTAGTGGACTGTATTTTTTTGAATTAACTGTATTGAAATTTATGCGAAAATGATTGCGTGGCCCGTGCAGTGTAGCGTGGCATACATTGCCGAAGTAGGAATTAAGTACTGAAAAGCATGAGAATAAATTGAAGTGGAATATTACGATATTGAAATAATTACATAACCGCGGCGAATGAAGGCTGTTGTCCATTCAGAATTTAACAGTTAACTAACTAGACTGCTGCGAGCGTAATGGGACATGCTGGCAGCAGTTTAGCGGGGGGGGGGATGACATCACTGCACGCGCCCGCTGTTTACATATGCAGTTATTAAAAGGTACAAAGTTTACCATACTGCCCGCACAAAGTCGGGCGATTTTGCAGTTTGAGTTATTATATGAATAGTGCATCATAAGTGTCAAGACATAGTAATACATAATAATATGATAATACGAAAGACATAATTATTGACATTACATAATAATAGAATAATAACGCCCAAAATTCAATAACACATAATAATATGATAATACGAAAGACATAATAATTGACATTGCATAATAATAGAATAGTAACCCCAAAATTCAATAATACATAATAATATGATACGGATGCATAATAATACAATAATAAAAAGGCATAATAATAATATAATAAGAATAACAAATGGAAAGCATGCGATCTCCCGGGGTATGTCCCAGGCATGAAGCACGAGAATGCGATAAAAGTTTAAGTCAATAGTACATGTCCTTTGAACGTTGTAGTGGGATTAATCTGAGGACACTGGAAGTGGGCATAATTTGTGAATAGGCCTACGTAGGATGCCGTTTGCGGTGCAAACATCCGCTACGCGCACTGGGGTCGTCCCAACTTGTTCGCGTTAACCACAGTATCTGCATGAAATGTTTGCGCCAAAATGTAACCGGGCCAATAAGTCCTAATGGGGATCGTAAATTCCGGCGATAACTGATAATACCCTTCTCTTGTTAAATACCTCCACTTCGAAATTTCTTTGGAAGCTATATATGAAACTATCATCGTTAATGTCCCATTGAATACCCAAAGTACGTATAGTTTGATTCTTGTTAAAGTCAAGGGAGGAGTTGGCGTGTGAAGTTATAATGGTTTGATCATTGGAAAACCACTTGTGCAAAGTAAACCCGTATTGACTTAATAAATTTGTAATGTCGGACTTCATTTGTGATAAAATGTGTGGGTTATCTGAGCCGGTCATGAGATCGTCCACATAGAAATCGTTTGCGATAGCTGAACAGGCTATAGGGTGTTGAGTTTTGTTTTCCTGGGCTATTTGTGACAAACATCTTGTGACCAGAAATGAAGCTCTTGCAGTCCCATATGTGACTGTCCTCAAGGCGTAGTGTAGTGTTGAAGTTCCCTATGGGGGGTGTCGCGCCAAACAATTCGTTGCAAATTAGAATCTCTGGGAGTAACTAAAATTTGACGGTACATTTTTTCAATGTCCGAAATGAGGACGTATCGGTGCATTCAAAACCGAGACATAATCGAAAAAAGATCCTGCTGGACCATCGGACCAACCATCAGTGTGTCGTTTAAGGACAAATTATTTGTTGTTTTGGCAGAGCCGTCAAAAACAACTCGCAATTTGGTGGTTATACTAGAGCCCTTAAAAACCGAATGGTGCGGTAAGTAGAAGGTGTCTGACTTATTGACTGACAAATCGTAAGAATCAAGCAAAGACATGTGACCCAGAGTTAAATATTCCTGCATGAATTTACTATAGTCTTTATGAAGAGCAGGGTTCTGCTTGAACTTAAGTTCCAGTAATTGAAATCTGCGAATAGCTCCGGGAAGAGAATCGCCCAAATGAGAGTTGTATCCCTTGCGAGGTAGGGACACCACAAATCTGCCACTATTATTGCGGAAAGTGTTAGCGATAAAAGGACTTTCGCATTCTGAGTCCTCAACTGAGGGAGTACGGACTGCAACGTCCTCCAGTTGCCAGAAGTCTTTTAATTGCGATGAAATGGCATTGTTATCTTTGCACGCTATAAATGATGAAACAGGTTTTGTCATGTCGACATTAAAAGGCAGGTTACCAGCGAGGATGAATCCCAATTTTGTCTCCTGTATTATGGGAAAGTGTGGGCTGCGGATGTATTTGATAGGTTCAATCAATTGTAAATAGTACTGGGCACCAAGTAATATGTCGATTTGTGAAGAAAAGTTTAGTTGCGGGTCAGCTAAGAATATGGTATATTTAGGGATGAAATATTAAACGATTCTGTGGGGAGATTATTAGTAATACTGGGAAGCACAGCACAATGCACGTACAGATTGAAATCCTTGTAACGAGAATTCAGCCTTACCCTTGTACTAAAGTCAGCTTGACATAGGGAACTGTTTATACCAGTGATGGGTAGTTGAGACTTGGTTAATTTTAGACCCATGCGGCGTGCGAAACTCATGGTACAGAAGTTTGTTTGAGATCCTGAATCTATTAGAATTCTTACTGGATGCTTCCTACCGGCGTGGTCCGTTGTCATGCAGACAGCGGTAGATAACAGAATAGATTTGTTTGTTTGTAATTTGAGGGAAACTTGATTGTTGCCCCTGTTTGAAGTGTTACTGCCTGATATGTGAATCATTGTATGATGTTTAGAACATGTCCTACAAACAAATTTGGAAGGACAGTGTGAGGGCTCATGGCCTGGACAGATGCAATTTAAACAAAGTTTGTATTTGAGTAAAATGTTCTTTCGCTCAAAGGGAGATGTAGCCACAAATTGTGGGCATTCAGACAGTCTATGTTTACCGCGACACAGCTGACAAATGTTATTGTTGATATTAGTATGAAATGTTGACCTAGTGAGCTCAACGGGTTTAATAGTCTTGCGATAAGGAATCTTATCGCTAACTGTGTTCTGTTTGCTGAACAGGTTGAAGCGCCAACGTTTTGCATTAATTGCCTTCTACCATTTAAAAATTTAATGAAATTGTTGAAATTAGGGAATCGCTCGTCGGATAGACTTTCCTTCCATAGTCGACATGTCTGGTTATCGAGTTTCTGAGTTAGATATTGTAACGTTACATAACCCAGGCCCAAATATGATAACACAATCACCCCATTCTAAAAGTCAGAAATGGATATTATGTACCAAGCTATAAAAAACTTTGTACTACAAAACACTATAAACAATAACAAAGTGAAATATAGTGTACAAAGTGAAATATAGTGTACATAGTGAAAGTGTAAACTTTTCAAAAAAGAGCATCTCACAGATTGATACTGTAGATGAAAAAACAATCAATATTGTAGCAGTGGACTATATTGCTGCTGACAAATTTTGTATTTCTTGTATTTTGTGTAATTTTGTATTGTGTAGGCCACAAAGGTCTTGTACCTAGGAATAATCTTTGTGTTTAATATAATGATTTTGTTTAAATATAAGATAACCCAGGGTTAGATATAAAATAATAATAATATAAAATAATACTATGTTAGCAAGATGGCATAGGAAAAATAGTTTAGAGTAAGGATACATTAAGTAAATAATAAATCATATATAAATCAAATTAAAAGGGATTATTTTATAAAATACCGATGTACAAGTTTAAGGAAAAATATAAAGAAAAACCTTAAATAAATTAAATCCGATTATAAATAAAATCTAAAAAGGATTATTTTTATAAAAAGAAGAAATAAATTTATAATAATTAATAATAGCCTGTATACTAAAAAGTATATAGATTCACCAATAAAAAACCATAGAAATTCTTGGTTACTAACAGTAACCAACTAACAAGATTGGAAATTAATTGTTAAAACGATTTGGAAGTGAACGTTTGAAAAAGTAATGCCTATAACAATTTGAGAAATTAACGAATACCATTTGGAATAAGTAGTGCTAAATTAATAAAATTGACAAGTGATGTCCACTACATATCAGGACCCCTTCGAATAGAACCATTTACGCCCGTAATTTGATGAAACTTTGATAAATCAATCTCCGAGATCCATGCCTAGTCCACAAGACGTCGACATTTGGTGAGATCGTTTCCAAGTAAAAATTTAACTAAATTACATATCAACTATAACTTCATAACACTAGAAACAGCACCATATCTTTAAACACTTCAGGAAAAGAGGTGAAAACAAACTTTATTATTTTTGTTAACCAAAAAACCAGCAGACCGGATTCCTGTGAATTTCTTGCCGCCATTAAATAAATTTTGTGTTTTCAGTGAAGACGTAATCTGCTATCTAGCGGTGAACCAAGCAACTACATAACATAAATAATACAAATTATAAAACTGTATTTTTGTAAAGCTTGGTATTAAAATATTAATTTCTGACCTTCTCATAGTACAAAGAACTCTACAATAACCCTGGGAAATTTATAAATTGTTTCTTTATTGTTATTGAAATAAGAAAGATAAAAATATTTGTTATACATTATATGTTTAAAATAAGATCGAACTAGTGCTGTTTTGCCAGTAAGAATCGATTATCCCTTTCTGTTTTGGGTGAAGATAAAATAAAAATTTGCTAAATAAATCCAATGAATACTTTGTTGTTTGAATAAAAATGTGTATTATTTTCAGTAGATAGTAGTTGGTTACAGATTGTCTGGAAAGAGAGAAGAGAACAGACAGCCAGAAAATATTACGTACCATTCGGGGTTAATTTAACCTCAAATGTGTTTGTAAATGTCACAATCAGCTGGTCTCGTGAGCGGAGAAATTTAAATTAATTAATCGTAAGCTAAGAGAGTAATTCTCTATGCACTCTCTCTCCTAACTATAGTCAAACTACAGTATTGATTTCACTCAAATAAAATCTAAGGGAAATATTGGCATAATCACACACACACTCGATTTTTGGAAACATTTAACATAAATTATAACAAATTCTGTGACTCATTAAAGCGAGATTTTCGAAGGGCAAATATAACTTAGAGTTAATTAACAGCAAAGTACTATAATACTCTGAGAGAAGACCCGCGAGACGTTACAAGATGACGCTAACAACGTGGGGCAAATAAAAGAGTACAAATAGACGTAAAAATAATATATACTGAGAGAAGACCCGCGAGACGTTACAAGATGACATACAAACGTGGGGATTAATTAGGAAACCCTTTTAGGAAACGTATATTTATAGACTCCGAGAGAAGACCCGCGAGACGTTACAAGATGGCGCCCAACGTGGGGCTTAATTACGAAACCTTGTAGGAAAGCTTAACGAAGATTCTAACAATACGTACTTAGACTCTGAGAGAAGACACGCGAGACGTTACAAGTTGGCAAACCCAACAGTGGGGCTAATAAAACATTATTTCATTAAATAATTACAGTGACGATCGCAAGGGAGACGATAAGAAACCTTTTTTTAGGAAACGTACTTAGACTCTGAGAGAAGGCCCACGAGACGTTACAATATTGAACAAAAATAATTTCAAAAGTATTTACAGGTAAACTCAATGAATTCAAAGCGTTTATATTTGTGGTGATTTCGTCAATAAATTTTGAAATACCGACCATGGACTCTTGCTGAATGGACTTCATGCCCAAGACATTCCCTACATGATACGCTGAGACAATTAATTTACTATTTCTTTTATGAATTTGCTAACTGCTATAATTTTCATTGTTCGACAAAGCTTTTCGTCATCACTGACCTGAAGATGTATAAGACCTGTAGATATCAGTGATGACGAAAAGCTTTGTCGAACAATAAAAATTATAGCAGTTAGCAAATTCATAAAAGAAAAAGTAAAGATGGCTGCTGATTTAAACAATATGAAGAATTAATTTACTATCATACCTGGCCTTCAATAGCTCAATGGCTACCGCATAATTATCATGGGTGATTGGGAGAGACTTTATTACATTTAAAGCCTCGTCCCTTAGTGAAGAATGTAAATAATGCAATTTCTGGATGTCCGTCAGGTCCGTTCTGACCAGGCGCGAATTCTTCATATGTGCGACATGTGCGCCGCACGCGTCAAAATTATTGCTGTGAATAAATAATTTAAAACTCTACTTATATTTCAAATGAAGATGTGTTATTGCAAGGAATGTGTGCGCTGGGAGCGGCCGCACCTCTCAAGGCTATTGCTGAGGTAGCTGACTGGCGAGAAGTGCGTGCTAGACTTGTAGAGGGGAGTGGAGAGGTAAAGTGGGGTTGCAGCGGTGTTAGCGTGCCTTGAGTGCGGCTTCAGTACCACACCAACCAGGCGTGCCGAGAGTTGTATGGTTTCTAACGTTCTTTGAGATTTTCGAATAATTTCTGTTGAATCGTGATTCTGTTTTTGTGATGTGCTTCTAAATCATGGAAAATCATAATTGTACAATTGATGACATTTTGAAAAATGGATTTTCAAGTACAAGTTTTGAAGAAAAACTTAAAATTGTTACAAATGGAAGACCGTGCCCTCCGTTGCCTAATTTAACAACTAAACATAAGGGCAAAAAGGAAGAATACACTAGACACTTTTCAGTATCATCTTTCAACTCGATTCCATGGTTAACTGGCTGTGAGAAATTAAATAAATTATTTTGTTGGCCATGTATTCTTTTTTCCAAAGAAAAAAGTGTGTGGACGAAAACTGGATTTTCCTATCTCAGTCATTTATCCTCTGCACAGCAACGACACGAAAGATCGCAGTCTCATGTAGAATCATTTCTTAAATGCAAGATGTTTGGAAAGCAGAGAATTGACGTTTTAATTGACTCCCAACATAAAGACAACATCAGCAAACACAATGAGCTTGTTAAAAAAATCGAGACATATTGACGAGATTAATAGATGCTGTTTGTTATTTTGCAAAGCAGGAACTTCCTCTGAGAGGCCATGATGAATCAGCCGACTCATTAGACAAAGGAAATTACTTGGAGTTTCTTGAGGCACTCAGAGCATATGATCCTCTTTTAGACAACCATCTAAAAACAGCTACTGTGTTTCGAGGTACATCTCCAGCAATACAAAATGACATAATCCATGCTATACGGGATGTTATTATAGACGAAATAAAGGAAGAAGTTTCTTCAGCAACCTTCACTTCTATCATGCTGGACGAGTCGTCTGATATCTCATGTAAATCCCAACTTTCAACTGTGCTCCGGTTTGTTAAGGATGGTGCTGCTTGTGAACGTTTTGTTGGATTTACTGACGTAAGTTCAGATAGAACATCTGAAGGACTATTTGCACATGTGACAAGTTTCGTGGAAGAGTTTAATATCAGTGACAGATTGGTAGGGCAGACGTATGATGGTGCCGCAGTAATGAGCAGTCACTTACCCAAAGGCTCTCTTTACACATTTTTATGCCCATGTTTTAAACTTAGTTCTTCAACAATGTCTCTCAAATATAAAAGCTTGCAGGATTTTTTTTCATACACTTAGTGGGCTTCCAGCGTTCTTTTCCAAATCCTCAAAAAGGACAATTGCTTTGGAAGAATTTGTACAGAGGAAACTGCCATCAGTTGCTCCTACCAGATGGAATTTTACTTCAAGGTTAGTGCAAACTGTCAAAGAATATAGTGTTCAACTTATAGAATTTTTTGAAAGTATTGTGGGAAACTGTAGTGAATGGGAAAGTGATACAGTAGTCAAATCAAGAGTTTTCTCTCTTTTTTGAGTGAGTTCAATACCGTATTTTTGTTAGAAGTATTTTCCAAACTGTTTTCGTACACAGATGTACTGTATAATATTCTCCAGAGTGAATCTGTAGATATAATGTACTGTCATCAAAAAGTTATTGATACTGTACAACAATTGCAAAGTGAGAGACAAAATGGTTTTGATGCCCTATGGATAGCAGCTAAAGGTGAGAGAAGAGGAGCTGAGCCTAGAACTAAAAGAATTTGACAGGACTCTGAGGACAACTATTGTCGTCGATTGTTCTGTGAAATCATTGACAATATTGTGCAACAAATAGATGTGAGGTATGGTTCAGTTTTGAAGTTGAGATTCTGTCATCTCCTCTCACCTAATAAATTTTCCATTTACAAGGAAAATTTTCCGTCTGTCCTTCTGGAGTCCTTAGGATCAGTGTATGAGTCATTATTTGATCTTGTAAGACTCAAAAGTGAACTTTTAGTGGTATATTCCAGTGATGAATTTCATGGTCTACATGTCTTTGAGTTGGTCAGGTTTCTAAAGAACAATGACTTAATTTCTGCATTCAAAGAAGTATACATGTTAGCTGAATTAATTCTGACTATACCAAGTACCACAAGTTCAGTTGAACGTTCTTTTTCGGCTCTAAAACGCATTCACAACTACTGCAGGAGCACTCAGAGCGAGGACAGGTTAAGCAGTTTAAGTATTATTTCTATTGAGAAAGAAATACTCCACAGACTGAGACTCAAAGACTCATTTCATGAAAGGGTAATTGAGAAGTTTTTATGTAAAGAAAGAAGAGCAGAACTTGTTTATAAATAGATATGTAAACAGGAGAAAAGTTGACTGAACTAACTTTTAGGATACTTTTATTGTTATTATTATTATTTTGTTGTTGCATTTCCCTAAATAATGCAGCTTATAAACTTGATAATTAAATAGTTTCATAGTAGACGGATATGATTATTTTTTAAGCAGCACACCCACCTTGTCAAAGCAGGATACGCCCCTGCGTGTACTAACTCCAAGAACATGTTGTAATAGTGCGTGCTGCCAATCAATAATGTTGCCTGAGAAGCAGGGCAATTTAATTGGCTCTAACTGAATAGGGGATGCTTTAATTGGCGTAACTTCCGCTTGATTTAATGGTTTTTTGCTCACCTCTTCTACACGTTCTAATAAATTGTGCAGCTTACACTCAATAGTGCAGAGATCATCCTCTGTTTGAACCCTGTCACTTACCGATGTGAAATCAGATTCATCAGCCTCAATTTGGGTCTGAATTTCATCATACTTCGCGCACAACTCCATCAAGTGACGAAGTTTTATTTCTAAAGCATGGTGATCATTTATTTCAGGATCGAAATTGTCCGTGAAGGTGTTTATACGGGATATAGAGGCTTTAATTGTGCCACGTTTTTTAATCAAAGCTTTCACATCAGTCATGATTGAACTGCAAGCTGTGATCCGAAATCGATAAATAAATGCAGAACAGGTGAACAATTAATGTAATTTGAGTATTTTATCAATTCTGATATAATGCGGCAGCCAGTGAGTGGTATATAACTTAGTCTAATTCCTTATTATAATATGTAATTATTTTTAAAAAAATAGTTATATGAAAATTATTTGAAAATATGACTCATTTAACAATACAAATATAAATATAGCTTTATTCCATTATTTAAGTTTCTGACTGATTTCTTGTAAAATTGTATAAGTGAAAATTTATGTGAAAATACAGGTCTATAGTGTAACAAAACGTAAAATTCGTGTTTGTTAACAAAATAAATAAATTTGGTGTTTTTGTTTTTAAAAAAATATTGTTTTATTTGTTTAGTATTTAGTAAATAATTTTTGTAATAGTTTTGTGTAAAATTTTAATTCTTTTATTACTGTTTCTGTCAACTATATCACTTTGAGTAGTTAGCATTAATTTCTGCGTTAATTGTATTATCTCCAGCACTAATCGATTGATGGTTCTTCTTCTTATTTAAGTATACTCCTTCCACTTTGGTAATGGCCGCCTTTCGGATAGTCCATGATCTCAATTTTATTCTATTTTATTTCTATTTATAAATTTTATAAATAAACAGAAACCAATTTTACAGAATTTCAAGATTTATTAACAATTTTAATTATATATCGATTATAAATCGATTATTCTACAGCTAGCATCGACTCGTTCTCAGGGCGATCGATTATTTTTTACATACATTATTAATATTAATTATCAGGTTTTTTTAACGGCTATATTGTATAGTCAGAGAAAGGGTAAGGCCAGGAAAGTATAGCACTTACAAGTAAATAGCTTAAGAATTAAAAATTACAAAGTTATGATTTAATATTTAATGTTTATCAGAGTAAAAATTCGGACCATTGTCGTCTTGACGACTAGACTGGTAGTGCTCGAAAGGAATTGTGGGATTCAAGATGTCTGCTTCAGTACTGCATATATTAAAATGAAGTCTGCTCGATGAAAATTTCTTCCAAAAAATGTTGCCTTTTCAATGTTTCCTCGTCTCAGCAGTAGTGATTATTCTTTCTGGTGTTAATGGAGTGGTCCTGGTTCAGTGTCCTGTGATTCACCTCGATAAAATGTGTTGGATAATGTTTTAATTCACTTTTGTCAATAAGGTCGAAAATTGCAACGTTCGTCTTGTTACTCAGAATTATTGGTTTTATAGGTTTAAATAATTAATTCACTCTTTTTCTGTTCCGTATTAATTTAGTTTAATGGTTGTATGGGTTAATTTCACTGAATTTAAAGTTTAAGTTAAGTTTTTAGAAATTCGCGATTTTCACCGTAGACTAGGCTTACTTAATTAACGAACGCCGTACTTGTCTTCGCTATAGGTTAATATTTAGCAAGATCTCATTCAAGTGTGCTTGACAAAGTCTAATAATCAACTGTTCTAACTTCCTTCGTCATCTGAAAATGTCTTAGCCAATTTAATATTAGCAATACATTGTTTTAAATCTTTTTCGTTTCCGTTACATGTATGAAATGTACATTATGTTACTGAATATATTTTTGCTATTATTTAATTTTATTAAATACTAAATACATAATCTCTTTCTTTAGTTCATTCTGCTTGATTTGATACCAAATATATTTATTTTTTGTAAAACATTTTTACAAAGTTTTTTCTTTCAAAAGCCATATATACTGTATTTTTAATTGTAGGCTTTAAAAATTACTTCCTGTTCTTCTCAAAATGTTTGCCATTTTATATGTTATATTTATGATTGTACTAAATCTCAGATTGAAATAAAATGTTCATCTTCCCTTAATTTCTTGTAATTTTATTAATTGGTTATCTTTTTAAATATTATTCATTAATTTGTGACTCCCCCCTTTGATTTTTCAGTTATTATATTTGCATTTTTTCCAATAATTCTTCCTATCTTTTTACAATATCTTTCTATAGTATAGTTTCAGTTATAATACTCAGTGACTGATTTACCTTATATAAATTTCATTAATTTTAACTAGTTTGCTTGACTTAATTCATCAATTATAATGTTGTTGAGATTTACTATTTGGCCTAGATTTTATCTGTTTTTACATACAAAGTTTTTGAATAATACAGCTTGTTTATACCCCTTCTGACCTTCTATTCTAATACAATATTAATTAAAATTTCCTTACTTAACTACAAGAACATTTAGTATTGAATTCATACTATTAATACATAACAAATATTTGAAATTAAAAAATGGTACTCAAACTCAGACATTTTAGTCTTGATTATTACTAGTAACACATAATAAATATTTTATAATAAAAGAATGGTATCCACACTCAGACATTTCATCCTTGATTAATACTATTGAACATAATAAATATTTTAGAATTATAAAACATTACACTCTATTTCCAACATTTCATTATAGAGTTCATTGACCTTAATAGAAACAGAACACATCTGTCCCTTCATTTTTAACTTTTTTTTTTTAGAATTAATTTTGTGCAGTCTTATCTGTTTTTACTTCCATATTCCTTAAGGAATGGAAGTATGGTGATGGCAAAAAAAATCGTGTTCGAGATTATTGCAGATTCTGATTCTACTACACTCAAAACATGAAAAAAAGTCGTTTTCCGAAAAGTGTCTGTGTGTCTGTCTGTCTGTCTGTGTGTCTGTGTGTCTGTCTGTCTGTAGATTTTTTTTCTATGGCAAACGATAACTGCCGCAAATTCAAACAGAATCAAATAATTTTTTGCATACAGCCCGGTTTTGCAGAGTTCTCGCGACCTATTGTTTTTGGTGAAGATCGGTTGAGGGAAAGGGGTAGTTTACCTGCAACGGTTTTTTTTTAGCAAGGGTAATTTTGTTTGTTTGGCAAACGATAACAGCCGCAAATTCAAACAGAATCAAATAATGTTTCGCATACAGCCCTGAATTGTAGAGTTCTCAAGACCTATTGTTTTTGGTGAAGATCGGTTAAGGGAAAGGGGTAGTTTACCTGTAACGTTTTATGTTTTAACAAGGGTATTTCCTATGGCAAACGATAACAGCCGCAAATTCAAACAGAATGAAAAGATTATTTGCATACAGCCCTAAATTGTAGAGTTCTCAAGACCTTTTGTTTTTGGTGAAGATCGGTTAAGGGAAAGGGGTAGTTTACCTACAACGTTTTTTTAACAAGGGTATTTTCTATGGCAAACGATAACAGCCGCAAATTCAAACAGAATCAAATAATTTTCTGCATACAGCCCTGATTTGTAGAGTACTCAAGACCTATTGTTTTTGGTGAAGATCGGTTGAGGGGAAGGGGTAGTTTACCAGCAACGTTTTTTATCATGCGTATTTTCTATGGCAAACGACAACTGCCGCAAATTCAAACAGAATCAAATAATTTTTTGCATACAGCCCTGATTTGTAGAGTACTCGCGACCTATTGTTTTTGGTGAAGATCGGTTGAGGGGAAGGGGTACTTTACCTGCAACGGTTTTTTTTATCAAGGGAAATTTTTTTTTTTTTGGCAAACGATAACAGCCGCAAATTCAAGCAGAATCAAATAATGTTTCGCATACAGCCCTGAATTGTAGATTTCTCAAGACCTATTGTTTTTGGTGAAGATCGGTTGAGGGAAAGGGGTAGTTTACCTGCAACGTTTTTTTAACAAGGGTATTTTCTATGGCAAACGATAACAGCCGCAAATTGAAACAGAATCAAATAATGTTTTGCATACAGCCCTGATTTGTAGAGTACTCAAGACCTATTGTTTTTGGTGAATATCGGTTAAGGGGAAGGGGTAGTTTACCTGCAACGTTTTTTTATCAAGCGTATTTTCTATGGCAAACGATAACAGCCGCAAATTCAAACAGAATGAAATAATTTGTTGCATACGTCCCTGAATTGTAGAGGTCTCAATGACTTTCGATTTTGGTGAAGATCGGTTAAGGGGAAGGGGTAGTTTACCTGCAACCTTTTACGTTTTAACAAGAGTAAAGTACTTGAAAATTTATTTAAACTTTTTGAAACAATGGTAATTGTTAAAAATAAAATAATTTTGTTGCCAGGCAATAAAATTATAATTTTTTCATTTTAATGTAATATAATATTTTTCATTTAATACAGCAATAAAAAGGCAGGTAAGACACAGCCTGGTTGTTTGGCTGAAAATGATTTTAAATATAAATCTTAGAATATGGAAGTCATGTATGGTTCTCCATACCGATATTTATTTTAGATTAGGGATGTATCCCTTGTCACTTCACTTATTAACTACCTGCTCTCAATTTATCTTTCTCATTTTAGTGAATGTTGTTAGACAAAGAGTGGCACTTTCTTAGAAACATTTGTATTTGATTTTCATAATACTATTCTACCAAATATTATTTCTGAAGTTAAATTAGAAACTTTAAAGTTGTTCAAAGGTACACATTTACTTAGTTTAAGCATTTCATACACTTTCTTGAAGTTTATCTACTATAATTAAATAACTTGCACTGGTCCCCTGTTATTTCTTGATACTATCACTATTCAGTTTTATAGTTTTATATTATCAAGAATTTTATTAAGATTTAAGATTTGTTTTTATTCATTATAAAATAACTTTCATGGGTGCACACTTTTACTTATACCTCTAAACACTTTTGTTTACATCTACTTTACATTGGTTTCTGTTTTTGGGTGTTATACTTTCGTTTGTGACTTTTAATCTCTTTTGGGGTTTTTATTTCCTTCTTACTGGGTTTCCTTTGGGTATTTCTTGTAGTCTTCTTATCCTACTACTTTGTTTCTTCAAAATCATTCCTTTTTATTAGGTATTCCGGTTTTTTCAGGGTATTTACTTCCTTATTCATATCCTAGCTTGTTTCTTGAAAAACAGTCTTTATTTTAGGGGTGTCGGTTTGTTCTGGGTTTTGTAACTGGGTTTGCCTTACTTACTGATTCTTATTCTTTGTTTCTTCAATACCAAATAGTTTTATTATGTACGTTGGTTTGTTCTGGGTTTTTTCCTTACTTACTCCTATCCTACCTGGGTATTTCCTTACTTTATTTTAGTTTTTTGGTTTATTTTTTATTACTCATATTTGTTGCACAGTTGTTTTTTCTTTATTTTTAATTCTTCAAATTATGATTGTATTTTATTGTGGTACCTATTTGTTTTTATTTGGATTTTTCCTTGATTTTATTTTAATTGATATTTATCTATGATCATTTTTCATCATTATAATATGGATAATCTGTCATGCTACAATAGTCACTTGAAACTGATTTCTGTTTATATAAAAATTATTTTGCAAATATTACTGATTTTTACTGTATATAAAATTATATAAGTGAGAAACTAGGAGAAATACAAGTTCATAGTCACTTGAATTATGAGAGTCCTCGGCAGGTTTAAGATGGCTCCGTTGCCTGTCATTTCCTTGGCGACCTGTCCGGCTGGCCTTGGATTGGTGGCGCAAGTCTTGTTTCCGCTTGTCGGGTGATGTTTGAAGTTATAGCTCTCTGTGCAGGCTTGAAGTTCTAATTTTCACTGATGAATGACAAGTGACGATGAATTGGAATATCTTACGGTCTTAGAAATGATGTCCTGTAGAAGCTTGTACGGCCAAGTATGAAGTTCTTTTTTTTTTGAAAATAATGAATGTATGCTCACGACCAGCAATTGTACGTTTGAGAAGATTCGGGGTTGACCAAAATTTATTTGGGCCTATTAAATGAAATATAGATCCGGCCCGGAGGACCAAATGTTATGTCTTCGACGCTCTCGAATAATTCTTGAGTTGGTCTTACAACGTGAGGTGATGAGTTGGCTGGTATGATATGAAATAAAGTAGTGGACTGTATTTTTTTGAATTAACTGTTTATTGAAATTATGCGAAAATGATTGCATGGCCCGTGCAGTGTAGCGTGGCATACATTGCCCAAGTAGGAATTAATTAAGTACTGAAAAGCATGAGAATAAATTGAAGTGGAATATTCCGATATGAAAGAATTACATAGCCGCGGCGAATGAAGGCTGTTGTCCGTTCAGAGTTTAACAGTTAACTAAGTAGACTGCTGTGAGCGTAATAGGACATGCTGGCAGCAGTTTAGCGGGGGGATGATATCACTGCACGCGCCCGCTGTTTACATATACAGTTATTAAAAGGTACAAAGTTTACCAACCATTTATTCTATCTTGATAATCATCCCTTGAATATTTTTATTATTATAGGATGTCGTATTTTCATTGCACTAATAGTACTAGTTTTGTGACGGTTTAGTAGTTTAGTACTAGTTTAGTACAATTCTGGTACTATAATAATTTTGTAAATCTATGGTCCTAAAAACCATAATTATTGTATTTTTAGAAAGTAAATTTATAATTGCAGTAGTAATGAAGTTAAATTATTAATTTGTAATGAATAAAACGTTTCTAAGGAATAATAAATGATTAAGTAAGAATATATATTTGAAGATTGAGACGTACTGTTATGAGTAGGTGAGAGATGAATTTTCTAATGCAGTTGTCAATGATTACAGTAATGTAGAATGTTTAAAAGGGAATAGCGCCTGGGTGTAGATAAAGTGATGTGAGTTAGTCAATCAAGGTTAATGGGAGTTAGATAGATAAGAATTTTAAAGAAAATAATACAAAGAGAGTATTAGATATTTTAGGGACACAGTAGTTAGTGATTATATGTAGAGGTGAGTAAAGTAAAGGTTAAACATATATTGTTGCTGATGATATTTTGTAGTGGGGGTGAGGTGATAAGGAGTAGTCAACGTATAGTGTTGTGGCAGGTAATAGCGTATAGTGTTGTGGCAGGTAATAGCGTAGTTTAAGGGAGTGTTTGCCGATATTTTGGAAGGGCAAAATATTATGAATGTATATAGCCAGGTAGGGAACACCCATCTTAGTACAAAGACGAGCGGTGCCATAGGATTTAAAATGGAATTAGTGAAGGTGTTTATAATTGAGAATTTGGTGTCATGATAGGTAAATTTGGTTGTTAGTTAGAAGAAAGGTGAGTAAGATTATAAATAAGAGTTCCTATATAATAAGTCAAAGCATAGTGAATACAGGAGTCACCCAGACTAATCAAGGATAAATATATGAAAGGTTAGGTAGAAAATTCAGAGTAGAGAGGTAATAGGAAATGAAATAATAATAATGTAATATGAATATTAATAATAAATTTGAAATTGTGAAGAATTAAATGATAAATAATTGATGGCTAATTAATGAAAGTTTAGAATTATTAATTAATTAATTGAAATTGTAATTTTTATAATTTAAATGCAACCTTAAAGATGTAGGATGTGTAAATTTAAATCAAGTTAAATGTGAATTGTTTATTTTACTGTAATACAGTAGACTCTCTCAACTATCCGACCTATTGTCGGCGGTCGGCCGGGTCGGATAGCAAAAAAGTCGGATACACCGGAGCCGTAGGCATACCAGCCTCTGTAAGGTCAATGACCGCCACCCTATTGCGTTGAATGTACTTGTTGCTATTTGTTGGTATGTTACATATCAGTTTGTCCTTATAAATGACGTACAGTAATAAATGAATTAGAAAGAAATGAAATAAGAATTCGCAACTACAGTATCTTTCACAAAACCTTTATTTGAAGGACGAAACAAAATGTGTAGTTAACAATAAGTTGAATGAGTTTTAATTTATACGAAAGCTTTCATCCAAATTAGTTGTTAATATAAATCAAATTATAATAACCTAAAACTACGTACTGTATAATGAAAGAACAAGTGAAACTTACATTGTCTAAGGTTTGAAAAAGTCTGTAATTGAGACCTGCTTCTTTCCTTGCATTAATTTCCTCGCCGCTATATCCTTCCACTTACGTAAACATATGATGTCTGCTGGTGTTGCTTCTTCTTGCTGGCCAATGTATTCCACTGCCGCCTCGATCGCCTTCAGGCCTTCGGAGTGGGTTTTACGATCGGAGGGTTCATCACCTTGTTCCTCTTCAATCGGCTGTTCATTTAATACCATCGCTACAATATCTTCGTCTGCAATTTCTTCGATTTCGTCCTTTGCCAACCATTTTGTGATTTCTTCCAATGAAGCTTCCTCACATCCGGGAACTTTTTCTAACAGCGATACAAGCGCAGTGTTATCAGTTGCATTTTCCACATCACATTGCTGTTCTACCTCTTCCCACTTATCACTGGCTCTGTGATCCAGCAAAATTTTCCACGATCGCACAAGTGTTAAAGATGAAATTTCATCCCATGCCTCGGACACCCATCTGATGACGTCAAGCATGTCTACTGACTGTAGTGCCGTCGCAACTTCTGTATTATCAATTGTCGCGATGATATAGCTTAGTAGCCTACGTCGATATTTCTTTTTCAAAGCTTGGAGCACTCCCTGATCCATTGGCTGACATATAGATATAACATTTGGAGGCAAGAACAAAGCTTTTATGTCTCCATCTTTTAATTGGTCATTTGCTGGATGTGAAGGAGCATTATCCAAAACTAGGATTGCTTTCCTTGTTAAATTGTTTTCAGCTAAATGTTTTTCAACTTGTGGCACAAATTCCTGTTCAAACCAATTTTTGAAAATTTCTCCATTCATCCACGCCTTTTTTTGATGGGTATAATGCAGGGGCAAAGAACTTAAATCTTTAAGATTTTTAAAAGCCCTAAGATTTTTCCAATCAAGGTCAGTCTCAACTTGTTTCCGGTTGCGTTACTACAAGCTAAAACTGTAACGCGGTCCTTGCTCTTCTTGAACCCTGGTGTGGCCTTTTCCTGTTTAGACGCTAGTGTTTTAGACGGCAACATACGGTAATTCAAACCCATCTCATCACAGTTGTACACTTGTTCTCCGGAAATACCTTCCTTATCAAACAGGTCAAAAAAGTGTTTTTTAAAGTCAGGGACAGCGTCCTTATTAGCAGACAATGCTTCACCACTAATCGTCATCTGACGAACACCAAAACGTTTCTTCCAGCGATCAAGCCACCCGTCACTGGCAGTAAACTCACCATCATCTCCTTCGATCTGTTTTTTTTAAACTGAATCGCTTTTTCTTGGAGCAAGGGGCCTGAAACCGTCAATCCTTTCCCCCTCACATTTTCATACCACAGATATAAAGCCTCTTCAACTTCCACATGTTTTCCTTTTTGCATAGTTTTTCTAACTTTCACGCCACTGCCACTTGCTTGCTTAGAACACCATTTTTCAATCTCTGCGCGATTTCTTCGCCAATCACCCACAGTAGTTTTTCCAACTCCTAACTCCAGTGCAATTTTGTTTACCGACTCACCAGAATCCATTCTTTTTATTGCTTGCAGTTTTTCTTCCAAAGTTACTACCACTTTCTTTCGTTTGTCACCCTTATTTCACTTAAAAATAAAAGCCGCCAACAATACTGTATACACACTTTATAACAAATTAACAATCTACGAACGACTGAACCGCACAGACTGACTTCTGGATACAGACTGACTGATGCACCTGTTACACACTCAAGTAGGAACACGAAACTTTCCTGCCACAACATGAATCAATTGGCGTACTGTATTGGTAACTGGTGATTCACGCGTAAGCGCCTTCACCCGCGTGGCGGGATTGCTCACATGACGTTTGAAGGCGCTAGTAATCGGATCGGAAATACTGCATACGTACCGTACTCAAAAAATACTTTTTTTTTTGAGTTTTGAGTAGAGCGGGTCGGATAGGCCGGAGGTCGAATAGTCGGGAGTCGGATAGCTGAGAGTCTACTGTACTTGTAATATAATGATAATGTGTATTATTATGTAATATGTATTATGTATTAGCATAGGAATTTGAACATGATGTATAAGAAATAGTGTGTGTGGAGGAGAAAGAGGGGTAAATATTATTAACAGCGCCAGATTATTAACTGTTAATAATAATAATATTAATAATAACAATAATAGTAAAATCTCTCTCTGAATCAAACAGGGAGAGTTTAGTAATTGTATCCATAAATTGGGGATTTATATATATTTATTATATCCATATATTTCATTTATATAAAAACTTGTGTTTCTTCTATAATTATATTAATTATGAAAACAGAAAGGGTTAATTATTATCGATGGGAATCGAAAAGATTTTTAAAAATAAAGGATAGTCCATGAAGAGAATGGCACTTCTATATAATTCTTGTTGATTTGAAGCAAACCCAGTGCTTCTTAACGCAAACCAGCACATAGCTAAGGGGAAACAGATCAGTTAGGGATATAGCATATACCAAGCCACTATTTTGATATTTTTGATTTATTGTTTCAGTGTTTGGTGATGTTGTGATGGCGGTCCTGAGCTGGCCAGCGCGTCAGAGCAGGAGCGTTACGCACCTGATTGGCCTTATGGTGTTGGGATCTCGAAGGAGAAGTCCAGTAAGGTCATGCAGGTACTGTCATCATCATCGGACCACGGGTGAGTTATTGTATTTCTTTTCATATAAATAGTAAGGGGGTTGTGGCGACATATCCTGGCTGATCCCTTTAGGAAGTACGAATGTGTCAATGAAAGTCTTCATGCTTCGGCATAAAATCTTTCATTGAGGGGGTTTTTGTGACGGTACAATTCTGATACTATAATAATTTTGTAAATCTATGGTCCTAAAGACCATAATTATTGTATTTTTATTCTCTAACCATTTATTTTTTAATAATAATAATTTTATTTCATAATCCCTGTAAAGTTTTGGTGAATAAACTATAGAATATTTTAAACAACGCACATTTGAGTTAACAGGATTTCTGTCGAATTCGCTGGAAAGCTACAAATGTCGCAAAAAACTGTTTGTCACAGATAACAAGTAAACAACCAAGCCCAATTATGTCAGAACTAAGGAATGCGAGGCGCAGTGTATTCGACGAGGCTTGGCGTTTGAACAAAGGGCCAGTGACGTATTTTTGCCCCACCTCCGCAAAGTTTAACAAAGAAACTGTGTCATTTTCGTCCAGACAGTGAATCGAGCCGGCCGGCATATTCACTAAGCGTATTCATTTAAATTTTTACACCACCAAAAGTGGGTAAATAACTGTTAATAACATAATAATGGTGGTACCGTAACAAATCTTGAGTTGGTGCCATCGGCTGAGTGAAACCGTGATAAAAGAATCTGGCAGAAGTGTAATCCGAGGGAGGACACCATCGAGAGTGTGTGCCTTAAGACGAAGTGACCGGTCAGATTTTGCACGTGCCATCAAAGGATTCGAGTAGTGCGATGTCATCAACCCAAATTTGAAGCTAAGTATCAGCTACAACCGTTCGATATCAAAGAAATTTTAAAATGACCGAAATTCAGTAAATTCATTACAATTAAAATTATTCATTTAAACTAAATAAAAATGAGCTCATAAAAATAATAATTGTACCAGAGAGTGTGTGTGTGTGTGTGTGTGTGTGAGAGAGAGAGAGAGAGAGAGAGAGAGAGAGAGAGAGAGAGAGAGAGAGTGAATAATGAAAGACTATTAAAAAGTGCTGGGTTGTGCAAAGTAAATATATATATATATATATACACATATTAAAATGTTTAATGTTTCATAGAGTTTAAAAAATATAAATATGTAAAGGTAATAACTATGTATTTTGGAGGGCTTGTGAAAGGGAAATTTAACTTAATTTGAATGTCGCCACCTGGCTGAGAATAGCTTGTTAGTGTCATGTAATTAAATTCCATATTATAAATAAACAGGGTAATGTCATATGGTAAACAATTTAACAAAGTGTCATTATTTCAAATAACACTTTCCGCTACTCAAGTTCGCTTAAACGAATTTCTGCCCTTAAAGGTAAGTAAAACTTCATGTTTATATTTACGTTTTCATATATCACAAGATGGCGCCCGACATTTGAAATTAAATACAATTATTGGCTAAGTGTAAAGTTATATTTTATTAGCAGTAATAAAAATAATATAACAGTTTATTATTAATTAACACTATTATATTAATGGTCTATCCATCTTTTACAATCTGTTTTATTATCTTTGTTTCCTTTTTCTCATTATTGTGAATTGTTTATTCTCTCACTTCTAACACTTACACTGTTTATCACCTTCACTTCCTACCTATCTCTCACTTTTGGGTTTTTATTATTTTATACACAATTTATACTTAGTCTGTTAACATTTTATGTTTTGGTTTTCTCATCATCATAAGGTTATTAACAACATACATTATCTATTAGTACTGGTTTCATTTACTTATTCTGGTTAGTGTACTTTAACTAGGATTATTTTATTTAATGCTTGTTACTAGATATTTATTATTTGTTTGTGCTCTTTTATCATTGGTTTAGTTTATACCTTCTCTTTTTATTTTCTTTATTGGGTCAATCACTTGGGTTGGGTCATGGTCATTTGTCTCGTCATAGTCATTTTATTTTCCTTAGTTTAATATAGTTAATTCATTATAGTTCTTCTCTGGTATTGGGGCTGCTTTTGGTGTCGTAAAATATCTAATGCTTCCTGCATCTAGTTTCAGCTATGAGTTACATATAAAATACATCATTAGTATTTAATTTATGGCAATAAACATTGATTTGCCTTACATTAGTAGTATTACATCCAGTGGCGGTTTCTTAATTGGTGCACATGAGCATGTGAACCCCCTACATAAATAAATATAAATTAATTAATTTTAACAAATACTAAATAAACGGGAAATAATTTGGTTTAGTTTTATGATGCAATAACAAAATGCTCGTTCTGGTAAAACAGTTGTGCAGTCGACGTGGCGTAAGGTGTGCGCACAGCTCTGTACGTGCGCTGCTGGATCAAATGAGAGCAGTGACGTGATGCGGCATTGGCGCGGTGGTGGGGGCAAACCTCTCCCATGTAAAGATTGTGCGCACATTCGGTTTGTGAACCAGTGCTGTTCTAGCCGTTGTAGGCGTCACATTACTCGCTCCCCAGTGTCGCTCGCGCCCAGTGCAGTTGTGTTTGTGTTGTGTTAATGTTGGTGATCGATTAGCAATGGCTGCTACCCCTGTGTCTGTGTTAAAAGAAACAATTTTTTCAAGTATTTCATTAGAAAAGAAACTCGAAAGAAAACAACGTGGTCGTCCGACCCCAAAGCTTAATATCGTACAAGTGACCAAAGGTAAAGATAGAGATTTCAAAATGGAATTTAAAGAAACTTTATATGAAAAGACTTCTTGGCTCTGCGGTTGTGAAGCTACAAATAAACTATATTGTTTCCCTTGTCTGTTATTTGCAAAACTAAGCTCTGAAAACTTAAACTGGATTAAGTATGGTGTGAATGATTTAGGTCATTTACTCTCGAAAATTAAAAAACATGAATGTTCTCAAACTAATTTGAACTCTTTGCTAGAGTTTAACTTGCTTGGTAAAGTCGACATACGTCAGCAGTTGAACAGTGTTTATCGGAGGAATGTAAAAGAACATAATGAAAAAGTAGAGACAAATCGTTATGCGTTGTCAAAAATAATTGACTGCATTAAATTTTGCGGCGCTTTTGAACTGGCACTTCGGGGACACAGGGAAGGAGATGATTCTTCAAATCCTGGGATTTTTCGAGGCTTAGTGGATTTTGCTGCTCAGATTGATGCCTCACTAAGAAAACACTTACGTGATGCAACCGTTTTTAAAGGAACATCAAAAGAAATTCAAAATGACCTGCTCGATTGTGTGCTTCTTGTTTGCCAGGAAAAGATTGAGGAAATAAAATTTGCAGATTTCTTCTCTGTAATCGTTGACGAGACCATAGATGTTAGTTTGTCATTTCAATTAGCTATTGTTTTTCGCTACGTTTTACCTAATGGAGAACCAGTAGAAAGATTTTGGGGGTTTATACATTCCCCCGGACACGACTCAGACTCGATCGCTGGATGCATTCTTGGCGCCCTAAAAAATGTTGTTGATAAGCCGGAAAAGTTAATCTCTCAGAGTTATGATGGAGCAAATGTGATGAGCGGACACCTAACCGGTGTACAAACAATTACTCAACGACATTACGAGTATGCTTTTTATATCCATTGCTATGCTCATCAATTAAATCTAGTGATTGCTCGAGTTGCTAGCCAAAATCAGCAAGTGCGGATATTTTTCGCGAATTTTAATGATGTAACAAACTTTTTCAGCAATTCACCTCAAAGAGCAGAAATTTTGGATAATATTGTCGGGAAAAGAATCCCTCGAGCTTCAAGCACTAGATGGAATTTTAAAAGCAGAACTGTAAATACAGTATTTGAACATCGGGAAGACCTTATTACCTGTATGGAGGAAATAGAATCAACCTCTAAACAAGAATCTTCTATTACCAAGGCTGGAGCAATCCGGCGAATGCTGGAAGACCCAACTTTTGTGTTTTGGCTTACAGTTTTCCATAATATAATGCCACATGTCGACATTTTATACAGACAAATCAGCTTACCTATACAGATCTGTGCGAACAAAAAAGGACGTGGAAACCTTTCTGAGGGAAATAAATAAAGAAAGAGAAAAAATGAACTCCGTGAAAAGTGCTGTAGACCAGATGCCTCTACAACGCAAAAGAGCATGACACGAAGAAGGCGGTCATGCTAATAGGACGATCGCGGCTAAAGAAGTATGTGATGTAATTTCGATGCAAATAAAAGAGCGGTTTTCATTTACATCGCACCATTCAGCCGTATCCCTTATTGTTCCTCAAAAATTTAGTGAGTACAGTAAATCATTTCCTCAATCTGCATTAGATGAAACAATAGAAAAATACCCCTTTTTGGACAAAGCGAAGGTAAAAACCGAACTTGGAGTGTTTTACCGACGTGAAGACATAAGATGTATGAATGGTGCTGTGAGCTTACTGCAATTTCTTATACAAAATGATCTGAAAGATTCGTTTTCAGAGTCATATACGCTTTTAAGGATGATATCGACAATCGCAATGACTTCAGCTGAACCCGAACGATGCTTCTCAACTCTGAAGAGGATAAAAACCTTTTTGAGAAGTACGATGTCTCAAGAAAGACTTAATGCCTTAGCCATGTTATCAATAGAGAAGAACTGGTGAAGACCATCCCTAAGTTTAATGAAATAGTGATTGATAGATTTGTTTCAAAGAAAGACCGAAGGATGGACTTTGTTTACAAGAAGTTCACTTAGTTTTTGTTAAAGATCCGATTAACCTACTGATACTTGTAAGTAGTATGTATATAATTTACTATTGTTTCAGAACATGATTGCTATCATTATTACTAAATTTAATTTTTCTAAGATTAATTAAATAAAGAATCCAGTTGAAGCTTAGTAAACTACAATGTTAGATTCATTTTGTTAATATTACTTACTAAAATTATTTAAAATTTCTTAGTAACGTCATTTACTTTAATGTTGAAAAATTATTGGAAATGCTACTTTCAGTGCAAATATTAGCAGGCACATGGATTAATAACATACAATATTATCTGTGTGAACCCCTGGTGAGTTTACTCACAAGCCGCCACTGATTACATCTCAGTTACCATCATGACCTTAGTCCCTTTTGTTTTATAATCATTTTATGTATGATTTTTATTGTTCATGGTGCCATTACTATGCTGTACCTCTTGAGCATGTTAATTTACACTTATAATGTACACAAGTCCTTTTATATAATTAATTTTTGTAAATGGAATGCTCCTTATAGTCTCTAGTTTGCTTATATTATAATACCCTCTAGTTTCAGAGCATTCCTGTTATGGTTTTGTGCAATTCTAATTGAAACTTGCTGGTTGTTCAGGTTGTGTCCTCACCTGGGTTCCTAACAATGGTTGAACCTCAGATTTTATTTTTTACATATTGCACTGAATTCTTTACATTTACTAATGCTAAGTTTTATTATTTATAGTTATATTTTTCTTTTTTGTGACTATCTCAACCTTATTGTTGATTGTTAGTTTTCTCTTATAATTTTGTATCTACCTTACATTTTGAACTAGTCTTTTGGACATCGTTTAGTGGTTATTTTTATACATTCTTACTTTATACATTTACAATTCTTATATTCACTCTCCCTCTTATTTTCTATCATCATTGTTTTACCTTTGAGTTCTGGTTATATTGTCAAGTCATTGAAGTTAGTTTATTAATAGTTTGATGTCAGTGTCAAGTCATAGCATAGGGTTTTAAATTACTTCCATTTTCTGTATCATTAACCATAATTTATATTCTCATGATTTATTTTATTCTTGTCATTATTTGTTCCTTCTTGTAGCTGAATTCATTTTATTTTCCCTAGTCGCACTGATTCTATCATCGTCCTTCGTAAATCTCTTCTTGTTATGGGTGTTGTGTCTTCTTCTCACTGTCTGATCTATTGGGTATTTGGGTCAACGTTGTCTTGTCTTTAGTCATGTGTCTTCATTTCTTCTGTAATACATTACTTGTTAATACTAACTTATCTTATTCCCTTATATTAGTTCCAATTTGTCCTATGTTCCTTTTTAATGTTCCCATTTTGTTGTTTATTTTGCTTCGGATTGTTTATAATCAGTATGTCTTACATTGGTTTTGGGTTGATTATATGTACCGTTATACAATGGATAGGAGATATTGGAGAAGATTGGTGTTGGAAGCCAGGGCTCACATTGGGCTGTAGTGCTAAAGAAGAAGAAGAAAAAGATATTTTCTGAAGTTCTTGATAAATTTTAATGAAACACTATTAAATATTGTTACTGTTTAATTTGAAGACTAACTTTTGTATATTCATTGGTCAATGTAATGTATTGTGTTATTGTTTTTAACATAACGATAATCTGTTGTTCTTGATAAAGGCTGTTTCTTCTTTAGCAATGTATGAGATCTTTCTGCAGTTCTTGCTTTTGCTTTAATAATCATGATTTGTTTATGTTTTGTTTCTTATGCTATTATGGTTAGTTAATGTTGCTTGAAAATACCTGTTACTTGAATAATAACCTAAACATTTAATAACTGGCACCATGAAAGGTTTCAGGAAGATAGAAGTTTACAAGTAATTAATAATTGGGAATACAAAAAGTAACTTTCAAGATCTTTTGTAATTAAAACACTTTTAATTTATATCGTAAGCTTACACGGCCGGTGTTAAATTGATAGTAAACATTGCTGTTAGGCAGTGGTCAGTTGCTATTTCTAGTGACGATGACTAGTGACATCGTCGGCTACATTTCACTCCCACCCTCGGGAATCTTCTTCAGGTCGTAAAACATTACTTTCCGGAAATAGTTGATGAGTATCTTTCGGCAAAGTACCATACTTGTTTGTTTCATACTCTGTTGCTTTGCGACTGAAAAAGAACCCCGAGAGTGGAATGGAAACATAGCCGATGAAGTCGCTAGTGAATAGCAATCGACCACGGCCTGACAGCCTGGTTTATCATCAATATAATAATACTGAAACACTAGTAAGTTCTTATGCAATTCCATAGTTGACCATGTTAAAAGGGAAAGTAAGAGTTCCAACATAAACACAAACTGAAGTAGAACCACGATAGGTTGAACTAACTTGATCAGTAAGGGTTGTGGTGGTGATAGTTCAGATTATGAAATGTGTGTGCTTCTCCAAAATACAATAAACAAAAAATAATTTACTTTCATAACCAATCAGACTTAGTTAAAAAACCAATTTATGTGTATTAATTTAATTTTATTATGCCTAGCTCGTTGTTATGAATTAGTTAATCTATAATTCATGTCCTTCCAACAAACATTTCCTCAGTAGGTAAACGAAGTAATAAACCTATATTAATAGAGCATTGTACAGTAGATTTTTATTCTCGACATGCTGTTATTCAGTAATGTATAAGTGACATTTGCTTGGGCATTTCTTGGTTATTTTTAAGATATAAATTGATTTTCCTTTCTGAATGTATGCTATTTCTTATTGTCCTAAAATTATAGGATATTTCTTTACTGACATATGTTTCATTTTTATTTGTAACTCTTGGTGAATTTAATATAATTTACGTACTTTCAGTGATGCATTCAGACTACAGTAAAATGGTAACTAGTTATTCTCTTCATAGTCTTATAATAATATGATTATCTCAAGTCATTCAGAACTTAAAAAGTTATTTAGAACAATAGTTGAGATTAATAGTGTTTCACAGATGTCATACTCTTTCAATCAGTTCTGAAGGGATGCTTGAAAACCCACAACTGTGGGAATCACTGTTTCAATTAAAAAAATTAAATCACATCTTAATTTGTGTCAGAGTAACACTCATCATGTAGCGTCTAGAGAGATATGGGTATAAAAATGCAAGAAACAACTCATCAAAGGACAAGTTTTTCATTAGGTGTACTGGCAGTGGAAATTTAAATCCAGTATTTGATAACATTGTGGTGTTTATTGTCGTTTGTAGCCTCTTATCAGTGTGTTGTGTTTTGATGATAACAGAAATAAGTTACACAAGTTTACTCTGATAATATTGACATCATCAGGCAGCAGCTAAATACCACTGAATAGTGCAGTAATCTTTGTTAGTTTTACTTTAAGTGGATATTCATACAGGGCATTGTATGCAAGTCTAATGTATGCATGGTCGTTCAAAATCTCCTTCAGTTTTAAGCATTTACATGTTTGTTCATCTAGAATGATAACTGTATTGTAATTAGGTTAATAGAGAGAGAGAGAGAGAGAGAGAGAGAGAGAGAGAGAGAGAGAGAGAGAGAGAGAGAGAGAGTGTGTGTGTGAGAGAGAGAGAGAATGAGAGAGAGAGTTGATAAAGTCATTTACCATTTGAATGTTATTTTTTTGTTACTAGTATGCTCCCTTAGCTTCAAACTCATTTGCTATTTTGAACAAAATGCATTTATTTTTAGATACATTTTGGTGTTAGGTAATTTTGCAATTATTAAAAAAAAAAAGAAAAATCCTTATTGTCTTTTTTGGATGGTAAAATAACAGTTGTAGAGCAGACAGTTGTACAGTTTACTAAAAATTCCAAGCATTTGGATTTGACGTTATTAATTGATGACTCGTTGGGCACTTGGTGAAACATAATACAAAGGTTTTTAAAAATATATAAACAGTTGGTATGTTTCACAGATTTTATTTAACTCTGACGGTTGTTTTGACTTCTTAAGCCATTGTAAAAGAGATGAGCCATTGTCACTCATCTCTTTGACAATGGCTTAAGAAGTCGAAACAGCTGTCAGAGTTAAATACAATCTGTGAAACGTACCAAGTGTTCATATATATTTTTAAAAACCTTTGTATTTGGATTTGAGTTAAAATTCCCTTTAGTCTGAGACCTGGGCGATTTTTACAATTTTTACTTCATGTTCCATAAGGAAATGGAAGTATGGTGATAGCGAAAAAAATTGTATCCGAGATAAGGGCTGAATTTGATTGTACTACCCTCAGAACGAAGGAAAGTCATTGTCCAAAAAGGTAGAAAAGTAGATGTAATATCTATAAATGAAAAGGGTAGTTGAAGTACTTACTTACTTACTAGCCAATGCCCACCCTTGGCTGTTGGGCCATTAGGCGGCGCGCTGACCAGTAGAGACGTGAGAGCCTTGCCTTGCCGTCCAAGTCGTCTTGGACTTGCGTGTCTGAGATCAAGGCTGGACATGCAATTAGGTGATCCGCATTCATGGAAACGTATCCACAGAGAACACATTCAGGAGACGACAACACGCCAATGCGGTGCAGGTGGGAGGCCAGGTAGTCATGACCGGTTGTAGTTCTAAAAAGAGCAACGATAGGTAGTTGCTCGGTAGTTGAAGTGGGAGGGGGTAATTTTTCAAAAACTACATATTTGATGTCGAATAAAGTACTTCATTTTGAATGATAAGGCACATTAATAATTACATATAATGAAACTGTTACTCAATAAAACTGTAAGTATCAAAAATGGGGTTGTTCGATTGAGGGGGGAGGGGTAGTTTACTGGCAATGTTTTGTGTTTTGACAAGAATAAAGTACTTAATTTTGATAAATAAAGTATCCTGAAAAGAGGATCATAATAATCCACTGTAAAAAGGTAGATGAAATATCTATGAATGAAAATGATACTTGAAGGTAGAGGGGTATATTTTTTGAAATTGCCTTTCTAATGTTGAATAAACTACTTCATTTTGAAGGATAAGATACCTCAGTAATTACATATAATTAAACTATTACTCAATAAAAGTGTAAATATCAAAAAAGGGGTTGTTCGGTTGGGGGAGGGTAGTTTACCTGCATTGTTATGTGTTTTAACAAGAGTAAAATACTTAATTTTGATAAATAAGTGCCCCAAAAATAAAGTCATATTAATTCACTGTAAAGTGGTAAAGGATATATTTATAAATGGAGAAGACAGTTGAAGAGGGAGGGGGTGATACGTAAAAAATTACTTTGCTGTTATCAAGTAAAGTACGAGTATTTAATTTTGAAGGATAAAATACTTTTAACAATTACATGATAAAACTATTACTCTATGAAAGTGTAAATATCATTAATGGTGGGGATCAGAATATACGATAACGTAGAAGTCATGTATGGTTCTCCATACCAATATTTTTTAAGGGTACTACGTTATCGGCAACAAAGAAGTAGTTTCTGTGGAAATATTTAATTTCATTTGCCATTTGTCAAACATAAAACTCTATTTACAAGGTGGGGGATATTTTTTTTTAGAAATTATCAAACTGAATTCAAATAAACAATTTTAAATATAAATCTTATAACAACATAGAAGTCATGTATGGTTCTCCATACTGATTTATCAAATTTATTATCCCTTTTTTGGGTCGTGGGTCCCAAAATTGAAATAACACAATTCAGATTGGTGGTTAAAATTTCTGTTAAAATTTGTTAACCCACTGGACTGTGATTTTTTAAAATAATTTTGACCCCCTCATATTTTTTCCTCTCGATCCCCTAATTTTTAGGCGGCTGAATCTGAAAAACAATATGGTTCTGTAGGGTAAAAGTATGGACACCCCTACCAGGTTTTATGAAAGCCAGTTGATGCGTTCAAAAGTTATCGTGAGAGATACCCCAAACAAGTAGATAGAAAGACAAATGCCAGATAGTCTTAACTGATAACTTTCTTTGCTTGTTATTTTGTTGCCAGTCCTGTTGAAACTGAGTATAAGAGTCTAGTTGATTTAAAAGAGTTGAGTGAGTTTTAAAAGACGTTTTATTTTTTTGTTTTATTACTATGTCTTTAGTGAATTGTTCTGAGGTTAAATAATTTACTATGTGTATGTAATAACTCAATGTTATGTTATAGTCTACACTTCATTCAGAAGTCACATGCTACAGTGGGGATGATAGGAAAATACATTGCGTATATGAGTTTTTCACTCGTATGTACTGTGTGACCTGAAAATTTACTCGTCCAAAAACTAAAGTTAGAGAATTATAATGTTTAAACTTTTGTATTATCGAAACCGTTATTCTCAATCGTTCTACAAATTAAAAAAAAAATTTTTTTTCCATAAACAGCTGTAAAAATATAAAACCAATAAATAGTACATTTCAACAATTTAGTGAACTTTATAAGTTAACTTGTCCTATTTCCATTGTTAGTTGATGTAAAAGCTCATTTTTACTTCAATTTGTAGGTTAATGTATCTGCAAGGGAAAGGAATAGTTACTGTTTTTCTGCATTTTTGTACATGTTTTAACAAACAATTATTGTAACGTTTGGTTACAATTTTTTTTTTTCGAATTACGACATGAAAAAGTTTGCCGGGAAGAAAATTTTTTGTTATTACAGATAGATACTTAGTGTAAGTGAATGAAATAATGAGAATTGATTCAATTTAATTTTAATTCAATTTTCAAGTCTGTTGTAATGCATTTAGAAGATATACAATTTTCTGTTGAACAGTAAGTAGAACACACAGTTAGCATTTGACGCCTGATTTGCTAAATTTGCTAAACGCGACACAGCTTGTATCACTTGTACAGTACACATTAGTTACATTCTAATAACATCTGCATTTAATAATGACTTTATAATTATCATAATCAGTGTTATGCATAATTTACGCACCAAATACATATGGGAGTTCCCACACGTACACCAAGAAAAGGTTAAATAGAAGGATCTTGTAAATTTATTGAATTAATCCAATTTTTTTTGTAACCATATTATCTTCAGTCACAAAATGGACCTAAATCCATTCTTTTTTTTAAAGCAAAGTGTATTATACCATTAGCAAAACACTTCAATTTTTGTCATATAATTCAGTAGGAATGTAACTATGACGTGTAATTTTGCTTTCACATCCTTGCAACCATATCTATTGGTACAATTAAATGCAGCACATGATGGCATCATTCTAATTGATTATTTACTGTCATAATATCAGTATGAAGTTCGCACTTAAAAAGTTTTTTAACCGCACAATGGCTATAATTTGGGCCACAATAATGCTGCTTATAATATAGTGCCACATCTTGACTTGAGCTATGGTGCTACAGTTCAGAGATGAGCCTTGGCCTCCCCGACTAGTTGGCTCCAAATACCTTGGTCCTCCAGCCTCTGCCTCCAATCCCAGATACCCATCGTCGTGAAGTCATCAATGGCCTGTAGCCACCTTCTTCTAGATCTTTCTTTTCTTCTTTGCCTATCTATTGTCCCTCTAAGAATTGCTTTGGGCATTCTGTCATCCTCTATGCACATCACATGTCCGAACCAGCTTATCCTCATAGACATGATGAATAGGGTGGGCTGAAAAAATCAATTTGCGACTTTCTAATAGCAAACAAAAATTGCAGTTTTGAATCCTAAATTTGGGAAAAATAATAAAAAAATTTGTAAATGATGCCTTCAGCTCACGCATGGGGCCTAAAGTTTGTAAACATTATGAAAAACAGGAAATTTTACAACAGAGTAAAAACCTTCAATACAAATAATTTTTTGATCTAATAGCATAAAAAAGCTTGTTTTCAGTTGGCTAATAATGAAGAAAGTGAGTTAAAACTTCGTATAGTTTTATTTTAGTTTGCGCTTAAAAGCCAAATGTTGCAAAAATTATATATAAAAATGATGTTTAGAAAAAACACATTTCTAAAATTTCTTAAAAGTTTAACCTTTTTTTTTGTTATTTCACTTTTGACGTTCTAATTATATTTAATCAAACATCAATGGTGTGCAGCTCTTTGCTTGTTTTGCAAATAAAAACTGCTGAAACAACCCACAACTCACTACGTGGAGGTGGCTGCACTTCGGATTCCACCCATGCCCTCCCATCCACCCAACAACCATTAAGGACATGGTTATTTGCAGTATTTACAGGACATGATCATTATTTACAATCTAAGGCATAGGCTTGAAATCTGATTTTTACTTCCATGTTCCTTAAGGAAATGGAGGTATGGTGATGACAAAAAAAATCGTGTTCGAGATTATTGCAGATTCTGATTGTACTACACTCAAAACATGAAAAAAAGTCATTTTTTGAAAAGTGTGTGTGTGGATTTTTTTCTATGGCAAATGGTAACAGCCGCAAATTCAAACAGAATCAAATAATTTTTTGCATACAGCCCTTATTTATAGAGTACTCAAGACCTATTGTTTTTGGTGAAGATCGGTTAAGGGAAATGGGTAGTTTACCTGCAACATTTTTTTTTTAATCAAGGGTAATTTTTTTCAATGGCAAACGATAACAGCCGCAAATTCAAACAGAATCAAATAATGTTTTGCATACAGCCCTGAATTGTAGAGTTCTCAAGACCTATTGATTTTGGTGAAGATCGGTTAAGGGAAAGGGGTAGTTTACCTGCAACGTTATTTTATCAAGGGTATTACTTCCATATTCCTTAAGGAATGGAAGTATGGTGATGGCAAAAAAAATCGTGTTCGAGATTATTGCAGATTCTGATTCTACTACACTCAAAACATGAAAAAAAGTCGTTTTCCGAAAAGTGTCTGTGTGTCTGTGTCTGTCTGTCTGTCTGTCTGTAGATTTTTTCTATGGCAAACGATAACTGCCGCAAATTCAAACAGAATCAAATAATTTTTTGCATACAGCCCGGTTTTGCAGAGTTCTCGCGACCTATTGTTTTTGGTGAAGATCGGTTGAGGGAAAGGGGTAGTTTACCTGCAACGGTTTTTTTTTAGCAAGGGAAATTTTGTTTGTTTGGCAAACGATAACAGCCGCAAATTCAAACAGAATCAAATAATGTTTCGCATACAGCCCTGAATTGTAGAGTTCTCAAGACCTATTGTTTTTGGTGAAGATCGGTTAAGGGAAAGGGGTAGTTTACCTGTAACGTTTTATGTTTTAACAAGGGTATTTCCTATGGCAAACGATAACAGCCGCAAATTCAAACAGAATGAAAAGATTATTTGCATACAGCCCTAAATTGTAGAGTTCTCAATACCTTTTGTTTTTGGTGAAGATCGGTTAAGGGAAAGGGGTAGTTTACCTACAACGTTTTTTTAACAAGGGTATTTTCTATGGCAAACGATAACAGCCGCAAATTCAAACAGAATCAAATAATTTTCTGCATACAGCCCTGATTTGTAGAGTACTCAAGACCTATTGTTTTTGGTGAAGATCGGTTGAGGGGAAGGGGTAGTTTACCAGCAACGTTTTTTATCATGCGTATTTTCTATGGCAAACGACAACTGCCGCAAATTCAAACAGAATCAAATAATTTTTTGCATACAGCCCTGATTTGTAGAGTACTCGCGACCTATTGTTTTTGGTGAAGATCGGTTGAGGGGAAGGGGTAGTTTACCTGCAACGGTTTTTTTTATCAAGGGAAATTTTTTTTTTTTTGGCAAACGATAACAGCCGCAAATTCAAACAGAATCAAATAATGTTTCGCATACAGCCCTGAATTGTAGATTTCTCAAGACCTATTGTTTTTGGTGAAGATCGGTTGAGGGAAAGGGGTAGTTTACCTGCAACGTTTTTTTAACAAGGGTATTTTATATGGCAAACGATAACAGCCGCAAATTCAAACAGAATCAAATAATGTTTTGCATACAGTCCTGATTTGTAGAGTACTCAAGACCTATTGTTTTTGGTGAAGATCGGTTAAGGGGAAGGGGTAGTTTACCTGCAACCTTTTACGTTTTATTTTCTATGGCAAACGATAACAGCCGCAAATTCAAACAGAATCAAATAATGTTTTGCATACAGCCCTGATTTGTAGAGTACTCAAGACCTATTGTTTTTGGTGAAGATCGGTTAAGGGGAAGGGGTAGTTTACCTGCAACGTTTTTTTATCAAGCGTATTTTCTATGGCAAACGATAACAGCCGCAAATTCAAACAGAATCAAATAATTTTTTGCATACGTCCCTGAATTGTAGAGGTCTCAATGACTTTCGATTTTGGTGAAGATCGGTTAAGGGGAAGGGGTAGTTTACCTGCAACCTTTTACGTTTTAACAAGAGTAAAGTACTTGAAAATTTATTTAAACTTTTTGAAACAATGGTAATTGTTAAAAATAAAATAATTTTGTTGCCAGGCAATAAAATTATAATTTTTTCATTTTAATGTAATATAATATTTTTCATTTAATACAGCAATAAAAAGGCAGGTAAGACACAGCCTGGCTGTTTGGCTGAAAATGATTTTAAATATAAATCTTAGAATATGGAAGTCATGTATGGTTCTCCATACCGATATTTTTACTTCCATGTTCCTTAAGGAAATGGAAGTATGGTGATGGCAAAAAAAATCGTGTTCGAGATTATTGCAGATTCTGATTGTACTACACTCAAAACATGAAAAAAAGTAATTTTTTGAAAAGTGTGTGTGTGTGTGTGTGTGTAGATTTTTTCTATGGCAAACGATAACAGCCGCAAATTCAAACAGAATCAAAAAATGTTTTGCATACAGCCCTTATTTGTAGAATACTCAAGACCTATTGTTTTTGGTGAAGATCGGTTAAGGGAAGGGGTAGTTTACCTGCAACGGTTTTTTTTAATCAAGGGTAATTTTTATCTATGGCAAACGATAACAACCGCAAATTCAAACAGAATCAAATAATGTTTTGCATACCGCCCTAAATTATAGAGTTCTCAAGACCTATTGTTTTTGGTGAAGATCGGTTAAGGGAAAGGGGTAGTTTACCTGCAAGGTTTTTTTTATCAAGGGTAATTTTACTTCCATATTCCTTAAGGAATGGAAGTATGGTGATGGCAAAAAAAATCGTGTTCGAGATTATTGCAGATTCTGATTCTACTACACTCAAAACATGAAAAAAAGTCGTTTTCCGAAAAGTGTCTGTGTGTCTGTCTGTCTGTCTGTCTGTCTGTCTGTCTGTGTGTCTGTCTGTCTGTAGATTTTTTACTTCCATATTCCTTAAGGAATGGAAGTATGGTGATGGCAAAAAAAATCGTGTTCGAGATTATTGCAGATTCTTATTCTACTACACTCAAAACATGAAAAAAAGTCGTTTTCCGAAAAGTGTCTGTGTGTCTGTCTGTCTGTCTGTCTGTAGATTTTTTTTCTATGGCAAACGATAACTGCCGCAAATTCAAACAGAATCAAATAATGTTTTGCATACAGCCCGGTTTTGCAGAGTTCTCGCGACCTATTGTTTTTGGTGAAGATCGGTTGAGGGAAAGGGGTAGTTTACCTGCAACGGTTTTTTTTTAGCAAGGGTAATTTTGTTTGTTTGGCAAACGATAACAGCCGCAAATTCAAACAGAATCAAATAATGTTTCGCATACAGCCCTGAATTGTAGAGTTCTCAAGACCTATTGTTTTTGGTGAAGATCGGTTAAGGGAAAGGGGTAGTTTACCTGTAACGTTTTATGTTTTAACAAGGGTATTTCCTATGGCAAACGATAACAGTCGCAAATTCAAACAGAATGAAAAGATTATTTGCATACAGCCCTAAATTGTAGAGTTCTCAATACCTTTTGTTTTTGGTGAAGATCGGTTAAGGGAAAGGGGTAGTTTACCTACAACGTTTTTTTAACAAGGGTATTTTCTATGGCAAACGATAACAGCCGCAAATTCAAACAGAATCAAATAATTTTCTGCATACAGCCCTGATTTGTAGAGTACTCAAGACCTATTGTTTTTGGTGAAGATCGGTTGACGGGAAGGGGTAGTTTACCAGCAACGTTTTTTATCATGCGTATTTTCTATGGCAAACGACAACTGCCGCAAATTCAAACAGAATCAAATAATTTTTTGCATACAGCCCTGGTTTGTAGAGTACTCGCGACCTATTGTTTTTGGTGAAGATCGGTTGAGGGGAAGGGGTAGTTTACCTAATACGGTTTTTTTTATCAAGGGAAATTTTTTTTTTTGGCAAACGATAGCCGCAAATTCAAACAGAATCAAATAATGTTTCGCATACAGCCCTGAATTGTAGATTTCTCAAGACCTATTGTTTTTGGTGAAGATCGGTTGAGGGAAAGGGGTAGTTTACCTGCAACGTTTTTTTAACAAGGGTATTTTATATGGCAAACGATAACAGCCGCAAATTCAAACAGAATCAAATAATGTTTTGCATACAGTCCTGATTTGTAGAGTACTCAAGACCTATTGTTTTTGGTGAAGATCGGTTAAGGGGAAGGGGTAGTTTACCTGCAACGTTTTTTTATCAAGCGTATTTTCTATGGCAAACGATAACAGCCGCAAATTCAAACAGAATCAAATAATTTTTTGCATACGTCCCTGAATTGTAGAGGTCTCAATGACTTTCGATTTTGGTGAAGATCGGTTAAGGGGAAGGGGTAGTTTACCTGCAACCTTATACGTTTTAACAAGAGTAAAGTACTTGAAAATTTATTTAAACTTGTTGAAACAATGGTAATTGTTAAAAATAAAATAATTTTGTTGCCAGGCAATAAAATTATAATTTTTTCATTTTAATGTAATATAATATTTTTCATTTAATACAGCAATAAAAAGGCAGGTAAGACACAGCCTGGCTGTTTGGCTGAAAATGATTTTAAATATAAATCTTAGAATATGGAAGTCATGTATGGTTCTCCATACCGATATTTTCTATGGCAAACGATAACTGCCGCAAATTCAAACAGAATCAAATAATTTTTTGCATGCAGCCCTGATTTGCAGAGTACTCGCGACCTATTGTTTTTGGTGAAGATCGGTTGAGGGAAAGGGGTAGTTTACCTGCAACGGTTTTTTTTTTAGCAAGGGTAATTTTGTTTGTTTGGCAAACGATAACAGCCGCAAATTCAAACAGAATCAAATAATGTTTCGCATACAGCCCTGAATTGTAGAGTTCTCAAGATCTGTTGATTTTGGTGAAGATCGGTTAAGGGAAAGGGGTAGTTTACCTGTAACGTTTTATGTTTTAACAAGGGTATTTCCTATGGCAAACGATAACAGCCGCAAATTCAAACAGAATCAAAAGATTATTTGCATACAGCCCTAAATTGTAGAGTTCTCAAGACCTATTGTTTTTGGTGAAGTTCGGTTGAGGGAAAGGGGTAGTTTACCTGCAACGTTTTTTTAACAAGGGTATTTTCTATGGCAAACGATAACAGCCGCAAATTCAAACGGAATCAAATAATGTTTTGCATACAGCCCTGAGTTGTAGAGTACTCAAGACCTATTGTTTTTGGTGAAGATCGGTTAAGGGAAAGGGGTAGTTTACCTGTAACGTTTTATGTTTTAACAAGGGTATTTCCTATGGCAAACGATAACAGCCGCAAATTCAAACAGAATCAAAAGATTATTTGCATACAGCCCTAAATTGTAGAGTTCTCAAGACCTATTGTTTTTGGTGAAGATCGGTTGAGGGAAAGGGGTAGTTTACCTGCAACCTTTTTTTAACAAGGGTATTTTCTATGGCAAACGATAACAGCCGCAAATTCAAACAGAATCAAATAATGTTTTGCATACAGCCCTGATTTGTAGAGTACTCAAGACCTATTGTTTTTGGTGAAGATCGGTTAAGGGGAAGGGGTAGTTTACCTGCAACGTTTTTTTATCAAGCGTATTTTCTATGGAAAACGATAACAGCCGCAAATTCAAACAGAATCAAACAATTTTTTGCATACGTCCCTGAATTGTAGAGGTCTCAATGACTTTCGATTTTGGTGAAGATCGGTTAAGGGGAAGGGGTAGTTTACCTGCAACCTTTTACGTTTTATTTTCTATGGCAAACGATAACAGCCGCAAATTCAAACAGAATCAAATAATGTTTTGCATACAGCCCTGATTTGTAGAGTACTCAAGACCTATTGTTTTTGGTGAAGATCGGTTAAGGGGAAGGGGTAGTTTACCTGCAACGTTTTTTTATCAAGCGTATTTTCTATGGCAAACGATAACAGCCGCAAATTCAAACAGAATCAAATAATTTTTTGCATACGTCCCTGAATTGTAGAGGTCTCAATGACTTTCGATTTTGGTGAAGATCGGTTAAGGGGAAGGGGTAGTTTACCTGCAACCTTTTACGTTTTAACAAGAGTAAAGTACTTGAAAATTTATTTAAACTTTTTGAAACAATGGTAATTGTTAAAAATAAAATAATTTTGTTGCCAGGCAATAAAATTATAATTTTTTCATTTTAATGCAATATAATATTTTTCATTTAATACAGCAATAAAAAGGCAGGTAAGACACAGCCTGGCTGTTTGGCTGAAAATGATTTTAAATATAAATCTTAGAATATGGAAGTCATGTATGGTTCTCCATACCGATATTTTCTATGGCAAACGATAACAGCCGCAAATTCAAACAGAATCAAATAATGTTTTGCATACAGCCCTGTATTGTAGAGCTCTCAAGACCTATTGGTGTTGGTGAAGATCGTTTAAGGGAAAAAGGTAGTTTACCTGCAAAATTTATGTTTTAACAAGGGTAATTTTTTATGACGAACGATAACTGCCGTAAATTCAAACAGAATCAACTACGTTTTTGCATACCTTTTTGAATTATAGAGAACTCAAGGTCTGTTGATTTTGTTGAAGATCGGTTGAGGGAAAGGGGTAGCTTACCAGCAACATTTTATGTTTTAACAAGGGTAATTTTTTTTTATGACGAAAGATAACTGCCGTAAATTCAAAGAGAACCAAATAATTTGTTGCATACATTCCTGATTTGTAGAGAACTCAAGGTCTGTTAATTCTGGTGAATATCGGTTAAGAGAAAGGAGTAGTTTACCTGCAACATTTTATGTTGTAACAAGAGAAATGTTTTCATGACGAACGATAACTGCCGCACATTCAAACAGAATCAAATATTTTTTTGCATGCATCCCTGAATTGTAGAGGACTGAAGGTCTATTGATTTTGGTGAAGATCGGTTAAGAGAAAGGGGTAGTTTACCTGCAACGTTTTATGTTTTAACAAGAGTAAAGTACGTAATTTTGATAAATAAAGTATCCTGAGAAGAAGCTCATAATAATCCACTGTAGAAACGTAGATGAAATATCTATAAATGAAGAGGTTAGGTGAACGGGATGGGGGTAATTTTCTATTAATGAAAATTATAGTTGAAGGGGGAGGGGAGAATTTGTTATATGTGTACAACATTATGACGAACGATAACTGCCGTAAATTCAAACAGAATCAACTACTCTTTTGCATATCTTTTTGAATTATACAGAACTCAAGGTCTGTTGATTTTGTTGAAGATCCGTTAAGGGAAAGGGGTAGTTTACCTGCAACATTTTATATTTTAACAAGGGTATTTTCTATGGCAAACGATTATAACCTCAAATTCAAACAGAATCAAATAATTTTTTGCATACAGCCCTGAATTGTAGAGTACTCAAAACCTATTGTTTTTGGTAAAGATCGGTTAAGGAAACGGGCAGTTTACCTGCAACTTTTTTTTTTTAATCAAAGGTAATTTTTTTCTATGGCAAACGATAACAGCCGCAAATTCAAACAGAATCAACTACGTTTTTGGATACCTTTTTGAATTATAGAGAACTCATGGTCTGTTGATTTTGGTGAAGATTGGTTAAGGGAAAGGGGTAGTTTACCTGCAACAATTTATGTTTTAACAAGAGAAATTTTTTCATGACGAATGATAACTGCCGTAAATTCAAACAGAATCAAATAATTTTTTACATATATAACGTGACGAGACGTCCCATAAAAAATAACACCATAAGAATTAAAATAACCACTAAAAAATATAAAATAGTAGAGGACCAACTCATATAAATCACATAATTAATGTAATTAAAAGCCAAACAGGTTTAATACAGCAAACTAATAACTGGTATTAATGTATGGATTATTGACAGAACCAGTAAAAAGGGCTTAAACTTTGACCATAATGACACCCCATAGATTGTGGAAGTGAAGTGTACTAATGAAACCAATAGGAATAAATGGTATTAAGAAATAACCTTTGTAAGTGACAAAATGTATGTCACAATGTTTCAAGAATCAGCTCAGATAAGGGCATAAAAACAGAATTGTTACAGAGTTATTACTCAATTTGAAACCAATGTATGGTTAAATATATCAACTAGAATTACCAAATGGCTTAGATCCATAATTAGAATAATAAAAAATTGTAAACAAATACTAGAAAATTGCAATAACAATTATGTAATGGGCATGTGACAAGCACCCAGAATAATGAAAAAATCAGTTATCATAAAACAAAAAGATAATGATGTCTAAATGTCAAGTAGATAAGGATGAACATTTTATGTCAAATAAAGGAACTTTTAAAATACCTAAAAGTCAAAGAAAATATTAAAAAACCATGTCAAAAGAGTTGCAGGTACTATGCATCTAAAATGATTTAAATTATTACTAATATATTATAAAAATGCAACCAAATTCCTTTTAAAAGTTGCACAAGAGTGTAAAGTCAATAGACCTAGAAATATCATTAGATAATAAACCTGAATGTAGTAGTTATATAAGAAGTCACCTGGACCATAGTGTAAACCTGTCAAAACAGACAGAGGAAAAGGGTCATAATTAAAATATTTGATGTTTAAAACCCTAAATTATGGGCAAATAAGATGTAAATAAATGAAACCAAGCTAGAATAAACCTGCTCAGTTGATGGTAATATCAATTCGATAAGAATTATGGAAAAAATAAAGGTATTATTGACCAAATCAAAATGACCAGCCCAGATGAGTAGAAAATGATGCTAACGTATAATGCTCTTAAAATACTGTATATTATGAAACGAGGTGGTCATAATAATGAACCAAAGCCTAAGCTAGAATTGAACACCAAGAACAACCTGTTTCATAAGACAATAATGTCACAAATTAATAATTACTAATGTAAAAATTGTTAGGCCTAAGCCAAGGTTATTGTTTATTCACCATTATTCTTATATTATGTTATTGTAAAGATATTAATTTTGTTATATAATTACTCACATTATGTATCCATGTTTTAATAATTTGTAAGACACCTAATTATAAAAATTAGGTGGACAATGATGAATTATTGTAAATCATCACAAGGTAAGATTATAAACTTTTTGTATTTTTCTAGAGTTAACCTATCCTAAACCAGGCTTAACTAGTACCAAATTAATCAGTTGATCGCAAGGAATTCAATAATAATAGTCAAATTTACATTGTAAGTAGTCCTGTAAAGTTATCTGAAAAAAACCAGAATCAAATAGGGAATTTCTAAAATTTAATCCAAGAGGAAGAAGAAGAAACACAGACGCTATGGAAGGTTGGGCGGAAATGAAAATTGTTCTATGATGTTCGATAAGACACGTTCTAGAAGATTCTCGAACAAATGTTTCATTAAAACAACGGAAGTGCGTAAGGAATTAATAGAAAAATGACGTAATAAGCGTCAGGTAACAGAATGCATTTGGCGAGAGTATATAAACGGCATCACCACAGGCCATCGAACCAGTTTTTTCTCAAATTTCACCCAAGGCGGACCAGTTTTTTCTCTAATTTCAATCAAGGCGGACCAGTTTTTTCTCAAATTTCACTCAAGGCGGAACAGTTTTTTCTCAGACGGAACCCACGTAGATCGACTCTACAAATTTTCAAACATATTACCTAAAGAAGAAGTATTATTAAACCAAGTGCGTGATAATTAAACAAAGTAAACTTTTTTAACGGCGAGAGATAAAATAATCCTTGGCAACGAACTTGCAGAAGAAGAATAGATTCGACTACCAGCAACGAAGCATATTTGTGGTTAGGACGCCAAGTTCACCGCAACACGTGAAGATTACCAACGAAGAATAAAATTTTATTAAATCAGTGAAGTGAATTGTGGAGCATTAGTGAGCAATTTATTTAATTAAATAAATTAAATTAAAGGCAGTGAAAGAAAATAATTTCAACGGACACTGTAAGTTTTTAACCAACTATTTAAATAACGATCTGGTGTATTTTTTTTCAAATAACTAAACTACATAACAAACAGTATACTTGTAATTCATAACCAAATAAAGAAACAATCTTGGTAGTTAAAAAACTTTGACGGTTAATTAACCAAAAATATTCATAGTAATAAATCGATTGGCAATACGTCATTCACCTACGAAGATTGTTCACTTATAAAGTTAATACTAGTTTAAGAAATTTTGTAAGGCATCATTTTGATAAATCTTGGAAGTTAAAAGAATTCACGACTTTGTGATATTGTAAGGTAATTAAACTCAACCGATCAACTGAGCAAATTTTTAGCCGATGGTGTAATTAAGGGTTATCTAGAATATTGAACATTGTAATTTATTGAACCAATTTTAAAAAGTGTATTAACAGTCCTTCAGACAATTTTGAATTTTTATAAATTGAATTTTTATATAATTACAACTCAACTGGTTTATCATTCATAGAAAATTATTTACAAAATTAAGAATCGATTTTTTGTTTTATAAATAGATTTAATAGTTTAAACTTCAGTTGATTCATTTTTCCTGGACCAGTGTTCAGGTGGCGCCCAGATTTAGCATAAGTGTGTGTTATTGTATTATAGGAAACACCAATTACAGGACTCAAGGTCAGTATATTTAAACAAAAAAGGTAACATAATCCAAATAAAACCCCAAAGCTAGGTACCCTTTAAACTCCCTTGGTTACGAGTGTAACGTGTCAAAATTTGGGTCATTTTATTTCCTACAGTATGGGGTATTCGTCTTTTTATTTATTTCATTTTGGGTGGGAGTTTATAAATTTATTGTGAAAGTTTTATTTCCCGGCGAACGTTATTTTCATTATCACAGAACACATGGCAAGTGAAACAGTGTTGGAACAAAGCAGAGACGCAGTTACTGTATTGTGTAACTCGACAACGGAATCCGTACCCCCTTCGAATTTCTCAGAACTCTGTATATGTGTGTCGATGCACGCGCGCCACTACTCAAACGGGCGCTCGGGGGACGCGGTCAGCCCGAAAACCAAGATGGCTAGAGAACAAAATTATTCATCGTCTCCTTAGCGGTCCTCAGGAAATGCTGCTAAGGACCGCCCACTTTAATGACGTCAGCCAGTGCCTAGCTGAAATCGTCTGCTATCTTAACTTCAAAAAACTACAAGCATAGCATGGGATGAAGCTTCGGCGACGAAGATTTAGGCAGTGCTTTCCGTCGAAAGTATGAGATCACATCAGCCATACCTGCTACCTTAGGCAGAGACGCTAAGCGGTCCACGAGGTACAGAGTCCCGCTACAGACGCTTATATTTGTTTCGGGCCCGGTTGGTCAGTTTTTCGGAAAATGTAATTAATTCAAGAAGACCGACCGGGACCCGAGGAATTGAACGGTGTTACAAACAGTGCAGTGCAGTGACGATTCGAGAGCAGCTAATAACATAAAGTGTGACCAGAACGAAAGCACGTGTTCGGCCGGCCTCGCGCATATCAAACTAACGCAAACGAAACCGGGATCCTTAAAGAATAACTATTTTTGTTGCTAATTTTTTATAACATTTGAAAAAGGGTTTGTATGGGATGTGATAGAGTGAATGAGCAAAGCTGGGCTACCTTATAAGTAAAAATCATATTGTTAATGTAAGAGTCATGTAACCAACTCAGTTTATGTTTTCGTTCCTTTGTGTTTTTGGATTAAGGATGTCCGTATTTAGTAAGTAAAGCATTCTTTTCTTAACAAAAATGTGTTAGACTAAGTTATTTCGTCATTACCACTTTCTCATTTCTGTGTTGAAAAATTCGTGTAACGGACCGGAATCTTTCTGAATTATTAATTGGGTGGGGTCAGATTGCTAAATTGTCCCTTTTTACTTAAGGTGGAGTGCAAAGGTTTTCGATATTTTATCCTATATAAAAAATAATCGTGGCGACCTTGGTCTTCTGTTGAAATTTGGATATGGTAAGTAATTGATTGCGTACAGGTAAGTCCTGGTAGTGAATTTTATTTATGTTATATTTCGGCCTATTTTTTAACGTCACACGAGTTGATTCTTCCCACAGGACATTTAACACCTGTGGTTGAAGGCAGCGAGTGCCATAAATCATATAAAGGAAATAAAAATTAAAAAACTTTTTTAATATAATAAACAACTCCTAATAAATTATTAAAATAAAAAATAAATTCAAATACATCCAGAAGTTTCGTTTTATTACAATATGTGCCTGAGTTGTAGAGGACTCACGGTCTGTTGATTTTGGTGAAGATCGGTTAGGGGGAAAGGGTAGTTTACCTGAAACATTTTTTGTTGTAACAAGAGTAAAGTACTTACAGGCCGTGAGGCGAGTGATAAAACTGTCTAGGAGGGGAGGTAGCAGGTTGGGGAGACACTTCCCTTCACGGAGACCTAAGCCAACTGATGGGTTGTTGTCCCTAGCCGCTGTCCCGCGCATGCGCATTCTTTCTCTTTGCCACTGCGCACCACCAAGACAGTTTCATTACTCGCCTCACGGCCTGTAATTTTGATAAATAACGTATCCTGGTAAGAAGATCTTGATAATCCACTGTAGAAACGTAGATGAAATATCTATAAATGAAGAGGCTAGTTGAACGGGGTGGGGGTAAATAAAAATTACCCCCCTTTTCTATAAATGAAAATTATAGTTCAAAGCGGAGGGGATAATTTTTATATGTGTACTACGTTATCGGCAACACAGTAGTAGTTTGTTGTTAAAATTCCTTCCCGTCCTGTTTGGCCGTAGACCAAAGTTTTCTGCAAAACCAGACGTTTCAGCAGTGCCATTGACTACCATCATCAGTAAAAATCGAGTGCGATAACGTGAGGTGGTATACGTTAGTCACCACAGGTACTGTGGTTAAGGCTGAAGCAGTAAGTAGAAAGAAGTAGTTTCTAGGGAGATATTTCATTTCGAAAATGATTTTAAATATAAATCTTAGAACATGGAAGTCATGTATGGTTCTCCATACCGATATCACTTCCATGTTCCTTAAGGAAATGGAAGTATGGTGATGGAAAAAAAAAATCTTGTTCGAGATTATTGCAGATTCTGATTGTACTACACTCAAAACATGAAAAAAGTCATTTTCCTTCCATGTTCCTTAAGGAAATGGAAGTATGGTGATGGCAAAAAAATCGTGTTCGAGATTATTGCAGATTCTGATTGTACTACACTCAAAATATGAAAAAAAGTCGCTTTTCGAAAAGTGTCTGTGTGTGTAGAATTTTTCTATGGCAAACGATAACAGCCGCAAATTCAAACAGAATCAAATAATTGTTTGCATAAGCCCTGATTTGTAGAGTACTCAAGACCTATTGTTTTTGGTGAAGATCGGTTAAGGGGAAGGGGTAGTTTACCTGCAATGTTTTTCTTATCAAGGGTAATTTTTTTCTATGGCAAACGATAACAGCTGCAAATTCAAACAGAATCAAATAATGTTTTAGATACAGTCCTGAATTGTAGAGTTCTCAAGATCGGTTAGTTTTGGTGAAGATCGGTTAAGGGAAAGGGGTAGTTTACCTGCAACATTTTATGTTTTAACAAGGGTAATTTTTTCTATGACGAACGATAACTGCCGTAAATTCAAACAAAATCAACTACCGGTACTTTTTTGCATACCTTTTTGAATTATACAGAACTCAAGGTCTATTGATTTTGTTGAAGATCGGTTAAGGGAAAAGGGTAGTTTATACCTGCAACGTTTTATGTTCTAACAAGGGTAAGTTTTTCTATGACGAACGATAACTGTCGTAATTTGAAAGAGAATCAAATAATGTTTCGCATACAGCCCTGAATTGTAGAGTTCTGAAGACCTATTGTTTTTGGTGGAGATCGGTTAAGGGAAAGGGGTAGTTTACCAGCAGCGTTTTATGTTTTAACAAGGGTATTTTGTATGGCAAACGATAAGAACCACAAATTCAAACAGAAACAAATAATTTTTTTCACACCTTCCTGAATTATAGAGTACTCAAGGTCTGTTGATTTTGGAAAAAAACGATTAAGAGAAAAGGGTAGTTTACCTGCAACGTTTTATGTTTTAAAAGGGTAATTTTATTTTTATGACGCATGATAACTGCCACATATTAAAAGAGAATCAAATAATTTTTTGCATACATTCCTGAAGTTTTAAGTACTCACGGTCTGTTGATTTTGGTGAAGATCGGTTAAGGGAAAGGGGTAGTTTACTTCCGTTTTATGTTTTAACAACGGTAATTTTTTCTATGACAAATGATAACTGCCGTAAATTTAAAGAGAATCAAACAATATTTTGCATTCGATTCTGAATTGTAAAGAGCTGAAGGCCTATTGATTTTGGTTAAGATCGGTTAAGGGAAAGGGGTAGTTTACCTGCCACCTTTAATGTTTTAACAAGAGTAATTGTTTCTATGACGAACGATAACTGCCGCACATTCAAACAGAATCAAATAATGTTTTGCATGGATCCCTGAATTGTAGAGGACTCAAGACCTATTGATTTTGGTGAAGATCAGTTAAGAGAAAGGGGTAGTTTACCTGCAATGTTTTATGTGATAACAAGGTTAATTTTGTCTATGACGAACGATAACTGCCGTAAATTCAATCATAATCAAATAATTTTTTGCATACATCCCTAAATTGTATTGAACGCAAGGCCTGTTGATTTTGGTGAAGATCGGTTACGGGGAAAGGGTAGTTTACCTGAAACATTTTTTGTAACAAGAGTAAAGTACTTAATTTTGATAAATAAAGTATCCTGATAAGAAGATCTTAATAATCCACTGTAGAAACATAGATGAAATATCTATAAATGAAGAGGCTAGTTGAACAGGGTGGGGGTAATTTTCTATAAATGAAAATTATAGTTGAACTGGGAGGGGATAATTTTTATATATGTACTACGTTATCGGCAACAAAGTAGTAGTTTGTTGTTAAAATTCCTTCCCGGGCTGTTTGGTCGTAGTCCAATGTTTTCTGCAAAACCAGACGTTTCGGCAGTGCCGTCGACTGCCATCATCAGTGACAATCGAGTGCGATAACGTGTGGTGGTGTACATTAGTGACCACAATACTGTGGTTAAGGCTGAAGCAATAAGTGGAAAGTAGTAGTTTCTATGAAACATTTCATTTTGTAAATGACTTTAAATATAAATCCTTAGAACATGGAAGTCATGTATGGTTCTCCATACCGATATTTTTGAAAAGTGTTCGTGTGTGTCTGTTTTTTGTTTTTTTTTCTATGGCAAATGATAACAGCCGCAAATTCAAACAGAATCAAATAATGTTTTTTTTTTAATACAGTCCTGAATTGTAGAGTTCTCAAGACCTATTGTTTTTGGTGAAGATCAGTTAAGGGAAAGGGGTAGTTTACCTGCAACTTTTTATGTTTTAACAAGGGTATTTTCTACGACAAACGATAACAGCCGCAAATTCAAGCAGAATCAAATAATGTTTTGCACACAGCCCTGAATTGTAGAGAACGCAATGTCTGTTGATTTTGGTGAAGATCGGTTAAGGGAAAGTGGTAGTTTACCTGCCACATTTTATGTTTTAACAAGGGTAATTTTTTCTATGACGAATGACGAACGATAACTGCCGCACATTTAAACAGAATCACATAATTTTGTGCATACCTTCCTCAATTGTAGATAACTCAATGTCTGTTGATTTTCTTGAAGATCGGTTAAGGGAAAGGGGTAGTTTACCTGCAACATTTTATGTTGTAAGAAGAGAACGTTTTTCATGAAGAACGATAACTACTGTCAATTCAAACAGAATCAAATAATGTTTTGCATACCGCCCTAAATTATAGAGTACTCAAGGCCTATTGATTTTGGTGAAGATCGGTTAAGGAAAAGGGGGAGTTTACCTGCCACTTTTATTGTTTTAACAAGAGTAATTGTTTCTATGATGAACGATAACTGCCGCACATTCAAACAGAATCAAATAATGTTTTGCATGCATCCCTGAATTGTAGAGGACCCAAGACCTATTGATTTTGGTGAAGATCAGGTAAGAGAAAGGTGTAGTTTACTTCCAACGTTTTATGTGATAGTAAGGGTAATTTTTTCTATGACGAACGATAACTGCCGTAAATTCAAACATAATCAAATAAGTTTTTGCATACGTCCCTAACTTGTAGAGTACTCAAGGCCTGTTGATTTTGGTGAAGATCGGTTAAGGGAAAGGGGTAGTTTACCTGCAACATTTTATGTTGTAACAAGAGAAATTTTTTCATGATGAACGATAACTGCCGTAAATTCAAACAGAATCAAATAATTTTTTAAATATTTGTCTGAGTTGTAGAATACTCAGGGCCTATTGATTTTGGTGAAGATCGGTTACGGGAAAAGGGCAGTTTACCTGAAACATTTTTTGTTGTAACAAGAGTAAAGTACTTAATTTTGATAAATGAAGTATCCTGATATGATCTGAATTATCCACTGTAGAAACGTAGATGAAATATCTATAAATGAAGAGGCTAGTTGAACGGGGTGGGGGTAAATAAAAATTACCCCCCTTTGTATAAATGAAAATTACAGTTGAAAGCGGAGTGGATAATTTTTATAGTGTATTACGTTATCGGCAACAAAGTAGTAGTTTGTTGTTAAAATTCCTTCCCGGGCTGTTTGGCCGTAGTCCAATTTCATAAGCCTTTCTGTTTCCTTTTTATCCAAATTGCTTATGCAACCGGTCCTGATAGTTCTCTGATCGTACATGAATTTTCTTTCTAAGAGTGGAATCTTTTTTTCTTTTTCACAGTTACATTCAATAACCACGGAACAGTCACAAGAACTTAGTTTTTCCCACAAGTACAAGAAAACATCATTTTATGCATGCTGGAATATAAAACAGTTTTGATCTACCATCAGGAACGAAGCTTTCAATTTTTTTCTTATACCTATCTTTAGTTTTATCCAGGTTATATGATTTTCTTAACTTATAATATGCATCATGGTATGCTTTTGTTAATTGCACAACCTGATTATGAGTCACAGTAGGTATGGAGGCTTTACAGTACAACTGTTCTATTTTTGTAGCAACACAATCAGCTATTGCGAAAATGAAGACTTTTTCTTAGAATCCAATGTTATAGACAGTTTGTAACTTTCTTCAAAGCAGCACAGAAGTACGTCTGCATATGTAGGAAGAATGTTTGCACTTAGTTCTTTTGGCAAACTAAACAAAGGACAACAGTGTGATTGTCTTGTAATCATAACCTTTTTAGGAGTTGTCATTTCAATTGAGTGCACTAAACCAAAACTTGAGTAACAACTCACAAAGCTATATGTCAATGACTACAAAACCACACTTGCACTAGTCTCAGAAACTTACACTTTAACACAACGATGTAATTTCGTTCAGAGCAGAGGAGCAACTGAGCTGTGTGGCGTCTGCTTGTTATGGCTGTAAACGCAAATGGTCATGTTGTGACAAGTCGATGAGACACAATGCTCACTTACTGGAGTCTAGAGAAATAAAATGTATGAAATAAGACATTTTTCTTCCTTTTAAGTAGGACCAAATCAAATGTGACAAAAAACAAAATAATATTTTTTGTAACAAAACTGACTCAACCCACAATTTTCAAGAATTTTTTCAAAATTTAAGTCTTTTGCACGAACTAAAATTAAAGGGCAAAGAGTTTTTCTTTACATTTTAGATTATTGGCTAACTGAAAAGAAGTGATTTCATGATATTAGATCAGAAAATTATTAGTATTTAAGATCCTAAAATCTTCTATTTTTTGTAATTTTTTTCAAACTATAGTGGCAAATCGATTTTTTTGGCCCACCCTAGTGATGAACCTCACTATTGTTCCGTATGCACCATTTTACCTTCACTGGTCCAAAGATTTTTCTTAGAATTCTTCTTTCAAAGATTCATAGTGCCGCATCTTGTATATAATATGTATACAGTAAACCCTGTCTTAAATGGCCACCCTTGAATCCCCATGAAGTGTGGCTGCTTAAAGATGACCGTTTAAGTTGGTGGGGATAGAACAGTACAGTAAATTAAATACCAGTACAGATGAGCAGCTTTATCATTTTATTGTGTACAGATAATCAGCTTTATCATTTTACGTATGTGCAGTTGTATTGCTATTTACAGTATGTTTACAATAAAAATACTTATATTACAACATGTGGTAAAAAATTAAAAAATAGTTTTTTAATGTTGTTTGTGTGGTGGTAGAAACTTTTTTTTTAATTGCGTAAATTTTGGCCACACAGTTAAGTTTACTACACTGTTCCACAGCATTCTCTCCACATTCCTTATCAATATTAATGCAAATTTCTTTGATCCCCCTAAGAGATTGTAACACTTCTTTTAAACTATTGTGGTTATCAATGTCTCCTTCTTCACTCTTCGTCATCGTCACCAATCTCTGCAAAAAGCAGAAATATTACTGTATCGTTAAAACTTATATCCCAGAATAGTTCAGATTAGAACTGACCATTTCAAAAAGTTCACATTGTAAAAACAAATTTTTCTGACCTACCTTTATTAATCTTCCTGAAGTTGAGCCTCCCAGTTGTCCACGGGATCGTCACAGCATTGTAGACTTTGCATTTTCATCATATGCCATTCTAGCAGCTGTAACAAGTCTCTGAAGTTCTTGCAAAATTTAATGTAATGGTTGTGCTGTAGATCAGCGTTGCTAATTTGAATGCCACATTTTGTAAAGTACTTAATGGTGTTAACAGTAACCTTATTCTATGCTGTCTTGATCCAGCATACTGCATCAAGGACAGTGATTTTCTTCACCAAGTGAAATGCTAAATTGCTTCCATCCGTATGGGGCACAATGGACTGAAGGTAAAAAGTGTAAATGTATGAATTATTTCATGGTCCAATGGTAGAAAATGAGATATCATGTTTGGTGGAACAGATACCAGTCTAACACTGATGAAACTGGATGACATGTCGCATTACCCAGTATATAATTATGCGTTAAATATTGTTTTGCATTTTGTTTGTTTGTTTGTTTGTTAAATTCTTGCAACCAGTCTTCACAAATGCTGAATATCATCCACGTTTTTTGTTAGTATGCCAACTAACTAACACTTCTCAGTCGTTGGGTCTCCGAATTCTTGAAACACCTCGGTTTTTATGATTTTCCGATAAGTAACAGCTGGTCTTTTTTGCCATCAGTACTCTAACATAACATAATCTTTTGTGATTTTCCCATGTTTGCACATTTTGTTTTGTAGCCTAATGTTAATGATTTATTAGGTAAAGCTGTAAAATTTGAGTCTTATCAACGTTATAACTGTTACTTAATTCGTATTCTGCTAGAATACTTGATAACATGTCTTTCCAGTCATTGACTTCATTAACAGGTACATACGCACCTTCACTCGAAATAGGTTTTAACAAAATGTCATGCCAATTCATACCGGATTCCTAATTTTTTAAAATTTGGTCTTTATTTTGGATTATGCTGTTGATCCAAATTTGTTTTTACTTGAGGACTCGTTGGTAACTTTTTTAATTTTGTTAACTTGTGACCAAACTCATTTTTTGCCTTATGGATCTGTAGTTAGATATGTACAAGATGTGTTTGTAAAATTCCTGAATTTATTAAACAAAAAATTGTCTGCTGACCTTTATAAGCTAATCGACATCATCACCTACAAAGTGGTCCCCTCCACTTTGAATACACGACTTCCAACCTTTACTGTCAGGAAATATTTCTGAAACTTCAAACTTACTGTCCTGTAAGATATTCAACCATCTGTAGTATGTTTTTTAATTACAGTACAGGGTGATTCTAAAAGGACTTTACAACTTTGAAAGCATATAGAAATTTATTCAGATGACTTACAGGTCGGTTGAGGTGAAGTAAAGGATATCTAGTTTTTCATCAACAGTCATTTTGGTTCAATGTGAGCACCATTTTTGGTAAGGCAGACATCTCACCTGAAGGCAGTTTCTTTCCTAACTTGAGCCAGTACATAGGTGTCATTTCTGCAACTGCAGCATGAGATTTCTCAGCTCAGGGAGATCAGCAGATACAGGTGGAACGAACACTCAATCTTTAATGAAACATCAAAAGAGAAAGTCAAGAGGGATACAAATCTGGGGAGCCAGGTGGCCAAACAATAGGCCCTACATAACTAATCCAATGACTTGCAAAACGGTTTTCCAAGAAATCCGGGACGTGTAAGATGAAGCAAGACGGTGCCCAGTCTTGCTGGCAGTGAAGCTGGAAATCATGGTCATCTTCATTTAACTTTGGAATGAGGACATTTTCAAACATATCCAGATACACAATACCATTTATGTTTGATGGGCCATACACATTCAATTTGCTAAGGCACAAAAAACACCAACTTTTGGGCTGTCACACTCATGCTGCAATGTTTCATATGGATTTTCGCTACACCAGATCTTGCAGTTGTGGGGATTCACCTTGCAACTGATGTGAAATGTTGACTCATCACTAAAGATTACATTACTCAGGAATGTCTCTTCAGCTCCTATTTAATCCAACATTTCTGCACAGAAGTGTTGACAAGCGACTTCATCTGCCTCATTAATTTTTGTAATGTGGAAAATTTGTGTGCTTTCAGGTGCAAACGTTTGCATAATATGCTCCAAACAGTTGGTTGCGGTATCTCATGCTAGTCTCACGAGAAGCATGCCCTTTTGATTTATTAGGGCTACAGGCAAAGCACTCTCCAAGTTATTTCACAGCGGCATCAGAAACTGGCGGGTGTCCTGTTGATTTGGATGTTGTACAGTGTAACCCCTCTTTAACTTAGACTGTTAAAAAAAAGATTTTTTTTTTTTTGAAAAGAGGGGCCACAAGTTAATTAGAACTAGACCAAAGCCTAGAGAAGCCAAAAATGCGCTGGATCCAGTGAGACGGGACTTGCAATGAAAACTCATAAATTAAACAATTAATAAAATCCCTTTTATTATTCTATCTCCATTTTGAAAACAATATTAATAACAAACTCAATAAACACAACAGTCAGAATCTATTATCCCCTTAAATAGTTAATTAAAATAATTTATACTCTTTAAACAATGTCACCCAAAAAAAATTATTAACACATATTAAAATTTATTAGCTATCTCTCTTTAAAATGAATTAAAAATTAAAATCATTAATTTTCTTTAAGTAAGGTTTCCTGTAAATTATTAATAAACATAAGATTTATTTTCTATGTTCACTTTAAAATGATCCATTGAAACTTAATGGAGATAATTTTTATAGACTTCTTGATAATATTAATTAGAATAACAAATTCTCAAACAAATTAATTAAAATTAAATAGTGACAAATCCACATACTTGTTATTAAGGTTAATTAAAATAAATTACTTTCTTAGAAGAAATATTCAGCAAAAATTAATTGAGATAGAATAAAGTGATGTCATCAAAATTAAATGGATATATAACCCTATGTTCCATCTTTTCTTTTATAAAAACCCTATATCTAACTCCCCCCCAAAAATACACCTAAATGTACAATACATATAACCCCACAAAATACACACACAAATATACAATACATCACATGTTCCACAATACAGTACAATTATACAGAGATCTCTTGCCACACCCTTTTCTTACCCCCATGAGGTACATTATTAATTCTTTTATGGAAATCCATGTTCGGATTACAATACTTAATTTGTGCATAACACATGACATGTGTATTAGATTATGCTTATGCAACTGCAGTAGTCCCCAGGACATAATAAATTCTAAAATTTGGCCAAGTGCCTAATACCATTATAAAATACGGCCACACAGGGCACTTATACTGGGAGAAATAAAAATTTAGAAAACAATGAATACCCAGTTATCATAATTAATTAATAGAATATATATATATATATATATATATATATATATATATAGAAATATTGTTAAGTTGTAAAAATAGAAATATGTCATGAATCTTATAACCCTTTTAAAAAGTAATTATGGCCCAGAGACCGACATGTTCATAGCCAGTCTGTGCATAATTCAACCTGTCTCAACAACATACATTAACACTGCAGGAACAGGCACCAGTACAGGATTAAACTTGTGAATCTATTTAACTACCCCAGAAATTGCTATCCCTATATAAACCAAACTGAATTTAAAAATGAGACAATATATATATAAAATGAACACTAAATAGAAACAGAGAAATTACAAATTGAATGAATGACTTAAAAGCAGTAATGAACCCTTATACTGAAAATAAGAGGGAATTATACGTTTGAATGTTGAACTGCCTAAGATACATGTCAGCCTCTGAGCTGAGAATTTTACAACAAATTAATAAAATTTATAAAATATTTCCCTCCCAGTTCACACACTATACTGTCCCATTAATCGGGGATCCAATTAAAATGTTTAAAAACTTAAAAGTGTTGTGGTTGACTGATTGAATTGGTTCACTGGGTCTTATTGAGTGCATCACTACGTATAAGGAATATAATGTCAACCCATTAAGGTTGAGATCACCTTATTTTTGTCCATGGGGGAGAAGTGGCAATCTCGTGGCCTACATTACAGGTGTTAGTGCTTCGTCATGGCAATTCCTCCGGCAGATGAAGTGAGAGAAGTTCTAGGTGTTCATGTTCAGGTTTTTGAGCTGTTTCCTCGACTTGCTCGGGGAACCCTGATTACACAACATTATATCAGCCAGAGTACACAACACAATGCCCCCAGAAAGTTCACACACCCCCAAAACCCATATATAATCTTAACATAGCTTTAGGGCTATCTAAATATAATACTTGACAAGGTTATATGGCCAACAGGCCCTATTTGAAAACACTTAGAATGGTTAAATTTTATAATAATAACTTCACCCATGCGGGTTAACATGCTTCAATTTTGTTTAGCTAATATTTGGCTTGTTATAATTTTAATAAACTTTATACATAGTCTGAATATATTGTGCCACGTGGTCGAGAAATGTTATATGATATATCTGATTACATCATTTCTTTGCTATATAAATTAATACGTTTTGGCAATTATATGACTCTCAATTGGTGCCTCAGTAAGCTTCCTGATATGAATAAAGTTTTACTATAATCCCTAGTAAAAGTTGTGTGCAACTTACGCTGAATTACGCATTACACAATAACCATGAGGTACGTAATAAGGTTATCAGAAATTCACTATTGTGGCCTATTAAAACAAGTTTTTCTTTAGTGAAACTTTAAATACTTAACTATGAAAATATTGGCGAGACTTACCGCAGTTCTATACAGATCTAGCCTGTCATAGTGGGAAGAATGATGGACGAAAATATCTTCATCTGTCCGGAGAGACGAAAATGAGCTGCCGATCTAGGCGACCATTAATGCGAGACAAACCTTTTTTGATACCGTTTCCGGCCTCCTCGCTTGCCTACCGAGGCGGGCACTAGAGTGCAGCACTTATCGAGCTCTCTATTCAAGCAGTAGTATTTTTTATGTCCACGGCTAGGGTGCGGCACTAATTAAACTCTTTTAAATTAGTACTGCGTTTAACGTTTACCGGACGTTATATACTGGTATATCGCCGGTCTAAGCCTAGACTCGGCACAACAGAACAACCAGTCTCAAGAAAGGTTTGAATGCGAAAAGTAATTTGTAGGCCTAATTGGAGGATACTCAGTATGAAAGTTACTTTGGACTGTAGTAGCTGACTGTTTATGAAACCAAAACACACAACGAGCACGTTCCGCACCAGTGAAAGTAGCCATTTTGAGCAACAATGGTGTTACCGCTTCTGTTGGTTGCATTCAAAACTACGGCACTATGTGAGTTAAACTTGACGTATTTTGCTTTAAAATGGCACCTCAACCAATTCTGTAAGTCATCTGAATAAATTTCTATGTTTTCAAAGTTGTAAAGTTCTTTTTGAATCACCCTGTATTTTTGGTACTTTGTAATTAATTAATTTTTGTTGTTGTTGAAGGTTGCACTATGAATGAAAACAATGCCAGCACATCGGCTGTGGATAATCTTGTATCAGAATTAGAAAAACTTAAAGTCAGTACCCTTGATACAGAGTGGTCAACACAACCAAAAGAAGTTAACAAAACTTATGCAAGCCAAGTGAGCACGAGTAAACAGGACCTTGACATTGAGGCAAAACTGTCAGAATTACAATGTCCATTTACTTGGCAACTGCCTCGGACGGGTATTGAATGTTCAGACCTTGTGTCAAAATTGACTGAAAAAGTGAAGGAAATTGAAGATGATGATGAGTTTGAATTTAGAAAGTAAGTACTACTTTGGAGTGCCTGTTGATAATCTGTAACACCAGTTCTATGAATGCAGTTAATTTAAAAACGGAGTATTTACATATAAACTACAACAGATCTAAATTAATTTACTGGCCACACAACAGTTAGTATTGAAAGATTAACAGAACACTCCCTCTTAAGCAGCCTCCTCTTACCCCTGTTCTTCAGTTTAACCGTCAATTACAGAGTAGTACACAAATTGTATAAAACAATGAAAATTAAAAAATATGTGTAAACCAATTACCACAGGTAAAGATTTTTTAATAATTTTAACAGTTAGGTTAAATTAGATTACACCCATGCTGTAAATTACAGTTTTTAAGTGTTATGCTGAGAAGGCCAAAGATTGTGTGTACAGAAAACGGTGTTTTACAGAAAATGTAGAGAAACAAAAAGTGTATTCCATTACACAAAGAATTTATTCCATTAAACAAAAGAATTCAATGTTAAAAAAATTATGTATGCTTTAATTTAATTTTAATTTTGTAAATACATATTTAATTAATAATCGGTAGTATACAAGGAGGTTTGTTCAAGAAGTTTATGCAATTTTAGTTTACTTGAAAAACTATGTCATAATTCATGTATGGTTTATACGGCCTCTTTAAAGTAATGTGTGCTGAATATAACACAATTATTCTATAATATTAAAAATTGGCCAATACGAGGTGTGTTCATAAAATACTTGAACTTTACAAATAGTCCATCAGGTACCACAACGAATTGAATGTGTAATGTCCTGCAAGGTAACAGCAGCAGCATTGGAAGCAACCTAGTGAAAACCGCAATATAATATTACGCAATACGGAACGTTCTCATACAATGGAGAACGTCGTTCTACGTGTTTCTCGGCTATCCCAGCAGAGCCCAGCTGTAATGTTTGTGTGTGTACATATTGCTGGTTTGAGATGACAGAAAATTATGTGATACTTATCATGAGCCAACAATTGACTATAAAACAGGTTAATTACCTACCGTCACGCTTTTTGAAATCCGAAAACAGGATTACTCGAGTTTCGACACATTAAGTGTCATCTTCAGATCCTCGATGAATATAAGTTAAAAATACATTTGTTGATGTATGCACATCCCGTCAGATAATAAAAACAACACAAACATAACAAAAATACTTAAATAATTTAACACATGTTAAAACCGAGACAAAACAGAACGAAAACATGATCCACGCGGCCAACGCGGACCTGCGTTGATCGAGTTTTCGTTCTGTTTTGTCTCGGTTTTAATATGTGTTAAATTATTTAAGTATTTTTGTTGTTATGTTTGTGTTGTTTTTATTATCTGACGGGATGTGCATACATCAACAAATGCATTTTTAACTTATATTCAGCGAGGATCTGAAGATGACGCTTAATGTGTCGAAACTCGAGTAATCCTGTTTTCGGATTTCAAAAAGCGTGACGGTAGGTAATTAACCTGTTTTATAGTCTTAAAACGCTTTTGGAGGCAAATACAATGTTTCAACAATCGAGGCTATTCCAGACCGCACTGGTTGGCGCACTGTGTTCAACGCCAGACATTGTCACTGTTTTGAGTGGATTCAAGAGCACCTGTAATAGGCACTTGTTTAACACTTCATCCAAAAAGTGACATATTACTCTGGAATCTCAGCGGGGTATAAAGATAAGCATCCAGTGACGGTCAGTTCATTTTACGTTGGGTGATTTACTGAGTGCATCACAAGTGGTTATTAGTGAAAAGTGATTATTGTGCGGGACTCTATTAGTTGACATTATTATTGAGTATGGACAAATTTAATTTGAATTGTTGTACGAGTATAATCTTGTTGAATAGCTTGTTGATTACAAACTGTTATTTATGATTAATTAAAGCTGGTGATAGTGACATAAATGGTGTCTATTTTGTATTCCACTGTACCATACGATAATCAGGAGACCGTCGTAACAATATTTTGCATAGTCATCATACTGTTACAACAGTCTCGTGGATTATCGTACAGTGGAAACAAAATACAGACACCAGTGAAGTCATTAATTACCAGCTTTAATTAGTCACAAATAACAATTTGTTATCAACAACGTATTCTCATACAATAATTAAAGCTAGCATAACTTGCATAGTTACAAGTACTAGAAAAGTCTTGAGTGGTACTCGACTACACAGCCTTAATAGGCTGCACCTGCCTGGCTAGCCGAGAATCGTGTAGAACAACAGTTTTGACTTTTTGAGAGCGTTATGTACTTGTCATAACACATACTGTGCCTGTTTGTGTCAACAGGTGTTGCTATGCCTTGCAGCTTTTATTGCTTTTAAAATAAGTGATTGTCATGAGCAAGAAAGTATTGCAAAATTTTGTGTTAAATTGGGAAAATCCTTACACAAACAATTGAATGCCACAAACAGCATATGGGAATGAGGCTTTAAGGCAAACTCAGACGCATGAATGGGGGAAATGTTTCAAAGGTGGCTGAACTTCAGTTAATAATTGATCCTTGTTTAGGTTGACTGTCAGCGTCCAAAACTGATGAAATTGTTGCGACAGTTAGGGAAAGTATTTGTTCCAATTGTCATTGAACTATTCATGAGATGAGTGAGGTAGTAGGCATTTCAAGAATTATCTGACATGAAATTATAACAGAGAATTGAAGTTTGAGTCACATTTCAGCCAAATTTGTGCCTTACCTGTTGACTGACAAGTGCCTCACAGATTCAAGTCGTATGACCCAAGAGCTTCTAAATTGAGTTAATGAGGATGCAAACTTTTTAAAACATTAATGAAGGTGAGACATGGATACAATATTGAAACAAAAGCTCAGTCATCACAGTGGATATTAAATGAGTCGTCATGACAAAAGAAAGCAAGAAAAATGTAGTCTAACATTGACAGTTTGTTTTTCCAATTCTGAGGGCATTGTACACCATGAATTTCGTTCACAAGGCATGGAAGTAAGCAAGGAAGTGATTTTGAAGTAATGGAGTGCCTTCTTGAAACTTGTGACCCTATATTTGGAGATTAAATTGACAGATTCCCTATGCTGACATTGTGCCCGCAGACACATTGCTATTAGCCCTAGTCCAATCAGTTTTTGGTGAAAAATGAGGCAACAGTCATTCCACATCCTCCATAATACCTGATCTAGTACTGGTAGACTTTTTAATTCTGTAAATTAAAATGGAGGTTTAGAAGACCGATAGTCAGTTGACTCGATAAAGGAGGATTCGCTAGCGGAGCTGAGCAGTGTCCGAAATGAAGAGTTCCAGAAATGTTTCAAAGGTTAAGAAGTGAAGTTTCAATGAATGTTTCAAAAAGTCTTTGAAGTGAAGAGGATTATGTTGAAAGTGACAGGATCAAGTGACTTGTAAGGCAAGTAGTAAATTTTTTGTATTAAAAAGTTGGGAATTTTATAGACACACCTTGTAACCTTGATTTTGAGGGATATTTTATTTTATTAAAATCTTTGGGGTGTGGTAAAATATTTATAAATTTAATTTCCATCTGGGACCAGAACACATGGTGAATTGAAACAGTGTTCTAACAAAGGAACAATATGCCTTGGTTGTTGTGCAATCAGTAAGAAAGAATGTACTGAGCATCATTTTCTAAGAACTTTGCGAGTGTGTGGCAGTACGTCCGAGCGCGTCACACGAGGATGCGCGCGGACCCACGCCGACTTATGAAACACAAAAAATGGCTAAGAGAAGAATCGCTGTTTGCTTCCTTGACGAAGTTGCCGGATGTGAGTCCTAAGTCCAACCCTTTTGTGACGTCAGCCAGTGCTGGACAAATATCTTCTGCGATCCACACACAAACCCTTGCATGGGTTAAATAGGACATAGCTGTGGCGACGAAACATAAGGCGTTGTTTTCCACCTGGAGAGAGAGGTAATCTAGTTAGCGGTGAACGCTAAACCGCTCTTGGCAGTCTGATTCCAGATCGTACATGCAGGTACAGCCCCAAGTGGGCTCGTTTCAAAACTTTACATTTTACCAGTAAAAAGTGAATTACCAGTTGAAATTATGTGACAGTGGTTAATATCATTCAGTGAAGAACATATACAGTTATTTTCGGACACAAGTATCAATTAAAACGCGAAACAGTGAGCGCGAGCGAAAACCACGTTGCCGGCTGGGGGATTTCACATGTTTAAGGGTTAATTAAAATGATCAGGGGAGGGTTTATTGAATTAAATTGAGTGAATGAGAGAATGGCAGACTGGGCTGTGTTTTTATATCCTAGAATAAGGTAAGATATCTATCATGTAAACAATTTATAACAATGTACTTCAGAAGTTAAAAGTCATGTGGAGAGATTAATATTTTGTATGTTTTATACATGGAAGAGATGTTTAGTAATCGCAAAATAAAAACCAGTATTTGTTAAATGATATACTTTGGTAAGCAAAGTCATTTCAAACACCTTATTTCATTTGCTGTGCTGTCAAGTTCGCCGTACGAACGGGGTTCGTCCCCACTTAGAGATCAGGCCAGATCAAGAAGCAAAAGGTAAGTGGAAGTTGTAAGCAAATTCATTAATAAATAGTAAACGAAAGATACAATTGGTGCCGTGACTGCAGGATGTAATATAATAAAATGTTGTATTACACCGGCCTATATTTTGACAGTACATTGAATGAAATACGGTTATGAAAGCGAAATTTTAGTTACGTGAAATGTACGTAATTATGGTGTAAGGTTTATTTTATACATGCTGTAGTATAATGTTTTGGAAGGGAAGATTAATCAATTGTAGTTAACACTTAAGTAAAAATAAGTTATAAACCAGACAAAAATGTCTGAGCATACTAAGCAAAGCAATATAACTAACGTAGAAATGAGTGAAAGTGACTTTGAACCACAGTCACTGAATGAAAGTGATATGCGGACAGCTGAGCCGAGCGCTGTTACAGAAACAGCTGTTGGCTGCAATGTAATCATTCATTCTACCCCAATTGCTGCTCAAATACAATTAAATGAAACAGCTGTTGATTCTGGGATTCAATTAACCCCAGTTTTAACCAATAAAAATAAACAATCCGATGACATGGATATAATGAGTTTTTTACGAAAGATGGACAGTAAAAATGACGAGAAATTTGAGATTTTAACTAATGACTTGAAAGAACAGAGAATAAAATGTGAACAGCAAAATATTAAAAATGATATTAATTTTAAAGAAATAAAGAACAGCATATTCAGTTTCAGCAGAGTATAAGTGTAAAATTTGATGAATTAAAAAATGATATACAAGAAAGGAATAAACGTCTTGAAAATACTAATGAAATAATAAGAAATAGTTTGAATAAAGTAGAACAGAGTATTGAGAGAATGGGAGTGAGTGTGATGAACACAGACAAAAGTAAAATAAATGAAAATTATAATGATATGTGTAAAAATGTGGTACTAGATAAAGAGTTAACAAATGATGATGATGGTGTCGAAAATAATGAAAATAATATTGAGAATAGTAATGTAACTGAAAAGGTAGTATCAGAGAGCGATGCGTTGAAAATAAATAGTGAGAGTACTGATGAAGTTGTAGAATGTGATAATGGAATGTTAATGGGTGTTTATGAGTCAGAGAGAAAGTGGAAAGATAGCATAGTGGTAGAATGGGGGCAGAGGGTAAATTTTCCCCTTATTATTTATGATGAACCAGGGTGTTCACAAGTGTTGTTTTTGAAGGGCAAGAGTCCCATGTTAATGGAAGATTTAATTTGCTTCCCAGTTTTGTATAAGTTTGTACCCTCTGTGTGGAATGATTTTATAAGTATGAGATGGTGTTATGATGAGAGAGATTTAGATAGAGAATGGTGTGTTGAGAGAGAGACAGAACTGTATGAATTGAAGAGAGATTATGGTGAGTGGAAAGAAATGTTAGAAGTGTATTTAAACAAGAATAATTTAATTTATGATGAAAAAATAACTAACCCGATATTGAATATTATTACTAAGGGAGACTTGACAGAAATACTTAATGTTGACTTGGTTCATGATTATTGTGATAAAACGAATGAAGTTGATTTGTATGGTTATGACACACAGAATAGCAATATGTGTGTAACTGAAATGGAAAATTGTTATTTGAAACAAAGATTAATTTTTGACGATGGAGGGTAAACTATAAAACAATCAATGGACAATTTTAAATGCTTTGTTTTATGGTTTTGACCTGGCAGATTTGGACAGTGAAGTGTGAAAAAATGGAACAGTTAATAACAAAAGTTTGTAAATAAGTGTAGTGAATTTAATTGTGTATATTGTAGGATGTCAGGTAAACAAGGTGTATATGCAGTAGCAATGGTTGTGATGATAATAATAATGTTAATATTTGCAATCTAAATAAATAACAAAATTAATTTTGAAGACAATAATTAGCGAATTGTAATTGTTTTAATAGCAATGTAATTTGTATTTTCAATAATTAATTTAATTAAAATAATTCAAAATGTTTAAATATTTTGATTGATTCAAAGGTTATATAATTGAATTATTTTACGAGATGTGAATTTGGTAATTAATTGTTAAATTGTTGGTATGAAATAACACTGTGATTAAATGTTTCAGAGGTTACTTGGAGATATTGGTGTATGGTGTATATATTTTGTGTATGTCAGTATGTGAATAATGGACTGTAAGTATAAAAATTTATAATAATCAGTCAGACATAATAAAAGGTTTACAGATGTTTTACTCAAATGAAAGAATTTTAACTTTAATAATGAAAGTAACTTGAGATAAGTTGAAAATTAATAATAACTGAGATATAATGAAAAATAAATGTTAATAATAAATTTGAAAATTTTAAGGAATATAATTGTAGAAAGTGATGGATGATTTAAATGTAGATGGATAAAAGTGGTTAATGAAAATTTCATATTATGTTTTATATTTAATTTTTTAAGTTAGCTATTAATTTGCTATTGCTGGGGTGGCCTGTGCCCCAGTAGATAGTGGAATGGGGTGGGGGTAACAGTGAGTGTTACCTCCATCGGAGGCCGAACTGGCGAAAATGTACAGCACACCTTTTTTGTACAATTACTTAATTGTACCATAATAGACTTTCGTGCCGTACAGAGAAATGACGAGTAGAACAGGCATTAAAGTAAAGTTTGATTTCCCCAACTTTTTGGGCGATTACTGCCTTACCAGCACTAATCGTGGTTTTGGCTAGCGGTCAGCTATGGCCATAATCAAGTCCCTTGACCATAGCTGACTTGAAATTGGTTGATATTAGAAATTAATAGGGGGGTGAAACTAGGGGAAATCCCCGGAACTATGGAACAGCGGCTGCCACTCTGTCCGAGTAGGGACAGCATAGCCAGGTGGTAGACCCGTTTTAAGGGCTTATAATTATAAAACGAAGGTATGTCGATATCTAAAAACTTTAAAATGTAAAGCCGAAGCAAGGACACGGAGATGTTCAATTCCTCCAACTATGCAGTCCTTGTGAACGCAAATGGGCGTCACAGTCCAACATAAAATACAATAGTGTGTGTGGATTTGGTGGGTGCTCCGGCGAGCAACGGAATTTAAATTTCATAAATTAAAAATAACTCAATTTTGGTCTAATAAAATGCTTGTATTACGCTTTGATAAATAGGTGTTCATAGGTTCAGTATAATGTGTTCATTCTATATTTTAGAAATGTATTCTTTTATTGCGTTAGAGGTAAGAATTAATAAAAATATGTGTTTTATATAATTTGTGTAATTTTGAAATGAATGAAACAACTAGACCGACCGGCAGGCGGTTTACATAATAGTACCAGAGTCAGAAAGAGGGGAAACAATGATGGTAGAGGTAAGGATTGCTAAAAAAGTGTATTTCATAGAATGTGTATAATTGTGAAATGTGTTTTCACTTTGCTAGGAATGTCAGCTGATCAGTAGTAAAATGTTACTGTTAAATTGTTTATTAATGTCCAAAGTAATTAATGTTAAAGATAATGTTTTAATAAGTTAAAGATATTATTTCAAATGATGAGAAAAGTAATTTAATGTAGTTAAGAATTTTAAAAGATTTGTGAAAGATGATAAAAGACAGATTTTGGGTGATGAATATTTTGTTGGGACATGTAGATCAGTCCAAGTTAAAGTTAAAGTGGTAGTAGAGAAATAATATTGTTTTGAATTACTGTAATGTTGTTGTGAGTTGATGTAATAGAATTTGAGAAGTATTGATGTTGACACAGTAGATATGGGGAATATATGTAGAGTATTGATTGATATATTGATGTTTATAAATGATGATGTTATTTTGTAGTTGAAGTAGGGTAATAAGAATGAGATTTGGGGATGGCAATTTTATAATAGGGGATAGTGTAGTGTAGGAGTCCGCAACAAAAGGGTTGGGACGGGAAGGGACTGTTTGTCGCCGGAAAGGGTTACCTTAGGTAGAATCCAGGGACCAACATAAGGGAATGAGCTTTTTTTTGGGGGGGGGACACACATCCTAAGTACAAAGGGTTAGAGAATATTTTTATATATAACGAGAGAATGATGCGAATTGAGTAATAGTAAGCTGGGTTTAGAGAGTGTTTGATAGATGTTTTGATAGAGATGGGTGTCATATTAGTTAAAGCTGTTGATGAGTATTAGAGTCAAAGAGGTAAAGATTATATGTGTATACATATCAAGTGGTATATCGAGTTAGTATAAATAATTAAATCACCCAAAGTAATGGAGAATGCGATTAGTAAAGAAAAGAGATTCATAGAAAAAATGTAAAATTTTGATTGCAACCAGTGACAATTTTTGATAGAGTTTGAAAATATTATAAAGTGTTTATGTGTTGAGTAATTTGAATGTCGATTTTATTGTTAATTATAATAATATTTGGTTCTTTTAAATGTTATTTTATTGCGTTTTGTGTTTAAAGATAGAATTTTTAAAGGTGTTCAATGTATTTTCAGATGTAACTTGTGTATAATTTATGTAGGTCAAGGTTCTTGACGTGACCCAGTTTTGATCAGCTGATAGGTGATGTCCTATACTAGACACGTTTAGCAAGGAAATAAAGCCAATTTTGCTTTTAATTAATTTGAATAATTTTAAATAATTTCAATATTGAAAAAAGAATATATTTTAATAAATTTAAATTTTTGAATTTAAAATTTTTTGAAAAAAAAAAAATATATATTCTTGATTTTGTGCCTGCCATCTAATTGATGTTTTTGAGCTTTGATTATATTATTGTTTGTGTGTATTAATAATGTTTTTTATTGAATTGTATTGTTTAGAATATAGGTATAATCACATGTTAGGCTAAGAATGTTCCTATTTTAAGAAATGTTCAATTTGTTTATTTTCTAATCATAAAAACTAATGAAGAGAATTATTCAATTTAGGTAACGGATTTATAGTTTGATTTTAAAGGAGATAGCTGTTGATTTTTAACTTAAATAAAATTTTGAAGAATGTTTCAATTTTGATAGTATGTAACAATAAGTGTGTGTGTGCAAGCCCAGTAACTGCTAAAGGCAGCCCAGTGTGCATATAAGGGGGAACATATCGGTTGAGGATCTGGCATGAGATAAGCCAGGGATGTGGATTTTGGGGTTGTATGTTAGAAGGTGAGGTGCGCTGTGGTGCGTATCTGTTTGATTTTTCGGTGTTGGGATCTCGTACAGAGAAGTCCTGTGATCTCGTTCAGATGCGTCCATAGTCGCCAAGCCAGGGGGGTCGTTTACCCATGAGGTGTAAGAGCAAAAGGGGGTTGTTGGCACCAGTTCCTCACCGGTCCTCTTAGGGGTTTTATCAATGAGATTTCTTCTGCTTCGGCAGAAGATCTCTCATTGAGGGGGTATTGTAACGTGCCGATTTTGAGGGATATTTTATTTTATTAAAATCTTTGGGGTGTGGTAAAATATTTAGAAATTTAATTTCCATCTGGGACCAGAACACATGGTGAATTGAAACAGTGTTCTAACAAAGGAACAATATGCCTTGGTTGTTGTGCAATCAGTAAGAAAGAATGTACTGAGCATCATTTTCTAAGAACTTTGCGAGTGTGTGGCAGTACGTCCGAGCGCGTCACACGAGGATGCGCGCGGACCCACGCCGACTTATGAAACACAAAAACTGGCTAAGAGAAGAATCGCTGTTTGCTTCCTTGACGAAGTTGCCGGATGTGAGTCCTAAGTCCAACCCTTTTGTGACGTCAGCCAGTGCTGGACAAATATCTTCTGCGATCCACACACAAACCCTTGCATGGGTTAAATAGGACATAGCTGTGGCGACGAAACATAAGGCGTTGTTTTCCACCTGGAGAGAGAGGTAATCTAGATAGCGGTGAACGCTAAACCGCTCTTGGCAGTCTGATTCCAGATCGTACATGCAGGTACAGCACCAAGTGGGCTCGTTTCAAAACTTTACATTTTACCAGTAAAAAGTGAATTACCAGTTGAAATTATGTGACAGTGGTTAATATCATTCAGTGAAGAACATATACAGTTATTTTCAGACACAAGTATCAATTAAAACGCGAAACAGTGAGCGCGAGCGAAAACCACGTTGCCGGCTGGGGGATTTCACAACATGTTTAAGGGTTAATTAAAATGATCAGGAGAGGGTTTATTGAATTAAATTGAGTGAATGAGAGAATGGCAGACTGGGCTGTGTTTTTATATCCTAGAATAAGGTAAGATATCTATCATGTAAACAATTTATAACAATGTACTTCAGAAGTTAAAAGTCATGTGGAGAGATTAATATTTTGTATGTTTTATACATGGAAGAGATGTTTAGTAATCGCAAAATAAAAACCAGTATTTGTTAAATGATATACTTTGGTAAGCAAAGTCATTTCAAACACCTTATTTCATTTGCTGTGCTGTCAAGTTCGCCGTACGAACGGGGTTCGTCCCCACTTAGAGATCAGGCCAGATCAAGAAGCAAAAGGTAAGTGGAAGTTGTAAGCAAATTCATTAATAAATAGTAAACGAAAGTTACAACCTCATACACTATACACAACTTATTCAGTTAGCTGTCCGATCTAAACTGTGCATCCAATGTGTAAAGGTATTAAATTTTATAAATATACAAAACGACTACTTACCCTCGGATCAACTGTCTTACAACTTACCTTATTATCTCCGAAGATTCGAAATGCAAGGTCGCCACGATGTTTTTAGGTTATACATTGAAACCATAACATTCCTCCTATTAAATATTTTAATTGTTAATTTTACTTCCCTTAATTCAGAAAACTCACAGGTCGATTAGGCGAGATTTCGACACAGAAAATAGGTTAGGTTCTGGCGTCATAATTACTCTTAACATATGTTATGATAATAAATCAAATATTATTTTATTTTATCCAGAAATTAATTTCTTTCTGTTTCTCTGACTTTCTTAATGCTACTCTAACAAATTACAAAGTATAAAAATTCCCTATGCGAACCTCTATCTACAAACCAGTACTTATCTCTTTATACTCTCACACACTTTATACATTTATTTCTAACCCCCTTTTATCGAGCTCATATTTATTATTGATGTTAAGGTTTTACTATATCAATGTTATTCCACTTTTAGCCAATTACATTTAATTATACACTGTACTTAACTGCCGACCATATCCCAACTGTGGTGCATTATTTTGTTTAACCTTGTAGCAAACAAACTATCACAATACTTGTTTTAAACACTGTTACTACCATTATGAAATTGTTTATTGCGGTATCACCTTCCAACTTTGGTAGACCTACTTTTACATTTTCGGTCCACCAAGACGCCCGAGCTAATACGATTAGCTTACGTCTGTTCTGTTTGATGAGTTGTGCTGAACTGGGTGAGCGGTGGCTCGCAGTTGTATACTATCCAAGCCTTCTGCGTATCGGCCACGTGGTTCCACTGGACGCCCACTTCGTCCCCTGCCATCACACATCGAACATTCCAGAAGTATTTCGAAGCCGGAACTGCGTTTTAATATTGGAAAACATGTGGTTCTTTCATGACCCCAGCGTGACGTCAGACTAATTACAGAAATTCCTCACCTTATTCGGTAATGTCGATTCGACTCGGGACATGAGTCACATATTTCGTTCTAACTTCCATTGCGTACCTATTGCTGGCTTTCACAAAAGTATTGCATAGACTGGTTAATTACGGAAAATTATTAAAACACTGGTTCAACCCATTTTGTCCCGTTACAAATGTAGTTAAAAACTTGGACAGTTGTTACAAATTGGGTTACTAAAAGCATGATAAAAAACAGTTTTGGCCAAACTTTTTTTGTGCTGGAAATTCAAAAAATTCCATGAACTCTGTTTAATCACAATTATAAATAATAAATTAAACATATTAAGTTAAGTTGATTGAGTATTTTAATTTTTTTATAAAATCTGAGAACAATAAAACTGTGTCCCAAAAGGTAGTCTACAATATGTGTATTTATTTTGCAGTGCTTAAACTTACAATATGGAATTTAGTAGATCAATAGATCAATGAGTGTAGCATTCTGTACTAAGCTGAGATCCTGAATTTGATTCCTGGAGAATACCGTTAAATAAGATGACTTAACCAGGTCTCCAGGTCTCAGCATGTTGATGTATAAATTAATAAGAGGTGGCTGAAACATACTGCTGGCACACTCCTTTCTTCGTATGCTATACATCTTAAGTTGGCAATCCCTCTTAAGACTGAACTAAACTTAAGACTTAAACTAAGTCCTGCTTAAGACTGAACTAAACTTAAGACAAACTAAGTCCCTCTTAGTTTGGTATAGCACGTGCAAACATCAGAAAAAACTTTGTACTTTATGCCTGCTCTCACTTTTGCTTATTTCTGTTGGTACTAACCACATATACCATGTGTTGACTCTCCGTGGTCATTAGTTGTGACCAAAGAACAATATCAATTCAATATAATACATAACCTTGTGCAAGCAGTAGGCTGACGTATTATTCAGTTACTGCAGCTTATTACCTTCAGTGAAGCCAACCCGTGTCATGCAGTTGGCTTTTTGCTATCAGTGTAAGCCTTTGTTTAAGTGATACAAGAATGTGTGTGAACAACACAGCTACATAGGCGGAGATAAAAGAATCATTAAAGTTGATGAGAGTTGCTTTGATAGCTGGCGTTAACTGTTTCAGCGATTTAAAAATAGACAAATGTCTGTTTCATCGTTAAACAGTCACACACGCACACTCACACGCACACGCACACGCACATGCATGTTTAACTACTGACAACAGCCACTCATTACTTGCATGCGAATGTATTCATATATTCATATACTGCTGCATGCGTGAAGAGCGAGAAAGACTGTGAAGGGTTGCACAGACTATACTATTAAACTTACACTCTGTGTAGATTATAGAATAAGTAAGCATTTTGATAAATAGTTATGTGTACAGAATCTTTATTGGACATTCCCCTCTTTAATTACATTTGTATGTATTTACATAAGTGACACGTAACAGAAAAGTCAACTGAATGTATTTGGTGAATCTATTGACAAATTTGTTTGGTGACATTTCTCTCCATCAGTTAACCAATCATTTGGGAAGACACTCGTGTAGTCTCTCATACTGTATTTAATTTTCTCCCCCTGATTAATGGTCAGGTTCTGAGATTAGAGACATAAGAAGGTACATTAGTTAGAGCCTTGGTTTCCCATTATGAAATGATTACATCTGAATAATATATCTATACACTGGTCTCAGAATAGTTTTTTTTTTCTGGCCATCTAAGGACCACATGCTAATTTCAATTTCTGTATTCTTTGTTCTTTTCTTTTTCTCCAATATTCACTGTGTCTCTTCTTCCTGTCTTCAGTCTTCATTGAACCTGCGTTTTCTCTCTCCTATCCTGGACTCCTTCCGTTTTTAACACTTTTGCCCGAAAAACTTCTCTTTCAGTTGCTTCTTCTGCGTGTATATTATTTTTTCTAAATCCTTTTGGACTTCTTTAATCCAACTTTTTGACTTCTTCCCCACAGATATTTAAAGATCTGGTTTGTTAACCTATTGTCGTCCATTCTATATAACTGTCCAAAAAATAGTAGTCTTCTTTTTCCTCACGGTTTCTGTTATATTTTCTGTACTTTGATGTATTTCGTCATTACTTCTTAATTTCCAACCTTCTGAAGTTTTTCGTGGGCCTAATATTTTCTTAATAATTCGTCTTTCCAATATCTATAGTTTGTCTAAATTATAATTCAATGCTAGACATTCACTTGCATATACTGGCTTCACTACTATACTGTAATACCTTATTTTCGCATTTTTAGATATGCACTTTTTATTGTAAATATCTAGTTATACCATATGCCCTTTCCATCTTATGAATCCTTTCTTCTTCTATTGCACTTCTTTCAGAATAGTTTTATTAATTATGATTTTTTATTTACACAATAACCACTACATTAGGGTGACCAGATTTTTTATGACGTAAAACAGGACATTTCTGAAATATGGAAATAAAAAACAGGACAAAACAGGACACGAGTTACAAAGAAAATGTGCTTCATATATGACTGCACTGCTTCACTAAGACAAATAAAAACTACTTTTTACACATAAAAAGACATATATTTTAATAACCAACTTAAAAACATACTTATCATGGCACTGGATCATATTATAATTGATCAAGTTTTTTCAAGAATTATAAAATTATAATTATTCAAATATAAATATTAAAATTCTTAACAACTATAAAATTACATGGATGTGATTCATAGATATCAACAACGTGCTGAACATGAACTTGTGGCTTCTGAATCAGGAACATCACTATTAACTTTGTACTTATCACAAGACCTGATATCTCGCAAGAGCTTTGAATTACTTAATAGCAGGTTGTAGAATTCCTTACAGCTAAGGTCTGGAAAATGAGTTTTTAAAATTACAATTGCTTGAATAGTTTTGGTAGTAAAACGGTTTCTTTCATCAATCCAAAGGGAGTTTACAATTGAAAAGACTCTTTCCACAACAGCATTTGTGCCTGGTGCAGCCAGAGCAAAACTCACAACCACCTCTATGTTTTTACATGGAATGCCTATACTTTTAAGTATGTGGAAGACATCACACCATTTCTTATCAATCTCCACATTAACTTTTTCCCATTCCTCAAATTTTCTGGATAAAACTTTGTTCACATGTCCTATCTCATCAAATAATTCATCTTCATGTACCTGAATTGTTGAACATGAATCTACTGTCTTAAGAATTTTTAGACTTTTTAAAACCTCATCCCAAGATACAGAATTTTTCAATGTTATCCAATGAAATGATTTCAGAGGCTGATATGGAGAGACCCACTTGTTTAAATAACTTAAAAAAGTGTCATAAAATAAATTGGTAATCGTTTCATATTTCAATTGGGTGAAAAGACCTTCATTTTATAAGTTAATTAAAATTGAAGAAACAACTGAAGTTTGAAACTTACTACATTTCCTGTTATTGACTTTTTCTGTAAGCAATTCTAATTCTTCAGCTACTTCAGTGGCTGAAATGTTGGTTCTTTCCAACTTTTGGATTGAATTTGAAAACATCTTCAGTTGGCTTTGTATGAAATGAAGCCAAAGAAGTGACTGTGGGTTCTCAAAAAATTGTTTTAGCAATGTAGGGCACCTATCCTGAGACATGAAATAAGACTTTAGAGGTTCATAAATATCAATAACCCTTGTAACTCCTGGCAACAATGACAACCATCTAGTTTTAACACTACCCAGAACCTGCTTATATTCAGTAGCAACAAAATCGCAAAATAATTTCAATTCCTCCACACGCACGGTATAAATGTGAAAATATTGAAATATTTTATTCACTACTGTTTCTATGTCGATAGGAAGAATGTCTGCACTTGTTTGTACACCATTGTGTACCACATGAGCTGCACAACCAATGCCTTGAATTTTCATTTTGAGCACACTGTTCAATTTAGAAAAAACGTTGTTTGTTCTGGCCCTCTTGTACCCACCAAAGTTAGTGTTATAGTTATCTGCACAAAACGTGATGATCTTGTCAACTAAATGATGTTTCTTTAAGATGTCCAGAACATGATTAGCTAATAATTGTGCTGTTTCTCCACCAACGTTCTGAAAACAGATTACTTTGCACTGAACACCTTTGGTAAGAATGAAATACCTAACTAGAATCGCCACTAATTTTAAACTTTTGTGATTTGATGCATCAACCATCACAGACACATACTTAGCATCTTCAAGTTCTGATTGCACTTCACGCATTGCATACGGTGATAAAACGTTCACTAAAATCGACTCGCACTTTGTCCTGGAACACGTGAATTTCTTCTCAAATAGTTCTCTGATGATAAGAGATGTGCAGTCCATTGAACGGAAAGAATGGTTGTGTTTTGCAGTATGAAATGCAAACAGCCCTTCTTCAGCAGCGATACGTTTATCTTCCTCAGTTTGTAGTCTATTCCTACTTACAAAGGAAGTTATACTACTGGAAGTTCTCGCGGAAACTGCCAACATGTGTTTCTTTTTCTTAATGTGCTGTGTAATATCGGCACGTCTTCCATGTTCAATGGAAAAAACTGAACGACATAAAGTACATTCTACCTTTGTAGATGTGGTGTCGTCCTTCAAGAAAGGAAACTCTTCTTTCAGGGTTTTGGAGAAAGTACACTTTCTTTTCCCCACATTAATATGCACGTGTATCTCGAACCAAGCGAACAACAGACAATGGAGCAAGCTCGCCACGCCAAGCGTTAAAACTAACCAAACAAAAAAAGTTTACCTTGATTGCCTCACTCTCCCTTGATGCACTCTGGTGGAAACCAGAGATCATCATTTCTTTTCGCGATTGCGTTCCCTTAACCATTCGAGACCCGTCTTGACCTCAGTAAGAAAGTTTAAACGAACGAGACCAAAATGACACAAAAACAAATAAAAACTCAAAACGAAGCGAAGATAAAAAATTAGGTTATCCGATATTGCAAGTACGGAAAAACAGGACATTTGACGTCCCGTTAATAATTTGCCGGGACAACGGGACACATAATGAAAAAAAGGGACAATCCCGTTAAAAACATCTGGTCACCCTACACTACATAGTACTGAATATTAACCTAACCTGTTTGTTCTTGGAACCTATGTGCTTATATCAAGTTACCTTCTATCAGGATTCTTTCTCGGATATTTAACTTTGTTAGCTTGATGTAACTGACAAAAATTAAGGTTTTTTCCTCATTATAATATACATAATATCTTACATATATGTACCATTATACATAATGATTTAAATCAGATTGTTAAGAAAATCACAGGAAAAGAAAGAATAGAAGCAATTAATACAATCAATTGTTTTGTTCTACAATGGTAATAAATTGTAACATGTTATTGTCTGGTAAATAGTATCTTCATTTCACTAACTGAAAGTGATATTTTGTGCTTGAATGAGATAAGTTATCAGTATCAGTTGGCATGATTTTATTTTATGTCTGTTTCAGGTTTGTCTGCAACATAGTAATAGTGTACGAATTGTGTACTGATGGAAAATTAGATGAGGCAAACAAGAAACTTACCAGCCTTTTAAGTTTTCTTGCAGATTTGTACAAGAATTGCAAAGAACCATTTTTTATTGCTATGAAAAGACCTTTACAACACATCACACTGTCGTATAAAGCTCATCTGTTGAAAGCTTATAGTGATAGATTGTCAGCTCAGCAAACACATCTTTATTACAGTAGGATGGATAAGGTAATAGGCTGTTAACTCCACTAAATGTATTGGTTTTAGTATTAAGATAGGTTAAAAATGTTATACTTCTTAAGTATAATTTGAATTACATGATTCAAAGTTGTATTTTACTTTTATTTACAATTATAATATATGCTCATTGATCAGTAATAGTTTTTACAGTATATCTCTTGAACATTTGAATTTTGATCCATATAAGATGAAAAAGGTACCACATAAGGCCATGTGTTTATAGAAGTCTCACGGATGTGACTTTTTTTTTAATGAACAGACACTTCTCCCGAAGGTAAACATAACACTAAAAAAATATTAGGTTTCTTGCTCTATTAAAATGTAATGTTATATTGTAATATAATTTGTAATTTTAATTGGTTAGTACTTTTAGTAATGGTACTTGTATAGTACAATAAGTAACATGCACAAGACAAAAATTATGTCGTTACAAACCCCCTCTCCCAAACAGAAATATAAACATTAAATATGGATACTAGGCTTTGTTGTTGCATTGTAAAACTATAAAATAAAATAGACTAGATAGTATTTGCAATATCTATGATTCACTGTACAAACTATGTTTATATACTTGCTAGGTAAATGCCACAGGATTGGTCTTTATAATTTGTGAGCTTTTGACCACTAGTGGTAGTGGTATACTTGTTAATTTTTTTCAGTAAATTGTTCAGTTTAGTTACACATTTTTATACTTTGTATTGTGTCATATACTTTACCACTTCTGATATTTTCTTATTTGAATATGATTATAGGCCTAATTACGCACACCATCTCTCTCCTGTGCTGTTTGAAAGTCTCAAAAGTAAATTATGCTTAGTCCCTCATGAAGCATAGAGTCACCACTACATTTGAACTGTCTGAAGTATATTAGATATTTGTATAATAGTTCATAAATAAATGGTCTTAATAATTATACAGTATGAATAAAATAATTTGGTTATGTACTAATATGCTGAAGTCCTATGTTGAAGTTTGAAACTGTATTTTAATTTGTGAAGATAGTAGACAAATGCATATATGCGTATTATGTAAGTGGTTGGGTGATTAACATGGAATGTTCTTGCGTATGCTGCAGATGTCATGCCTCTTTATTGCTACCAACTATGCTAGAACTTGCTGAAATTTTCTAGCTGTGGAGTTTCTATAAATATAGCAATCCACTGTTCTGATGTGGAGCAGTCAGTGGTGTTCAGGAGTGCGACATAGGGCCTTCTTTTAACAGTGGAAATTAATGACAGTTATAGTGTAGAAGAGTTTAATGTGCGTGATAAGTGATTAACAAGAATGGACATCAGAAACATTATGTCTGTTAGAACATGTAGTCCAAAGGCTTTGAGTATGTTTACCAAGTTGCATTAGTTTTTGTTGAGTTGCCACCAAGATACGGCATTTTGTATGTCATATGTTTTATGTGGTTGTCATGGAAATGTAATTTGGAACAGAAGTGTGTGATCAAGTTTTGTTTTAAAAGTGGTGAAACTAATGCCAAAACTTGCCAAATGAAGGATGCTGTGAAGATTGTTTGTCTCAGTTGATTGTGTTTTTTTCGTTTGGTAAATTTCATAAATTTCAAGATAGTAGAAAGAACATTCAGGATGACTAAAGAACGGGCCATCAGTGCACCAGCCAAACTGAGGTGATATTGGAGCTGTCTATGTTGTCTGAAAGACAATCGCCAGTTAATGATAAGACTGTTTGCAGAGCAGTTAAACATTGATAAAGAAACTGTCCGTATGACTATCAATGAGAATTTGGGGAAAAGGAAGTTGGATGCACGTGCTGACAAAAGGAGGAGTGCGTGGCTACTTGGTAGGGTCTTCTTCAAATGCAAGAAAAAGGTCTAGAGTTTCTTAAGTCATAACCAGTTACAAGTTAAGGTAAATTACTGGAAAAAAGAGACAGAGTACAGTGTGAGTTGGCTCCAACTCTCTGATGGTGAAGGAAGTTCACTGGCACTTTATAATTAGGTAACATCACTCAAAACTGATGTGTGCTGCTTTCATGGGTGGTAAATGGTTGTTCCGTAAACCATTTATGCTTGATCTGTAAAAAAAAAAAAAAAGAACAAAAAACATTCTTTTAGAACAGCCCAGATTTGAAATTAATTTATACTATAATTACAGCAGGAGAAAAATGCCTACTTTTAACGCAGTAAACCTATTACTGGGAGCGATATGGTTAACCTCTACTACATTGTCCTTGTCAACCATCTGTCTGCATCATTGTTAGTATTTTTTCCTGTTTTTTATTACCATATCCCCTATGTTCTTAAGGGTAGTTCATGATTTCTTCTCAGGTCTTCTCAGATCTGTATTATACTGGCTTTTCCAGTTATTTTATATTGCTATTATTCTTAATTATTTTTGTTATTAATGATATAACAAATCATTGCGCTTATCATGATAAGTGCTATTAACTGCTCATTTCAGTTATATGGTATTTTAGGTAACAAGATTTTGGTTGATTGAGGTTTCACTGCATACACACATGGTTTTTGATGTCACTACAGTGTCCTTCCAATTGAGTATCTTCTCATTGATGTGGTACCTGCTCTGATGTCTTCATCAGACATGCTCCTGAAGAATGCATTAGGAGCAGGTGTCAAAGCGTAGAGAGAAGAAAAATGGAGGCCAAAGTCACATCCAAAAAACCAAGTGTGTTTTATTTAAATGACGTACGAAATGCAAGTATTTGTGTTATAATATTATTCACACACACACACACACACACACACACACACACACACGCGCGCGCGCGCGAGGTAATCTCTTGCATCCCTCTTCTCTGAGCCTTTCTATAAAGCCAATTTTCATTTTCCAGCTGGTTTTTTCCAATATCTAGGATAGAGTAAATGGCAGCCCAGATGAGTTGTCAGGGATGTATGTTCTACCCTTTTTTGTATGTTATCTCAAAAGTCATTTGCGTTTACAGACCAGACCAGGTGCTATAGCAGCTTTTCATTTGTCTTGTAAATCAGGTGCAGTATTGACATAAATTAAAAATGCATATTCAAGGGAAAATGAGGCAGCCAAAAAAGAAGTCAGCTGCACATTCAAAAATGCAACTGGGCATACTTTTGAGACACTATTGTGGGTGTGAATTTTTGTTTCAGACTTATGATATTGAATACATTGGCATTAATATATAATTTAGAACTTAAAGTATATGTGAAGCAGTACCACAATATTTCCAGGCTAGGCAGATATGCAAAAAGTGGGCAAAACAAGTAATAACGCAGCTTGCTTTCCAAACTGTCATGGAGTCGACATGACCGACTTCTAATGGCCATCCTTGCTTTCCAAACTGTCATGCAGTCGACATGACCAACAGTGTAATGGCCATCCTTTTTCTTCTTAAGAATGTTTATTTCTCTGACACTTTTTTATAATAATAATTTGTAAGTAATGTGATTAATTTTTATATTAATTGGTATCCCTTTGGATCATTAAATATACAGTATCTACCCGCCTGATCAGAGATCTACCTCTTTAATCATGTACCTTCTGTTTTACCTGTACTATAAAGTTTTCGTTTTCATTCTTTCTTCTGACTGTGAGTTCAAAATAACGTAGGCATGTCATTAACCTGCTCTCTTGATAACGTGTGTTTCATCTGCAGTTTATGTAGTATAGAAACTTTTGTTCTGTGTTCTAACCATTACGTTCTGAGATAGTTTTTGTAAATCAGAATATGAAGCTTAACTTCTTTTGTTATCTGCCTTATCTATTACTTTTTATTGCAGGAATATGACATCAGGTTATGTCAGTGGTCCAACGTACATTAAATTGCCTTCATAGCAAGTGCCCATGGATGTTCTGAAATAAGAATTTTGTCAAGACCACCTACACCAACTTCATCAGCTATTCTCTGGCTGGATTATGTGCACAACACAAAAAGGAGCACATGTACCAATGATTCCACATGTCACAAGCCATGCATGCAGGTGATTCAGCAAGGTTATTAAAATGGTGTTGGTACAACTCTCTCATTGTGATATAGTCTGTACTTGGTCCTGCCACAAACGTAATGCCAAACGTTTTGTGATCTACCTGTCTCAACACTAATGTTTCAGATGATTAGGTGTCTACTGGGAATATCAAAGCTTTACCTAGGATTATTTTTACTGCCTTGAAGGTGGTTTGGTTTTACCATGTTTGTTAGTTTTAGCGTTGCTATTCTGATTATAGAAAATACTTTTTTAGTTTTCACTGCATACTCCCTGTTAGATATCAGAGAACCTAAAATATAAATGTGTGCACCATTTGTAAGTTGAAATATAAGTGTTATTACTACTGACTTAGTTGACAGCCAAGACTTTGGTCTTAGGTCGATCAGTTTTCAATACATATTTTCTACTGCAATTGACCAATTTGTGTCTCAGAAGAGGAATTACCATTGTTCAGTTTAATTTGCCTCATTGTACTAACAGATATTTGATATCAGATGTTCAAAACAATGAGTAATTATTAACTTTCTGTTATTTAGTAACATAAAAATATATTTGCAATGACAAATATGTTCACTCTGACTTTTGCCCAAACCTTCCTTTTGTTATAGAGGATGTAAATAAAAATTGAAAATTTATCCAATCCCCTCCAAAAGCTAGAAAACGATTCAACTTTTCGAGTCTTTCACCACATCTTACCCATCCCATGACACATACCGCCAATGACTTAAAAAAAAATATTTTTAAAATATACAATCTTCTCCTATTGTCTTCCTTTAGGTTTTCTAAAACCTTTCTGGTTTTCTAAAAGCAGTATTTTAAAAAGCGTTTTGACTATAACTTGGTATTCTATATTTTAAAGCTTTGAATTACTTATTTTTAGATTTTGGCTGCAGTGTATCCGTTTTCAGAAATGACAGACAGTGAAAAGGCTGGAATATATGGTTTCAAAGCACAAGTTTTTACAGAATACAGTTACAGTGGAACTGTCAGTGCTCTGGAGTATGCGAAACAAGCTATTGAACTAGACCTACAACAGGCTGAGTGGCATTTCCTGGCTGGGAAAATATTGGGTGAGTATTGTTTCTCTTGAGTGAAATAGACCAGTGGTAAGGTGTATTTATGTTAGTGAATCTTGTAGTTTTAATAACTGTAAGAAAAACATTTTTCATATAGTTGTGACTGTAAGAAGCATGTGTTAGAGTTAGGCAAACGGTATGGGATAAGGCATTTTTACAGAAAAACATATACTAACCTATTTGAAAACATTGTGTGTGGGTACATACTAGCTATTATAGAGGCTACACCAAATTGGGGTTAGTCTCAAAAACTATCATTGTCACAGTTTCGTACTGCTTTTATTTTACTGCCACCACTGTCATCAGTCATTGTAATATGATCAACAACTTCAGCCATACACCATCAGTATCCCAGTACTTTGTGTCAGTGTTATCAGCTCATTCACAGTAACTTTTCCAGTCTGTTGGTATCACATTTTAAACAACCACTTCTGTTAATTCTTTCAGCTCCTGAAGACTAAGGTTTCTGTTACAATTATGTTCTTTTACAAGTTTTATCTTCCCTCAAGACAGTTCTGTTGCATTCAGCTTACATGTACATGGCAGAAGCCTTTTAAAAGTAAGACCTCACAGAAATATGAAGGCCAGTTGAAAAGTTTGCAGAATGATATCCATAGCCTAAAAGTTGTTTGTTGTAGAATTAACATTTCATGTAAACATCTGTTAATTTTCCAAATCTGTCTGTAATGTATTCATTTTTTACAGGATGTTTGAAAGTTATGTCATGGTGTTTGAAAAAAAAGAATTCTTTGTTAAACAAGGTCTAACACCAATAGGAAATGCACAGTGATATAGTAAATGTGTTTGTCCATCCTTAAATTTGTGGCAGCAAAATGGAAAACTATGAGTATGAAAATACAGTAATGGAATTTTAATTTATAAATTAACTGTTAACTGTGTTGAATTTCATGTGTTACCTTCATGCATTTACAAAGAACACACACACACACACACACACACACACACACACACACACACACACACACACACACACACACACACACACACACACACACACACACACACACACACACACACACACACACACACACACACACACACACACACACATGCAATAATAATATTTGGTTACTAACTAGTACTGATTAACAATTTCGAGCTGGACCCTCCTGGGTGTAGGTGACAACCAGGAACTGTGCATTTTTAGCTTATTTTAAATTTTTACTGTTAAAAAGATATTATTTTACCTTTTATGTAAGATAATCCTTTTGTAGAGGATGTTGCACCAAATCCTCTTTAATTTGGTATGTTGCATAACCTATCCAATGTTTTTATAGTTGTTTTCACATTTTTAGTTTTATGTGTCCATGTTTTGAAAATAAAGAACATCAACACGCTGTGTTCTGTTAGCACACACACTTCATTGTTCACATTGTACCAGTAAAATTATGTCCCCGAATCTATTTATTTACATGTCTAAAATACTAACAAATACTGCATATTCCACTAACAGTAGAATTCGAAATGGACAGATATTGGTGGTCCCGTGAACTCATTACAATAATAAAATATCAGTATGGATGTTAACATAACTTCCATGTTTCAAGTTTTATATTTAAAATTATTTACTTGAATTCGGTTCAATAATTTATAAAAAAATATCCCTCACTCTTAAACTATTTTCACTATTTATAGATAGTTTTATTATGAGGTAGTTGTTTACTATAATGCTATTTTCAAGTCACTGTATCTATAAAAGTTAGGTACTTTATTCTTATAAAGAAACTGAACTACACAGATATTCATCTCTCCTCCTTAACCGAGCCCCACCATTAATGATATTTACACTTTCATAGAGTAGTAGTTTTATCATATATAATTGCTAAGGTATCTTATCCTTCTAAGTTAAATACTCGTATCTGCAAAGTAATTTTCAAAAAATCACCCCCTCCCACTTCATCTACCCTCTCCATTTATAGAGATCTCATTTATCATTTTACAATGGATTAATATGACTTTGTTTTCGGGGCACTTATTTATTAAAGTTAAGTACTCTACTCTTGTTAAAACACAAAACAATGCAGGTAAACTACCCCTCCCTCTTAACGGAACAAGCTCATTTTTGTTATTTACACTTTTATTGAGTAATGGTTTAATTATTCAGGTATCTTATCCTTCAAAATGAAGGGGTGAACTGAACGCCAGCAGACGCTTCCCTGGAGGAAACCCCAAAATATGCCACAAACAAACAGTGCCACATACGGCCCTTATCAGGGCCTGAGACGAGTTTCAACATCGAAACGAAATCACCCTGATAGACTTAAGATTCACCTATGGTTAAAGGATAAACAAAGTATAAAATCTATACGGCAAGTATAAATGAAGTGGAGGTGGATTGGTCACACTTGTCCACGATTCCCTGCGTGTGGAGGATTGTACGTTGAGTTTGGGCAAGAACTTAGAATACATTAAGACAAAAATAAGAGCTACAAAGGACTATGTTTTCACACTGGTAAATGCATACATACCGTCACAGGGTCTGCAGGAGGGGGATCTGAGTGCAATCACGCCGGACAGTCGGAACTGTATGCTGGTGGGTGACTTCAACAGTAAGCATTCAAGCTGGAATGACGGGCCTGAAAATAGAAATGGCTCAATTCTTTTCAACTGGATTCAAACGCACATCATTCTCCAAAATCAAAAGAAAGAAGCTACCTACTAGTCTCCTTCCACAAGCATTTTGAGCACCCTGGACCTGACCTTGGCGTCACCACCCTTCGACAAAACAATAAAACACTGGAGCGTTGGAGAGGACCTGGTAAGTGACCATTTTCCGGTTTCAATGTTAGGAAAGCAAATTGGGAGGCTTTCAAAACTGCAACAGGAGAAATAGATTGCAAGGACTGCACTGTTGAGAAAATTGAGAAGGCACTACACATATCTGCTGAAAGGGCGATACCAAAAAATAAGCTTCAAAACAAAAACAAAAACCATATGAACAACTGGTGGAATAAAGAAATAGGAGATCTTAGAAACGAAAGGCAGAGAGCGAGGAAAAAGTGGAAACAAACGTACAAATAAACATCGTGAGGTGTACAAGAAATGTAATGCCGCTCTGAGAAAAGCAATCTTAACAGCAAAGCGAAAGGCCTGGAAAAAATTTGTCAACTCAATAAACGCAAACACTCCCAGCAGTACTGTGTGGAAAAAGTTTAACGCTATCGAAGGGAAGACAAATAAAAGGATGGAGCAGATTAAAACTGCCTCAGGTGAATTGCTTGAAGAGGACAGAGAAAAGGCAGAGGCTCTAAACTCATACTATAGAGATAAATCTGGAAAGAAGATCCCATGGCCAAGAGTGCTCACTCCTGAGGAAATGAAACTCACCGCCTGGTTTGAACTGACTCTGTCGGACGACCCCGCAAATGAGCCCTTCTCCATGGCTGAGCTAAAGGAGGGAACAGCCGGACTTTTAAGCAAAGCACTGGGAACTGATGGCATCCATAGTGAAATGCTCAAATACTGCTCAGCAAAACTACTCTGCAGTATCCTTCAGCTTTTTAACACGATTTGGAAGACAGGAGAAATCCCTCAGTCATGGAAAACAGCGCTTATAATACCCCTCCCTAAACCTGGCAAGAATAGAGTAGATATGAGCTCCTACCGGCCAGTTGCACTCACCTCATGCCTTGGCAAACTCCTGGAGCGACTGGTGAAAAGTCGATTAATGTAGAGGTTGGAAACCTGCGACCTGCTCGGAGACGCCCAGTTTGGATTCAGGCGAAATAGAAGCACAAGCGATGCGTTACTCTTCCTGATAGAAAACATTTACGAGGGCTTCCAAAACCAAAAATCTACCGTACTAGTCCAAATTGATTTTGAGACCGCCTTTGATAGGGTTCCACACTCAACTATCTTGCTGCAGTGCATGAAGCTGGGAATACGGGGAAACATCCTAAAATTTGTAGCAAACTTCTTACATAATCGCATGATCAAAACAGCAGTGAACGGGATAGAGTCAAACTGTGCTAAAGTTGAAAATGGAATAGTGCAGGACGCGGTAATTAGTCCCACACTCTTCAATATGGCTCTTCATGACGTAAATATAACACTACCATCGGATGTGAAATGCGTGATATTTGCGGATGATGTCTCACTATTCACGGCTGACAAAGACCCTGTAGTAGCAAACAAGAGAACGCAGTTGGCTCTAAACTGGTTTGCAACATGGTCTGGATTGCAACATGGTTCAAAGTGGTCTCTCAAAATATCGCCAAACAAAACCGAATGTGCATTTTTCTCAAGACGTAATATCCACAAAAACTTCATTCCAAACCTTGTCATAAACAACATAACCCTTCAGTTAAACGAATGCCCCAGGTTGCTTGGAGTTCATTTGGATAGAAAACTTCATTGGAAGGCACATATACAACACGTGGTGGAGCAATGCGGCAGGCGCCTAAATGCTATGAAGGTTGTTGCAAGCTGAGAGTGGGGGGGCAGACACTGTCACTTTGAGATCTTTTTACATATCCTTTGTCCGATCAAAGATGATCTACTGTGGTGAGGTTTGGGGCTCTGCTGCTGCTACCCATATCGGCAAACTGCAACTCATTCAATCAGTGGCTTTACGAATCGCCTTGGCTGTCCCAGGACTGCTCCCATAGCGGCAATGGAAATAGAACTTGGTATCGAACCAATATATCTGTTTATCAAGAAGCAAATCTGGAATAAACACCTTAGAAACTTAACACTCCCTCTCTTCGCTCAATGCTGGCCGCAAATATCAAACAGTCCTTCAGTAAAAGAGTGGACACCATTTCGATGGACATGCCAGAAGAGACTCCGGAACACATCCAATCGAGACTTTTTCCAATGATCCACCATGGAAATGGATAGAGGTGGAAACTAGCTATGACTTGCCTATACGGCTGACAAAGGCAGATATGGCAGAAGAACTTCGAGGGGTAACCTTGGAAATGCTAAACTCCAAATACCACAGTTTTGTTAAAATATATACTGATGGATCAGTGGATATAAGCAGGAGGAAATCAGGCGCAGGATACTTCAACCAGGCGACTGGCGAGCGCTATTACAGCCCAGCAAATGCTGTATCAAGTATGGACGCAGAACTTTTGGCTCTGAATGCGGCCCTGATGAGCTGCTTGCAAATAAAAGAAAGAGAAATATGTATACTAACTGACTCAAAAGCAGCCATGGAAGCTCTGGAAAAGGCAAGACCGAGCGATTATTCCTTCCGAATCAAGGACCTTCGGACACTGCTGTCATGCCTAAAAAATAAAGAGAAACACATCGTAATTCATTGGATACCAGCGCACTGCGGAATACCTGGAAACGAGAAGGCGGATGAAATAGCAAAGGAAGCTGCAAACATGGGACCAATTCAGAATATAAGACATTCGCTCACAGGGTGCAAGAGAGCTGCAGCACGTCGAATAAACAACGAATGGACAGAGCGCTGGTGCAGAGCGGCCACAGGCAGACATCTTTTTCAAATTCAGAAGGAACCAGCGGATCCTACCTTGTATCGAAATGTTCCAAGAGCCACGGCTACTTTTGCAGCTAGGGCCAGAATTGGCCATATCGTCACTGGGCACTACCTGTACCATTTTGGCCTGAAGGATACATCAATCTGTGAAAACTGTGGTGGAGAGGAGGAAACACTGGAGCATATCCTGATGCGGTGCACCTCACAAAACCCAGCAAGAGAAAACCTGAAGACCTTGGTTGGACAGGATGGAGGTTTGGATAGCATTCTCAAAAGAAGAGAAAACTGGGCACTGGCCGCTGCAGCGTACAATGGACATCTGACATCGGGGTTCCATAATCCCTGGAAGTCCGTAAGAAGAAGTAAGTAAGTAAGTTCAAAATGAAGTAGTTTATTCAACATCAGAAAGGGAATTTTCAAAAAATTACCCCCTCCTCTTTCAACTACCATTTTCATTTACATATATTTCATGTACCTTTTTACAGTGGATTATTATGATCCTCTTTTCAGGATACTTTATTTGTGAAATTGAGTACAGTGAAACCTCGGAATGCGAGTAACGTGGTCTACGAGTGTTTTGCAAGACGAGCAAAAATTTTAAATAAATTGTAACTTGATAAGCGAGCGAGGTTCCGCAATACGAGCGTCACGTGTGCCTACGTTTTCCCCTCCCCTCTGCCTCTCTTTCCTAGGTGATTGTGTGTAATATTCTCCTGCGCTGGACTTCAGTTGGCGTGCCTCGCTCGCATAGTCAACACCGTACGAGCGTATACATGTTTTGTTTTTTTCATTAGTGTTATAACTGTACTGCAACAATGGGCCCAGTGAAGGAAAAGAAGGCTGAAAAGGAATTCGGTGGAAGAAGGAGATGATTACGATGGAAGTTAAAAAGGAAATGATCGAAAAGCACGAACGAGGTATGCGAGTGGCTGATATTGCGAGATTTTATAACATGTCTGCGTCAACGATTTGCACAATATTAATGAAGAAAGAAGAAATAAAATGGCTAGATGCAGCAAAAGGAGTCACAAGAGTATCAAAGCAACGGCCACGTGTTCTGGAAGATGTAGAAAAGTTGCTTCTCTTTGGATAAATGATAAGCAACTAGCAGGTGATACTGTGACCGAGAATTTAATCTGCGAGAAGGCAAAGACGTTGTATGCCAACCTCGTAAGTAAACTGCCATGTAGTACACGTACGTCAACAGAAATCGAAGAAAGCTTCAAGGCCAGCAGGGGATGGTTTGATAACTTTAAGAGGAGAAGTGGCATCCATAGTGTTGCGAGGCATGGGGAGGCTGCAAGTTCGGATGCTAAGGCAGCTGAGGCATTGACTGCTGAGTTCCAGAAGCTCATTGTTACCGAGTGTTACCTGCCGCAGCAAGTTTTAACTGCGATGAAACCAGGACTTTTTTGGAAAAAGATGCTGAAGAGGACCTACATTACAGCAGAAGAGAATGCAATGCCCGGTCACAAGCCCATGAAAGACCGTTTAATCCTGTTATTGTGTGCTAATGCCAGCGGGGATTTAAAAGTAAAGCCCTTGCTTGTGTATCATTCCGAGAATCCATGAGCCTTCAAGAAATGCAAGGTGCAGAAGAGCCAGTTAAATGTTATGTGGAGGTCCAACACTAAGGCTTGGGTCACTCGTATGTTTTTTGTTGAATGGATGAACGAGGTCTTTGGTCCTGTAGTGAAGAAATACGTTTTAGATAATAATCTGCCGCTCAAAGTCTTGCTGGTTATGGACAATGCTCCTGCTCATCCTCCAGGCCTTGAGGACGACTTACTGGAGGAATTCAAGTTCATTAAGGTTAAGTTCCTTCCTCCCAACACTACTCCACTACTCCAGCCTATGGATCAGCAAGTCATTTCGAACTTCAAGAAGCTATACACCAAAGCACTATTTCAGCGATGCTTCGAAGTGACCGAAGGAACAGACCTTACCCTCCGAGAGTTTTGGAGAAATCATGTCCACATCGTGAACTGCCTGAAGATCATCAATAAAGCATGGGATGTGGTCACCAAGAGAACTCTCACTTCTGCTTGGGGAAAACTGTGGCCTGACTGCGTTCTTGGACGTGACTTTGAGGGGATTGCTGGTGAAAACGAGCCGCTGATTGTCGATGAAATTCTGTCCTGAGGGAAGACCATGGGGCTGGAGGTGAATGACGCCGACATTCAAGAGCTGGTGGAAGAACATAGCCAGGAACTGACCATCAGCGAACTGATGGACCTGCATCGCGAACAACAGGAGGAGGTTATGGAGGAGATCTCGTCCGGTGAAGAGGAGGAGGAAAAGTCAGAGGAATCTCTCACTTCAAATGAGATTCGTGAGAAGTGCAAAATGTGGGAAACGGTGCAAAATTTTATAGAAAAACACCACCCGAATAAGGTTGTAGCAATGCGAGCGATTAATCTATTCAATGACAATGCAATGTCACATTTTTGTGAAATCCTCAAAAAGAGGCAAAAGCAACAGTCATTTGACAGGTTCCTTGTTAAAGTTGCACGAAAAGAAAACAGTTCTAGTGAGCCAACAGATAGCAGTGATTCTGTTAGTGAAATTCGTGCTACACAATAACCCTTCTCATGTCATCTCTCTCGTCTCCCTCACACCAACAATGACTCTATTGTAAGGTAAAGTGCAGTTTAATTTGTTTTACGTTATACTGTATTTTGTATTAGAAATGTTATGCGAATAAATATTTTTGTGTTGTGGAACGAATCATCCGCGTTTCAATTGTTTCTTATAGGAAAATTTGCTTTGATATACGAGCGCTTTGGATTACAAGCACGTTCCCGGAACGAATTATGCTCGCAATCCAAGGTTCCACTGTACTTTTGTTAAAACACAAAACATTGCTGGTAAGCTACCCCTTCCCCTCAACACCATTTTTGGTATTTACAGTTTTATTGAGTAACAATTTCATTATATGTAATGTAACGTAACAGAAATACAGTCCTCGGCGTTACATAAACCAAATTATAAAATTTAGAATAAAGAAGAAAATTTATTAATTATCCACACTTGTAAAAGGTCAGAAACCCAAACCATGATTGTTTAAATTAAAATAAGAATGCAAGGTAAAAAAAGATAAGCAAATAATAATGTTAATAATAATAAACCTCAAGGTTCAGTGAGAGGTAAATAACAGACATTAACACATATTGTAAAAAAAACTAATGTTGACTATTTCAGAATAATTGATGTTTTAAAGTAGATGAGAATGAGTAAATGGTGTATAACTTAAGTTACTCAAAAGTACTTGTTAGTAATTATATCATGTTATATTGTTATCGTGATAGTGATGTTATATTTTGTGTTAACAAGTGAAAGTTTTCTGTTAATAGAATATCAGTTAATTATTATATGTTATTAAATTACCATTGTAGAGCTGTTGTTGAAATCAGTAATTGATTACTAATTAATTTCATTTTATGTGTTATCTATAGGTCAAATAAAGCTTTTTTTAAATTTTATAAAATTAATTATTTGTATACATGTACTTAGATAATAAGATGATTATAATTGTAAACTTGGATAAAAAGTCTAATTGTTAACGAGATACAAAAGAGTTTAATACCACCATGTCATAAATAGATAAAAGATTCTATAATATTGCAGATAGTAACAAGTTAAATTCAGAAGTAGATCAAGGTATAATGATAGGCCTAACAACCAATAACATTATATAGTAAGTCAGATCAGAAAGGTTAGGTAAAGAAATTAGTAACAAATACTAAATAAAATCTAAGGAGTTAGTAGAAGTTAATAATAATTAATAATAACAAATAAATAAACTCAAGTTAAATAAATTGTTATAATGCCATAGTGCAATGATACCGATAGATAATGTTTGGTAACTGAAAAATAATATTTGTTAAAATAAACAGACTAAGAGTAAAAGACAGCAAAATATATAAGATTTAATAAACAAGCCATAAGTCAAATTATATTCGGATATAATGGAAATTTAGAAAGGGATTATTTTGATGAGTGGAAGAACATTGTATGAAATGATTATAATATAACATAATATCGAATAAGAATAAAAAAGAGGGTTGCTATGGACGACAAAATAGGTAGAACTTGTTGATTTGATTATTGGAGAATTTTACATGACGAAGATAGTTTAGTTAAGAGATGCTCAGAAAAAATTTGATTTAATTTAAATATAAAGTACATCGAAATTTAAAATAAATGAATAATAAATCGCAATAGTTTGGCACACTAGCAGTTAACCATATTATATAATTGGACAATATAAAAACGATATACAAAGTAACGAAAAATAAAGGAAGAACTCGGATTGCCAAATTCCAGATAATGAACAAATGTTAAATTAATCAATTAACAAAACCAGAGAAATAAATACCTGCATAAAGTGATATAATCCTATAACACAACCGAAACGAAAATAAACACCAAATTACATTGGAACTTGCAGTTTACACAATCCAATAGAAAAAACTTAGTTGGATTCGAATTTCGTCGAAGCACGTAACCACAAAACTCGGACATTGGTGAACAAAAGGAGCGGTATTTCTGCATCATCCCAGGACGAAGAATTAAACTTTATTTTCCACTTGGAACGTAGACTAACAAGAGCAAAGTCATCTGCATGCTGATCTGTTGCTGTCAAGACAAAAGGGTTACCTGGACACGGCCTCATCGAGTAACGATGCCGAGTGGACGGTAAAATACAATTATTTTAAATACTATTTAATAAAAACTCAACTTTATATTGTAATACCTTGTATTCCTATTTATGCATTTTCTGATCTTACTAACAGTTGAAAGAACCTTCATGCCCTGTAGTTAAAGAAATATAAAATCATAACTAATATTAATATAAAACCTGGAATCCGATCGATAATCGATTACTTTTGACTTATAGCCTTTCGTATCTAACGTAAGAGAAACAACTTTGTTGGACAAGAAATATTAAATATTAATAAAGAATCATTTCAGAATTTCAATATCTTCTCATTTATATAAGATTTAAAGTAGTGTGAACAAGAAATAAGATAAGTAAAGAGTGTAACCAATAATCACCGTACATGGTGGGTTAACCTACAAATACCCTACAAATTTCCGCTGCCTGGGAACCACAGCGCTATTCGCGGACTGCTTAGGTATTAAAGAGAGGCGAATATAATAAAAATTTCTGCTCTTCTCTTCAACACAGAATAGGCTTGAGCGAAAATTTCGAATTACACCCTATACACATAATTTTCACCTACAATAACACAATTATCTTAAATAGAGAGGAAAGGAGATATAATTAACAATATTATAACACCTATATATATATAAAAAAAAGATACACAATAAATTGGCACTAAACGGAGAGAGGTTTAACGAGATGGACGTACCCGTTAAGACATAAATTGTCGAACATAACAGTGGGCTTAACCCGAATACAGAATATAAGTTATAGTAATTATTAAGGTATCTTATCCTTCAAAATGAAGTACTTTATTTGACATCAAAAAGGTAGTTTTTGAAAATTACCACTTCCTCTTTCAACTACCCTTTTTACTTGTAGATATTTCATCTACCTTTCTACAGTGGATTATTATGATCTTCTTTCCAGTATACTTTATTCATCAAAATTAAGTACTTTAATCTTGTTAAAACGTAAAACATTGCAGGTAAATTACCCCTCCCCCTTAACCAATCTTCACCAAAATCAGTAGGAATTGATTCCTCTACAACTCGGGCATATATACAAAAATTATTTGATTCTATTTGAATTTGCACCAGTTATCGTTCGCCATAGAAAATATTCGATACATGTTGTAGCATGACAGATAATTCCCATAGTTCTGAATGGAAAGAAAGATCATAAAATAAAATAAAAACAAATTTAAATCCAAGAAAGCAACATTAAAGATTAATTAAGAACCACCTTAAGCACAATCAGAGTTTGAAGTAAGAATTTCATTAAAACAGATATACAATGAATGCTGAGTAATCAAAATAAACCAAAAGGCTAAAAATAAAGTAAGGAGATACCCAGGTAGGATAGGAGTAAGTAAGGAAGAAACCAGAACAAGACAACATCCACAATAAGAAGGAATGCTTTTATAAGAAACAAGTAGGATGGGAGTAAGTAAGGAAGAAACCAGAACAAGACAACATCCACAATAAGAAGGAATGCTCTTATAAGAAACAAAAACGAAACCCCAAAAGAAAATAAAAATAACCAGTCAAAGTATAACAAAAACCCAAATTTAGAAAACCATGTAAAATAGATATAAACAAAAGTGTATAAAGTAGAATTAAAAGTGAACCAATGTGAATTAATTATATAATGAAAAAAAACAAACCTTCATTATCCTATATAAATAAATTTCTTGATTTTAATAAGACTATAAAACTAATTAGAAATAAAATCAAAGAATAAAAGGGGACCAGTGCAAGTTTTTATATTATATTAAACTTAATGTGTCAATGTTGGAGTTCATAAACTAAGTAAATTGTGCATTTATACAACTAAAGTTTTTATATTGTGTCAAGAAATAATATTGAATAGAGTATTATAATCACAAATAAGATACAAGTGTTTCTAAATAACTGCCACTCTTTATATACAACATGTATTAGAATGACAGTAATAAAACTAGCAGGCCAATAAAAAAGTGAAGTGACCTAATAAATACCCAGAAACCAAACAAAAACAGCTAAGACTGAAAATAAAATTAGTTATAAGAAATAGTTAAATGATGGAAGGACAGATATGTGTTATTTATAATAAGTTCAAATAGCTCAAGACTGAAATGTCTGAGAGGTACAATTCTTTTAATATAAAACTTTTATTATAAAATATTTATTATGTGTTAATAGTAGTAATCAAGATTAAAATGTCTGAGTTTAAATACCATTGTTAATTTCAAATATTTGTTATGGATAAATAGTATGAATTATATACTAAATGTTCTATGGTTCAAGTAAGGAATGTTAATTAATATTATAGTAGAATAGAAAATCAGAAGGGGTATAAACAAGATGTATTATTCAAAAAACTTTGTATGTAAAAACAGATAAAATCTAGGCCAAATGGTAAATCTAAACAACATTATAATTGATGAATTATGTACAGTAAAATAGTTAAATTGATGAAATTTATATAAGGTAAATCAGTCACAGAGTCATATAACTGGAACTATAATTAAGAAAGATATTGTAAAAAGATAGTAAGAATTATTGGAAAAATGCAAATGTAATAACAAAAAATTCAAAGTGGGGAGTCACAAATTAATGAATAATATTTAAAAAGATAACCAATTAATTAAATTACAAGAAATTAAGGGAAGATAAACCTTTTATGTCAATTTGAGATTTAGTATGATCATAAATATAACATATAAAATGGCAAACATTTTGAGAAGGACAGGAAGTAAATTTTAAGGCCTACATTTTCAAAATGAAGTAAATATAGCATTTTAGATAAAAAACTTAGTAAAACTATCTTATTTGGTATCAAATCAAGCAGAATGAACTAAAGAAGGAGATTATGTATTTAGTATTTAATAAATTTAAATAATAGCAAAAATATATTCATGGATATATTTCATATGTCAAAATATAACATAAATTTCATACATGTAACGGAAGCAAAAAAGACTTGAAACAATCTATTGCTAATATTAAATTGGCTAAGACGTTTTTAGATGACGAAGGAAGTTAGAACAGTTGATTATTAGACTTTGTCGAGCACACTTGAACGTGATTTTGGCTAAATATTAACCTAATAGCGAAGACAAGTATGGCGCTCATCCAGTAAGCCCTAGTCTTCAGTGAAAATTGTGAGTTTTGGAAAATTTCATTTAAACTTTAAATTCAGTGGAATTAACACATACAAACATTAAGCTGGATTAACACAGAACAGAAACTAAGTGAATTAATAATTTAAACCTTTTGAAACCAATAATTCAGAATAAAGAAACGAACGGTGCAATTGTCGACCTTATTGACAAAAGTGAATTATAACAGTATCCAACACATTTTATCGAAGTGAATCACAAACACTGAACCAGGACCACTCCACTAACACCAGAAGGAATAATCACAACTGCAGGAACGAGAAACCATTGGAAAAGCAACATTTATTCGAAGCAGATTCTTCGAGGTGCATTCGTCTAAACACATCTGACTACGGAGCGGCCATCTTTGAGTTCCCACAATTCCAAGCGCCACGGCCAGTATACCTTCGAATGGTTCAAACAATTTCTTTATTAACCATTATATATTGAATGATATGTTTGTATTTTAATTAATAAGCTTGTAATTTGTAATGTTATACTTTCTATACTATGCCCTTTCTCTGACTATATATAAAATAACTGTTCAAAGAACCCGAGAATAAATAATTTGTATGATATATTGATTTGCCCTGAGAGAGTCGATTCATCAATCAATATAAAATCGATTACTGATTGTTAATAAAAATCATTTAATATTATTATTTTGAATCCTATTTATTCCTCACTTATAAATAGAATAATATAACACATTAGTTAAACATAACTACCAGAACAGCTGAGTTTAACCACTTTAAAGGAGGATAAACTGCAAATAAGGAAAGATCACCAATCGATTGTTCATGGGGACAATCCTATTATTATAATAAAAGAATTCTAAATACACCAAAGGATATAATTCGACAAAAACAATTAATAAGAAGTTCAAAATACGAAACAGTTTAAAAAAATTTTAATACTAAATTAAATTAAATTAAAAAAAAATAAAACAAGAAAAAAATATAATAAATATTAAAAAAAAAATAAAACAAGAAAAAAATATAATAAATATTAAAAAAAAAAATTTTTTTTAAACAAACAAGAATCATTTTTATTTTGTTACAAGAATTTTTTTTAATTTGTTACATTGTATAGACACACAGACACACACATACAGAGATCAGAAAATTACTTTTCTTCATGTTTTGAGGGTAGTACAATCAGAATCAGCCCTTATCTCAGACATGATTTTTTTCGCAATCACCATATTTACATTTCGTTATGGAACATGGAAGTAAAACTTAACACTAATAAAATTAAAATATAACACAAAAGCACCTAAAAATTGTCAAAAAAGTTGAGAAAACAATGACAAACTCCACAAAACTGTACAAAGGTTAGCCGAAGCATAACGTAATTATTACGACTGAAAACAGCAAACACTGTCTCGTAACATGTATCTAAAATGTACTATAACTCCTATTTCGTAATGGTGATGCCATCGATAAATTTTTTCATGAACTAAGAGTAGTATACACACATCAGTTTAGGAAGTTGCCTGGTTAGCGCATGCGCAATGAATGAGCGTCTCCCACCATACAGTCTGACTGTACGTGTGGTGTTGTTTACACGTACAGTCTGCAAGCATTCCAAAAGTTACTGAGTTGCTGTTGTGTTTTGTGTTTTGCAATCTGTGCTGTGGTTTTGTATTTTAATAGCCATCTTAGTGATTAGGTTTACCTTTCTGTGACGTTATTTAAAACTAATTTGTTTGTATTGTTTTTCGTCGCGATACATTTTATATCTTTAATTTTTGTTATTAGTGATTGCTTAACAATGAGTAAGTTGTCAGGAAAGGTGCTTAAAAGCCAAACTCGCGAAGTTATATACAATGTGATGGAGTTTATGAAGAAGGAAGCAGATCATGGAGGGTTTTTAATAGACTGTAAAAAAGTTAGAGAAAGAGTGTCGGCTTCAGTTGGTGTAAGTCGGATGACACTAGCGAGAATAAACCAGGAAGCGAAGAGGCAGAGAAGCGAAGGGCAACCATTATTTGAAACGCCAAATAAGAAAAGGAAGAGAGAAAAGCCTGTGACAGATTTGGACGATTTTGATAAATCTGTTATACGCCGAATGATCAACGGCTTTTACCTCGTCGAAAAATGTCTACCTACACTACCAAAATTACATTCAAAATTAGTGAAAGATATAGGGTTTAATGGAGGGAAGACAAGTTTAAGGACAGTAATCAAACAGTTGGGTTTTAAATGGAAAAAGACGAGAAACAACAGACATGTACTTATTGAACAACAACACATAGCCTTCCACAGACACGAATATTTAAAAAACATTAGGAAATACAGAGAAGAAGGGCGACCAGTAGTTTACATGGATGAGACTTATATTCACTCGTCACATGTGAGCCAGAAATCGTGGGCAGACAATAACAATGATGGTGTCGCTATACCCCTCACTAAAGGAGCAAGACTTATAATAATTCATGCGGGAGGAGAGATGGGTTTTATTGAAAAATGCTTCACCATGTGGAAATCAAGTCTGTGTTCAGGAGACTATCACAGTTCAATGAACTTTGGAAACTACCAAAAGTGGTTGACAGAAAAATTAATACCAAACCTGCCAGAAAAAAGTGTACTTGTCATTGACAATGCACCATACCATAATGTGCAGTCAAAAAAGTGTCCAACCTGTGCTTCAACTAAAAGTAAAATGCAAGAGTGGCTTCGAAGTAACCGAATACCTTTCGATGATTCGATGCTGAAGGTACAGTTACTGCAGTTGATTTCGTTACATAAACCAAGGATCAAAGAATATGTAATCTATTCGCTCCTTCAACAACACGGCCACACTGTATTGCGCTTACCTCCATACCATCCAGAGCTCAACCCAATAGAGCTTATTTGGGCCGAGGTGAAGAACTGGGTAGCAACCAACAACACAACGTTTACAATTGAAGACGTGAAGCAGCTAACAGTACAAAAATTCGGGGAAATCACCAGAGAATCCTGGCAAAAAAAATGTGACCATGTAAAAAAGGTTGAAGAAGACTACGTTACATCTCAACCACAAATAGAAAATGCTGTTGAAAATTTCATCATTCAACTTGGAGGGGAAACCAGTGACACAGATGAGGATGACGCCAGCGGATGTAGTCAAATGGACACGGACAGTGAAGAAACTCTATCAGGAATTGAAGACTTAATGTGAAGTGTGGTTTACCTGCTGTCATAGCTGTTAACTTAGTTGAAAATTTTTTTGGTACAAAAAAGTACATTACTATAAAAAAAGTCATATTACTATATGACTTGCACAGTAAAAATTTTATTATTTTCTATTTGAACAGTTAGCAATTATTTGTGACCATAGGACTGCATATTACTGATCGTCTACTGACATGAAACGAAAAGGAGCTCTGAAGATGACCCTTGGAATCATTAAAGGTAATTTGTATAAACATAATTCCATTTTTCATTTTTGTTGTCTTGTGTAGGGCCTACTTCTATAGTACGTAGTTCCAATGATCTATTTTACTGCATAAATAGGAGCAAGTGGGGTGAGGTGATGAATGGATTAATTTGATAATGTCGGCATATTTATAGGCCTACAATAATTTTACAATAATTTTCGGTATGCTTTGTTAGTGTTCTGTGTTTAATTTGTAGTACGTTAATGATTATAAATGTTGTTCTTTAGATCCAAAAACATTAAATAGAAAATAATTTGCATTACAAAATTTAGAAATTACAGTAGCACATAATTACCAGTAGTATTTGCATTTCGTTGTTTGGTTCTATTTTTAAAGGGACACTGGATATTTTTCTTAAGAAATAAAAATATAAGGCATATTTGCTACCACCTGGGGGCTATGAGCGCACGAGTGTGCAATTTTTATATTTAAAACAGCTCTTAAATTATTGAAATTTAAACAAACACTGACACAAACAAAGCGTTCCGAACACTGCTTGCAGTAGTGACTGTACCAACTAGTACACGCGTACTCACGTAATAGTGGGAAGTCTGTCAGCGGAGGGGAAATTTCCCCTCTGTGGGTTTCCAGCTACGTTGATGTATGTATACATTATTACAGCTGTTCATTGTCTACTATATTTCATCACTTAAGGAATACAAGCATTGGAATGTGAAAACGTGTTAACTCATCCTTTGTCATGTAAGGCATTTTTTCGATGGATGAGTTAATATGTCCATTGTTTCGAACATATTGGTGGGGGGGGGGGTAAAAATTTACTTTTGACCCACAGTATAAGAAACATTTTTGTGAATGTGCAATAGTGTCATACAAAAACGACTAACTAAAAACTATATAAATAGTAAAATAGTTTTACCTTTTTTCTTTTCCGTCTGGTGGTCTTTATCCTTTATGAATATCTACGCATTTCGGGACATATGTCCCATCATCAGGAATATCCCTTGGTGAAGTTCGTCAATTATTAAAATATTAAAAACAACTTTATATACAATTTTACACACATCACAATAAATATAAACACAAAAAATATATAAAAACCTTCAAACGTGAGAACATACGTGATATCGCTGGTGCGCACCATGAAATACTATAGTCGACTGCTGTGCTCATGTTGTTATAGGTCACGCACTATGGACCTTGTTTTGTATTCTTATCGCTGTGTCGTATAGTGGATTTGATTGGAAATTCAATTGTTCATTAAGAAGGACCACTTTTGTGTTCTTATCTTTATACGCCTGATATATTTCGAATTCTTCAACAGCATTCATATAACTTCCTTTCCTGCATACGTGGAGTGGTTGAAAGTTCGTCGTGAAATCGGTATAACTATGGTTTTTGTCCATCAGATGGCGCGCATAATTTGACACAGTTTTACTAAATTCTTTTTTAGGTAAATGTTCTTTAAAGCGTTTTTTTAAAGGGTCTACCAGTTTGGCCAATGTAGTAGCTATCACAGTTATTGCACATTATCTTATAAACGCCCGTCTTGTAACAACGTTAATAAGATACTCCTACCTAAACATTCAAAATCAGTTAAGGACAAGACATGGTTGAACTGACATGGAATGACCCTGCTGTAATTGTGGTATTCTATGGCGAGTTCCTCCGTCAATTCGCACACATGTGGCCGCATTTTCTGTTATTTTGCAGTTTTTTCAATGCAGTGTCTAGAATTTGGCACTATTTGTTGTGGTTATATTTTTGTGATAAAAAATTTGAGGCTGAAAGACTTATTGTCTTTATATTATATTATTGTCTGGATAATAATATAATATAATGTAACAAATACATTTTTATTTGTGTTTGAGGAGCGCCAAAATGTAATACAACCACTTTTCAACACAAGTGTAAATTAATTTGTATAGCCCCACGTTCTTGGGAGACAACATGTAACAACAATAGTAAATAATTTGTGCTGTGCTAACATTCATACAACATTACTAATAACGTGTATTTATAATTGGAGTTTGGGTTGTAATCATAATAAGAGTAGTCCTTTTATAAATTGTAACATGTTTTTATTAATTTATTCAAAAGAAATTATAAATGTTTAAAAAAAAATAGCATTTACTTCGCCATAAAATATTCATTATCAATTGTTTCAACGCTTCTTTGTTGCAGTACATCCATCATAAAATAAGTCTTATATCTTATATTAGCAAAAATCTATGTTAAACATTCTTTGTTACACTATAAATTCTCGACTGCTCAGTCTGACTGTGTGCTTTATAAGTTTGTTCTTATTTACATTATTACTCTATGCTTGGCATACATCTTAATCTTATATATAAAAATGAATGTTTCTTTGTTTGTCCCGTATGCGTTCCTATACCATTCATCCGATTGCGATGAAACTTCGGTGAGTTGTTGTGCGCACGCCCGCGAAGGTTTCTGAATTAGTGGTGTTTTTTCGGTGGGGTCCTTTGGGGGGGTTCTTTGGGGTCTTCCACCACTCCTCCTAAACCACTAGACCGATTTAAACCAAACTTGGCACAATAATTTTACGCAAAGGGAGAACCAACATAGGATAGATGTTTTTTCGATGGGGTCCTTTTGGGGGTTCTTTGGGGTCTTCCACATCTTCTCCTAAACCACTGGACCGATTTCAACCAAACTTGGCACAAGTATTTTACGCAACGGGAGAACCAACATAGGATAGGTGTTTTTTTCGACGGGGTCCTTTGGGGTCTTCCACATCTCCTCCTAAACCACTGGACCGATTTCAACCAAATTTGGCACAAATATTTCACGCAACGGGAGAACCAACATAGGATATGTGTTTTTTCGATATGATCCTTCGGGGGGTCCTTTGGGGTCTTCCACATCTCCTCCTAAACCACTGGACCAATTTCAACCAAACCTGGCACAAATATTTTACGCAAAGGGAGAACCAACATAGGACAAGTGCTTTTTCGATACGATCCTTTGGGGGGGGGGGTCCTTTGGGGTCTTCCACATCTCCTCCTAAACCATTGGACCGATTTCAACCAAACTTGGCACAAATATTTTATGCAACGGGAGAACCAACATAGGACAGGTGTTTTTTTTCGATACGATCCTCTGGGGGGTCCTTTGGGCCTAAAAACTATTAGATCTGGTTACTATGGCAACCCAATAGAATAGATTCTGGTTCCCATAGCATCAGTGGAAGTCTCCCATGTAGGAAATAGCGCGGGAGTCGTCCGACGGGCCTTCCCCGGAGTCCATCCTCGGAACCCGGGGAGTCTTAGGTCGGATCCCGCAAAAGACGGTGGCGCCAGAGTCCACGGTTCTTATAAATAAAGATATAGGTTATGATGTCAAAGGTGGTGTATGCATCTTAAGAAACTTAATAGTGCGTGAATTCAGAGTTGATTCAGTTTGAATTTAAAAGTGGATAAGTTAAGATCGAAGTAAGTTATAAGCGAGTATAAAAAACAAAGTTTTGATAGCGAATGTATTCAGATCATAGTGTTCAGACAATATAAATGCGCTTGGTACAGTTTGAATTTAAAAATTGATAAGCTAACGTGAAACTCCGTAGCGAAGCACGGGTATTCCGCTATCTTGTTATATATAAAAATGAATGTTTCTTTGTTTGTCCCGTATGCGTTCCTATACCATTCATCCGATTGCGATGAAACTTCGGTGAGTTGTTGTGCGCACACCCGCGAAGGTTTCTGAATTTGTTTCGATGGGGTCCTTTGGGGGTTTCTTTGGAGTCTTCCACATCTCCTCCTAAACCACTGGACCGATTTCAACCAAACTTGGCACAAATATTTTATGCAAAGGGAGAACCAACATAGGACGTGTTTTTTTTCGATACGATCCTCTGGGGGGGGGGGTCCTTTGGGTCTTAAAAACTATTAGATCTGGTTACTATGGCAACCCAATAGAATAGATTCTGGTTACCATAGCATCAGTGGAAGTCTCCCGTGTAGGAAATAGCGCGGGAGTCGTCCGACGGGCGTTCCCCGGAGTCCATCCACGGAACCCGGGGAGTCTTAGGTCGGATCACGCAAAAGACGGCGGCACCAGAGTCCACAGTTCTTATAAATAAAGATATATGTTATGATGTCAAAGGTGGTGTATGCATCTTAAGAAACTTAACAGTGCGTGAATTCAGAGTTGTTTCAGTTTGAATTTAAAAGTGGATAAGTTAAGATCGAAGTAAGTTATAAGCGAGTATAAAAAACAAAGTTTTGATAGCAAATGTATTCAGATCATAGTGTTCAGACAATATAAATGCGCTTGCTTCAGTTTGAATTTAAAAATTGATAAGCTAACGTGAAACTCCGTAGCGAAGCACGGGTATTCCGCTATCTTGTTATATATAAAAATGAATGTTTCTTTGTTTGTCCCGTATGCGTTCCTATACCATTCATCCGATTGCGATGAAACTTCGGTGAGTTGTTGTGCACACGCCGGCGAAGGTTTCTGAATTTGTTTCGATGGGGTCCTTTGGGGGGTTCTTTGGGGATCTTCCACATCTCCTCCTAAACCACTGGACCGATTTCAACCAAACTTGGCATAAATATTTTATGCAACGGGAGAACCAACATAGGATAGGTGTTTTTTTGATGGGGTCCTTTTGGGGGTTCTTTGGGGTCTTCCACATCTCCTCCTAAACCACTGGACCGATTTCAACCAAACTTGGCACAAATATTTTACGCAAAGTGAGAACCAACATAGGACAAGTGTTTTTTTCGATATGATCCTTTGGGGGGGTCCTTTGGGGTCTTCCACATCTCCTCCTAAACCATTGGACCGATTTCAACCAAACTTGGCACAAATATTTTACGCAACGGGAGAACCAACATAGGACAGGTGTTTTTTTCGATACGATCCTCTGGGGGGTCCTTTGGGGTCTTAAAAAATGTTAGATCTGGTTACTATGGCAACCCAATAGAATAGATTCTGTTCTAAATATATTATCGCATTAAATTGAAGACCACGCGAACGAAGTCGTGGGCAACAGCTATTTATTTTTAAGAAACCTACTTTAATTGAACTTTTTTTAATTAAACTAACATTTTCATTACGTACAACGTGAAACTCCATAGCGAAGCACGGGTATTCTGCTAGTGCTTTATAAAATTTTAAATGGACTAATCGAATCGTTAGTCTTCTTCTATATTTCCAACTACTTTACTTTATACATTTCGTGTGATATTACACGCTGATTACTTTACACACTTTAAATGAAAATTTAAAATTATTAAATCAATTGTTAATCATCCAAGCAATGATTTAAATTAACTTTAAATTAATTCGTCATCATTAAAGAAAATTCTTACTAAAGTTAAATTACATTCTCTTGTCTCTATCTACATATGACATAAATTTTTCTTTACTTTTTAAATTTTACAAATGTCTTTTCAATGTCTTTATTTTTTCATAATTATAAATTGGTTATTTGTCACCTCAATTCTGCAGATTGTACCCATGTTCTCTGGTGATCTGTTGGTCCTCCCCTACTGGATTTCCTCTTGCGTTTTCCGGTTCCACTTGTCGTCCTCCAGTCGCTCGTCCTTCATGGTCCCATCTGATGGCTGTAGAATGAAATATGTTGCTCTGCATCAGCTGCTGTTGTTCTAGTAACCGCCTCTATTGCTCTGCATATCGTTCCTCTGCTTGATGTGCTCTCGCCATTTGTTAATGGAATAAATCCGCTTATAGTCCAAGGCACATATTTTATAATCAACTAAACGCTATGCAACTCACCGTCTGTGGCTTAAGTAAATGTCTTCACAATACAATTGATATGTTTCGGGACACTTGTCCCATCCTCAGAATTTTTAAAAATGTCTAATGGAATAATTCCGCTTATAGTCCAAGCCACGTATTTTATAATCAAATGTCCTGTATGATACTGCGTTGCGATATTGCTACGACACGAGTCAAATATGAACTAGTGCACTGTCGGTTGCCGTGCGGTGTACACTGTAAAACTGTTGCGTGCGTACTTTGTGTAATGTAATTGTGTTTTATGTTTATGTGGATTTTAATATTTTTTAAATATATTGACGACTGTGCCATCGTATGATGGTATGAAGAGACATTTTTAAAAATTCTGAGGATGGGACAAGTGTCCCGAAACATGTCAATTGTATTGTGAAGACATTTACTTAATATGCCACAGATGGTGAGTTGCATAGCGTTTAGTTGATCTCGCCATTTGTCTAGAGTGTTGACGTTTGTGGTTGTAGACTGGTTGTATACGTCCGATAATTGTAGTTAAAAATAACCAAACTAATAGTTACTGTTTTGATTACTTGAATTAACGTATTGTCCATTAGACTTTACAGTTTATAAACAAAAATCTCGTTGATACTGGACATAGCGTCCCGCTATGTCTGAAGACTGATTGAAAGTAATTAAAATTCGCATCGCTGACGGACAGAGCTTACCGCCGCAACTGAAGACTGATTGAAGAGTAAATTTGGCTCTCCTGGGCCTGTATTTATATTGTAACGCAACAGAAATGCGGTCATCAACGTTACATAAATAGAAATATTAGAAATATAATAGATAAATAAATATTTAAAACCCATACTAATACAAAGGTCAAATAAATACATTTATCATTATATAAAAATGAATAAGGATGCAAGGTAGTAATAGCTATAAAAATTAAACCTGTAATATAGACAATAGTAAGAAATCAATGTTCAGTGAAAAGTAAATAAATCAAAAATACTGATAAGCATTATAAGAAAGAAACCAATATCGAAAATGTTAAAGTAAATGACAGTGAAAATAGATAAAAATGAGTCAATAATATACATTACTAGTTAATCGAAAGTAATGATTCTGAATTGAATGATGTTATGTTGTTACCATGAATGTTATGTTAAAGTTTGTGTTAGCTTATGAAACTTACTTGTTGATGTAATAGCAAGTAATGAAGCAATTTGTTTACTGTTGTAGAAAGGTGGAGGAAAGCAGTTAATTATTATTAATTGATCTCAATTTTCTTATATGTGATCCATAGATCAAGATAAAGTTGTTGTTAGTTATAAAAAGAATAATTATTTGTGTAAATGTACATAGTTAAGGTTTGATTATGTTTATAAACTTATGTAAAAAGGCTATAGTTGTTTAACCAGTTATAATCAAAGGTAGGTCCGTATGTAATAAAAGGCCTAACAGCCAATAACACTATATAACAACTCAAAATATAAAGGTTAGGTAAAGAAGTTAATAATAATTAATGAATATAGTTCAAGGAGTTAGAAAAAACATTTGATAATTAATAATATATAATAAACCAACTCAATATAAACAAATTATGATAATGCCATAGTGCAATGATATCGATTGATAAATCGATAAATTTGATATCGGAAAAATAATAATTATGAAAAGAAACAGACTAAGATTGAAAAACCAGCAGAATATATGTAGAAATTAGTAAACAAGATATAAAGAAGTTATATTCCGATATAATGGAAGTTTAATAAGGAATGGAAGAATAATATATGAAATTATCACTATATAACAAAACATTGAAAAAGAATAAAAATAAATTTGTTGCTAGGGACAACAAAAATTAATATAATTTGTTGATTTGTATTATTGCAATTTATGATCTGAAGGTGATGAGATTAAAACCCAGAGAAATGAGTAATATAACTAACATTCTAAATTATTTAACTACAGTTACAAATCACCATATATGAATAATTAATTGTCTTAATTAGGCCAGCAACATTTAACCAAATTGTATAATGGTATCATCTAACGATAATAAGTAATTGAATTCCAAAAGGAATGACTTGGATTGTCCAATATCAGATCAAGAAATAATGACAATTTAATGAAATATTAATAACATATAAAGAACTAACTGTGTAAATAATTAATACTACAAACCGAAGGGAAAATAATAACCATTCAACCACATTGGACATCACAATTTACTTCATACAATAGAAAAAACGTATTTGGATCCAGAGTTTACCGAAGAACACAATCACAAGTTTGGCCATCCATAAACCAAGGGAGCAGTATTTCCAATTTAACCAGGACTAAGGATTCCACTTTATTGACACTTAAAGAAAAGAATAAAGAAAATCATCTCCGTTCTGATCGACACGAGGCATCAATTCACGAGGTTAAAAACCTACCGCCTTCCAGAGCCGCTTCGTTCTACGTCTGGTATAATTTTTCATAATTATAAATTGGTTATTTGTCACCTCAATTCTGCAGATTGTACCCATGTTCTCTGGTGATCTGTTGGTCCTCTCCTACTGGATTTCCTCTTGCATTTTCCGGTTCCACTTGTCGTCCTCCAGTCGCTCGTCCTTCATGGTCCCATCTGATGGCTGTAGAATGAAATATGTTGCTCTGCATCAGCTGCTGTTGTTCTAGTAACCGCCTCTATTGCTCTGCATATCGTTCCTCTGCTTGATGTGCTCTCATCATTTGTCTAGAGTGTTGATGTTTGTGGTTGTAGACTGGTTGTATACGTCCGATAATTGTAGTTAAAAATAACCAAACTAATAATTACTGTTTTGATTACTTGAATTAACGTATTGTCCATTAGACTTTACAGTTTATAAACAAAAATCTCGTCGATACTGGACATAGCGTCCCGCTATGTCTGAAGACTGATTGAAAGTAATTAAAATTCGTGTCGCTGACGGACAGAGCGTACTGCCGCAACTGAAGACTGATTGAAGAGTAAATTTGGCTCTCCTGGGCCTGTATTTATATTCACCAAAAAAAACCACACCTGTCAGCTCAGGATTCTGCATGTCAGAAACTGTCCATGGCGTCTGTTCCCCCACTACCGTCCAATTTCACATATTCGCACATTTTTGCCAGTTGCAATGTCTAATGCAGATTTTAAGGTGACCTAACATTGTCTGATTTAATTACACATATTATACGTTGTAACGTCACAGAACGTTCCATAAAGGAAATCAATTATATAGTAAGTTAGCATAAGAGGAAAGTGAAGTGAACAGTATTGAACCCAAGTAGTCCCAAAAAATTGTGTAATTTTGTATAATAATTATTTCTATCAACTTGAAAAAACGACCAAACTATGACTAAGACAAAACCCCATATATATTATTAAAGTGAATAAGATTGAAAAAACCATAAGACACTATAAGAGAGAGAAATAATGTCAGAATCAACCAAAATAAAGTCAATAATTATTAAGTTTTATAACTATGAATAGAGTATTAAAAACTATTTTTTGTGAATAAATGGACATGATCCATTATTATATTATGTGATGTAAATAAAATAAATGTATTAAATGATTTAAATACATTATTAGAAAGAATCTTAAGTTAAAATAAAAATTGTATATTTTGCAATGACAAAAAATATTAATGTGTTGGATTTGAGACCATACACCAAGATTTCATGAAAAAATTAATTATTATCAGATTTAAATAAAAACTATATGTAATTGTCAAGCAGACAATAGTGAACAATTTATCTTAAATAAAGGAAGCTGTCAAATGAATAAAAAGCAGTCAAAATAGCCAAAAACAGTGTTAACTAAAAACATGTAATAGGCATCTAATATTGTATAATTTATGAATTTAATGTTGCCAAAATGCAACCAAACTGTATTAGGAAGCTGTAATATGATATAAAGCAACTATACTAATATACCTGACCAACTTTAACATTGTAATAGTCAAGTTAGCAAAATATTTACTTATACCATGTATGGCTGGAACCAATCATCCAGTACAAAAATAATCATATCTGGCTAAATACTTACATAATACTAACAAAAATAAGATAGAAAGGTACAATACATCAGTATACCTTAATAAGAAACAAACTCAGTTGAAAGTAAAGTCAATTCTAAAAGAATTTAACTAATTAGAGTGAGATTTGTCACGCCATAAAAAAGGACATCTCAAGACCAATCAATGATGCTATGTCATCTTGTGATAAATATAATATATGTACAGAGTAACCAGGTATCACAAAAGATAGACAAAATAATAAACTCTGTGTGTACAGTAGTGAAATAATACATATATTAAAGAAAAAGACTAATCATTGTATTAGAAAACTGACAAGAATCTAGGCCATGAGCAGAGGCCATATAAAATTGTATTTATTTGTGTTTTATCTATGTTAAAATTTGTTTATTTTGTTGTAGGAAAGTAGTAGTATTAGATGTTCAGCTTGTGGAAGGAACTTAGTAACTCCACAACAATTTTTGTTATAAAAAATGAGTTTTCAATGACAACAACTCAAGGTGAGGGTTGTATATTGTATTGTTTATTAGACTTAAGTTAATTAGAAACCAATCATATTTAGTATCGCTAGATTCAGTTAAAAACAGGGAATCTAAATGTATTAATGGCATACAAATTGTGAGTACTAATGTAAAACTGTTTGATAAATACCAGTGTAATTTTTGAAATATCCATTGTATGAAGAATAAGAAATTCGTTCTAAAAGCTTCTACGGAAGTGAAAATTGTTCTATGACATTCCATTTCGTTTATTCTCGAACATTCTAGAAAGAATTTTTACACAAATATACCGGAAGTCGATGAAAACAGTCATCCTGAATTAGTATAAAAGCGAGACCAAATTCGACCAAAAAACACTTGAAACTTGAACTCCAGAACTGATGCATCTCACACAACACTGATCAACGCAGCTAAGGCGAAACCGAAGAGGCGAGAAATCGACAAGACACGGAGAAAGGCTTTTTCCCGTACATAGACATACCGACTGACTTAACCTCAACGAGAATCTTCGCCAAAAGTATCGCTGAAATAGAGCAGCGATACGGCAAATTTTAATAGAAATCACGCAGCCAGAACGTCCAGCGGCCCAGGAGGGACCAAAATTTAAATAGAGAACGAATTCTGCTGTGTTCGCATTGACTGACTAACGTGACAATAATTCCCCCTAACGTAAACATACAATACACAAAGCCTTCCTCGACACTGCATGGGAATCAGCGCTGCGGCGGATAATTTCTGAATTAACGCGGAGCAGCTGACGAGCTTTTGGCGGTGTTTGAACGAGATTCTACTGCCAAACGTTTTTACAAAAGTGCGGAAAAAGTAATGATCGCAAAATTTGACTTTTATATAGATTCAGTGTACACCCGAAGAGGCGAGATTGAGAAACTACCTGAAAGGAGTGTCCAGTGCGAGAATAAACGACCATTGGAACGTGAGTTACCAAAATTAAAGTCATTTGTTACCTGGTTACATTTTATCACGCAGTTGTACTTCACACGCCACACATACACCTTCAAATCACTTAGTTTTTTTTCTTGTAAGGCATCTAATTGATATGTCTTGGTAGTTCAAAGGAGTCACGTCCTGAGAGTAAAGATTTTTCACATATTAAACTCATGCTTTTCAACTGAGTCAAAATCTGAAATATACTAGCCGATACTTGATTGGATATATATAAAAAATTGTCAATAATAATAACTTGTAAAATTTTTTCTCTGCAATTTTATAATTTTTTCTATGAATGTTAGTCCTTCAGACGATTTGTTTTTTTTTTTGAAGAATCATTAAACTTAACTGATTTTTCCAAGCTAAACTGACTTGTTTAAATTTTTTCGTAGATTCAAAAATTTTATCAATCACATTTTTTTTTTTTCTTGGAACAAACGTTTCCAAGTGGCGCCCACAAAAAGCATAGTATTAAGTTGTATTACAGGACTACATCACTGCAGAGGATCTAGTCAACAGAGTAAGTAACAAAAGTGCGCGGAGGTAACGCCTGACATATTACAACACAAACATTTACAAAACAACACTACTTTCTTTTCGTTATAACGTAATTATCATAGTGATCGCATCATTAGTGTAATTACTATGCTCTTAAAATCGCACAGAATTCACACTGAACATCATAATCACACCATTTTCGCACTGCACATATGTCTGATTTTTATGCATATTTAGAAGTCTTTGCAATCTTTCTAACATTTACGGTTTACTTATAATTAAATAAAACTCTAATTTAGTATCTATTTGGGGTGCAATTGCAAATTTGCAGGCTGGAACAGGCTTCACGCACACACACTATTTACTACTGTACACTCTCTCAGCAATAATCGCGTGATCATGCATGTTCATTCCTGCGTCTAACTCAGCTTTCAACTTCACACCTGCTCGTCTATTACATATTACTAAAATTAATCTAAATATTTATTTAATTTAATACATGCATATTACAGCATATGCTTGTATTGTCGCAATAAATAATATTGTTTACTGTTTTAATACTTTTAAAGGCAGGCCTACAACCCGACCACGGCCTCGAGTCACCATGTTTTGCTTCTGTTCTGTTGGGTAGCTTTACGGCAACTAACTATAATGCTTTTAAAAACTTTTAATCACTTTTTACTGTCTGAGACATCACAGACAGTATTTCACCCGCTGTTTACATTTTAGTACCGAGGCATAGACTTTGAGATTGAGACGCGGTCACTGGCGTCTGTTCTCTTTGGCGTTCGACTTATGGCTTGGTGTTACTTACCCTGCTGCTGTGCTAAACTGGTTTGTTCTGGCTCTTGTGTGGGAAACTTAGCAGTTGCAACTTCTTTTTGTCTGACGCAAGACTCTTTTAAGTGTGCAAAAATACACTTTGAGTATGTACACCTGTCAAAAACTATTCACGGACAAAAGTCATTCACAAAAATTTCGTGCTGCCGATTTTCTGTTTCATACAGAAAAATCTGTCTCTGTATTATACTGGATAAAATGTCCCATTACAAGGTCGATGTAACTTGAAAAAAAAACTTTCTGATTTTAGAGTTTAGAATATTTTTAACCTAATTAACAATAATTACACAATTTTGGACCATTGTTTAGAAAAACGTATTGCTGTAAGGTTGCTAAGGTATAGAGCTATATCGGATAAACATGGTGTCGAATAAGTAAAGGTTGAATAAGTTGAAACGTTCGATATTAAATGATATAATAATTTAAAATCAATGTTAATACACTCCTACTTACCATTGCGTGGCTTCAAGGTTGCGTCATACGTATGTTTGGGATGCAGACGTAATTTCTTAAGGTTGTGAGAATAATTTGCACAACACATTTATATGAAGAGAATTGAGATTTTACTTTGGATTATGTCAGTTACATTTACATATAAAAACAATGTTATACTGCTTATTGCATTTTACTCATGCTCATCTGCAACTATGGCTTACCTTATGTTTGATACTTACACAATTTGATCTATACAGATACGGAACACAATTAAAAAAAAAAACACACACAAAACACAACAGCCCAGCTTTGCTTGTACACTCTCTCATTCACAATTTAAAATACCCTTAACATTTTATTATTAATAAAACTTCCCCCACGGCAGCCACGCGGTCTTCACGCACAGTCATCTTTCTATGAAATGTTATAATGTTGATATCCGAAATAACACTCGGTTAGTTTCTACCGCACGGATGTATTATCGTCACATACTTTTCTCCACTGGTATTTGAATTTAAAGTGAAAATAATAGAAAAACTTTTGCGTGTAGCCTAATTCGTTCCTAGCCGGCAGGCTTCAGTAGTGGAACTGCGCTGCAAACTTTTTGTTTGTACACTGTTACTTTTTAATGACTGTTTCACACTTTCTAAGATAGGCCAAATTTGTTTTAACAGCCTATCTTGTAAACCCGAGGCCCCTGTTTTAAATTCACAATTCTATTGTCTGCTGCTGCTTACTCTCTGATACCAAACTGCACACTCTGATGACACACTGTAGACTGTGTCACAAGGCTGCTGCTATGTGATTGTGCAATGCGTCTGGCAATTGTTTTGACTGACTGTGTGTATGTTGCATTGCTGTACTGGAGGCTCCTTACAGGTGAAGTCTGGCAATTTAAAAGTGATTGAATGGGTGATCTATGTTAATATAAAATTAAACTGTGGTGGCCCCCATATATGAAATGAATTGTACACTTTTAACAAAATCAAAACCAAGATTAATAAAAAATAAAAACCTTCTAATTTGACCCATTACAATACCCCCTCGATGAGAATTCTGCTGTCCACGACAGAAGAAATCTCATCGATAACCCCGAAGAGGACCGGTGAGGAACTGGTGCCAACAACCCCCTTGTTCTTGATCTCATGGGTACACGACCCCCTGGCTCAGCGACCATGGACTCATCTGAACGAGATCACTGGACTTCTCCGTACGAGATCCCAACACCGAGAAATCGATCAGACTCGCACCACCGCGCACCTCGCCTTTTAACATACTACCCCCGAAAATCCTCAATCCCTGGCTAAAATTATTCCAGCTCCTCCACCGATATGTTTCCCCTTTTTGCAAGCTGGGCTGCCTTTAGCAAATACTGGGCTCACACATACTCACATTACATATTACCATAACACATTAAAAGTGGAAAAATTGCTTTTAAAATTTATCAAAAATTTAGAAAAATCAAAATTCAAAAATTAATCGTTTATCAAAAAATTCTCTTCCTCTTTTTCTCTTTTTTCTTTAACATGACTTAATCTAGACATTTCTACGAATATAAACACATCTATTCTAACATGGAGAATCACTTATAGTCTACCAATACAACACAGCACAATAAAAGAAACATGGTTAATGCACACATAATAAAATCCTTATCTAAAATATTCATTCGCTGGCAGGCGAAAAATCAATTTTTTTTTTCAAAAAATTTAACAAAATTTAAAAAAATTTTTAAATTCAAAAAAATTAAATTTATTCATTAAAAAAATTTTATTACATTTATTTATTAAATAACATTTATTAAAATTATCCAAATATTGTTTTGAGTTAATCAAACAAACAAATTAAAATTGGATTCCTACTATACAAGCTTAGTAGGTGTATGACCTCATCAGCTGATCGTAACTAGGTCAAGTCCAAAACCCTTGGCCTACATATGTTATCTATAAGTTCTGAAAACACATTGAACATTTGCAATATCCTCACTTGAAATACAAAACATAATAAAATACAACATTTAGAATAAACAAAATATTAATATAATAATCAAGTTGACATTTAAATTATTTAAAATAAACAATTCTTGACTTTACATCATTTTCAAATTTTATCAAAATTCTGTCACTGGTTGAAATAAATAAACAATTGTATATTCTTTATTATAAATTCCTCTCTTTAGTTAACAGTTTAATTCTACATTACTGTGGGTGTTGTAACTCATTTATTCTCATTTACTGTATTAGATCTCTATACATATATAAACTTTCTCCCTCTGACTCTAATATTCATCAACTTCAATTATCATGACACCCATCTCTATCAAAATCTCTACTAATCAGGACACTCTAAACCCCAACTTATCATTTAACACAATTCGCCGCCTTCTCTACATAGATGAAAAAATACTCTCTAACCCTTTGTACATAGGATACATGTTTCCCCTACCCAAAACTCAATTCCCTTATTTGGCGGCCCGGATTCTACCTAAGGCGGCCCCTTCCCCACTAAAATCTATTCCTATCCCGTCCCAACCCTTGTTGCGGACTCCTCCATTACACTACCCTCTAATACAAAATTGCCATCCCCAAAAATCTCAATCTCATTACCTCACTACAAATACACAAAATAACCTCATTAACTACAAAAACAACAATATATCACTCAAAATCTACATAAAGTCTCCATTACCACTGTGTCACCATTAATACTTCACCACTCTGTTACATCTCATTAACTCAAAAACAACATTACATCATATTCATCTCTACTATTTCAAATTCAACTTTTATTTCAATTCGGACAGGTCTACATGTCCCATAAAACATTTATCACCCACGAATTATCTTTTATTAATTTCCATAAATTATTGTTATTTTATTTCTCATATTCCTTTTATCTTTACTTCAAACTATCTGTAATACGTTAAACATTAATTACTTGTAACATTTACAAACCAATATACCAGTGACGTTATTGCTGATCAGCTGATCCTACTAACACAATGAAAATACATCTCACAATTGAATAAATTATATGAAATATACATATTTATTTATCATCACTCCTCACCCTCTGGTTTCCCATTTTCTCTAATTCTGGTTATTTATGTTAACCTGCCAGACGATTTACTTATTGGCTTAAACAAATACACACAAAATAAAATTACATATTCTTATCAATGCTTATTTAACAGACAACAATAAAATAATACACTTAAAATTATAGCATGAACACCTTATTTTTAAATATCTAAGCAGCTAGTTACCTGAACAGAGCACAAGCAGTTTTATTTGAATTAAACTTTGAATAAGCAAAAACTTTTACGTCATAAACTTTAAATTCGTGACTCCTTTGCGTCACCTCCCAGCCACACACACTATTTCAGATCATGGAGGACTGTCTCGCCCTTTCGCTTCCACAGAGACGGTATATTTTGGAGCAGGGTTTACCTCTCCGTGTCTCTGCTTCCGCTGTTAAGTTTTGAAGTTAGTGAACATCATAATGTTCTGGTTATAAAATCATACACCCTTAAAAACGGATCTGCCACCGGTCTTGCTGTTCCTCCTCGAACAGAGTGGCAGCCGCTGTCCCTTAGTTCCGGAGATTTCCTCTAATGTCCCCCCATTGAATTTCAAATATATACCAATTTCAAGTCAGCTATGGTCAAGGGACTTGATATGATCATAGCTGGCCGCTAGCCAAAACCACGGTTAGTGCTGGTAAGACAGTAACCGCCCGAAAAGTCGAGGAAATCTAACTTTAATTTAATTGCCTGTTACACATCACTACTATGTGCGACACTGTCATTTATTAATGTTTACTTTACACGGATAAGGTGTGCCGCACATTTGTCGCCAGTTTGGCCTCCGATGGAGGTAACACTCACTGCTACCCCCAACCCATTTCGCTATTTGCGAGAGCACAGGCAACCCCCACAATAGCCACTTAATAGCTAATTAATTTATTAACAATTGAAAATTAAACTTTCTACATTTGCAGTTCCACGCTCCATTGTTCTGTCACTTCATTGAGCACCAAACTACCCCCCAAAATCATCCCCACTTCTTGTATTGACAACAAGTTTTTATTTTTTTACACATCTCTTCAAAATGTTCCCATACTCACTGATACTAAACTTGACAATTGTTTTTGATCACTTAATTCTAAGATTTATTTAATTTTGAAATTATATACATCCCATTTTTTTTTTTTTTTTTTTTTCAAAAAAAATAAACTTCAAACTCAAAACTTTAAGTTCATTGTTAAAATCCTTGTTTCTATTAATTTGATTAATTTAATTGTTTAATGGTTTTTTAATGTCTCAAACTCTGAGTTACAATGATTACCTCATTATTATTTTAACAAAAAATTTGCTTTACTTCTTTTGTGTCACAATAGGGTTTTGTTATGGTCACCAAGTATGTCTGTAGGCATTAGTCACAACATACCACTCCAACACACCTGTTTACTGTTTACATGAACACAGTTGTGTGCTAGACTCGTTTTCATAAACAACAGTTATAAACATGCTCAGTTTCAGCATTCATAATCTAAACATTCTAGTTGCATCATATATTGCCATACCTGCTTGCTACACTTTTCAAGCTTTATAAATCTTCTAGATAACATATTTATCTCTTACATTTTTATTTTATGAAGTTAATGCATCAATATGTAAAATTACAATTTCCATGACTTTAATTACCATTTTCAAAATGATTCTACGTGATTAAATGGTTCAGTTTTTCTTAATATTTCAATAAGTTTTACAAACATGACATCATTGGTTCTAATCTCCCTTTAAATTCCTCCACAATCACATTCCAACTACCAATATACCGTACTCATAACCTAACATAGCAGGTACCACAAAATAACAGTTAAACCTTTTTGGTTGGAATATTTTCCCAAATTATTTATTTACTTGATATTATAATTATTGTAATAATTATACTTATTATTTTTTCTTAACTACCTGTAAATAGGTTGTGCTTTACTTGTACAGAATAATCGTTTATATTTTTACTCTAAGGGGAGGGTTAGGGAAATCGGGAAGATAAAAGGGATAGGGATTATTACAAGGTCAAGAACTAGGACTAAAGGTAGGGACAAAGCTTCCTCCGGACATAAGGGTACATGGAGAAAACCAAGGCTCGTGTGGGCAGGGGCGCGTCCCTGAAATAGACGAACCCCACTGGGACAAGTGGGGAACACCTATCCGCTACCACTTACTGTTTTATATTATTCATAGTTATTTATATTTATTTAACTATAGGTTTATCATAGTGGTTTAGTTATATTTAATTACAGGATTCAATATATTATTTTAATTAATTCAATTATTGAAAACAACATTTTTAATTACTTTCCTTCAGTATAATAGTTACAACTCATTCACTATTTTCCTCCAAATTATTTTTGTTTACTTATTTAAGCTGCAAAGTATTAATATTATTATTAATATCACAACAAGTTTTGCTATATACATACATTGTTTATCTAACGTTTTATAATGCATACAAATAATTTCACTAAACATGTAATTACAATTCTTCATCAATAATTATTCAGTTATATCACACTTCAATATCAAAATCAGCTAGGTCATTACCATATATTAACATATTTAAAATTGTTCATTTATGAATTTCAACCTCCATCGTCAAAAATTAATCGGGGTTTCACATAGCAATTTTCAATTTTATTACCACACCCATGACTGTTTTGTGTGTGGTAACCGTACAAACTAAACTCATCCATTTTATCCACATAATCATTCAACAAGTCCACATTATTTGTTTCTGTCCAGTCTCCATTAGTAATATTCGTCAAGTCAGTTATTTTTTCTTCATAAAATAAATTATTATTATTTAAACATGTATTATCAAAATAATCTTCACTCTCTATTTTAACAGGTAAGTTTAACATCTCTTTCAACTCATTATAATCTCTCATTGGTTTATATAATTCTATCTCTTTGTCAACACACAACTCTCCATTTAAATCTCTCTCATCATAATGCCATATCACACTTTCTCTCTCATTCCATGCAGAGGGTACAAAATTATTCAACAAAAATAAACAACTCAAATCTTTCATTAATAAGGGTCTCTTGCCCAAAAATAACACTTTTGAACACTCTGGTTCATCACAAATAAAGGGAAATTTTACCCTCTGCTCTACACATTCGCTTAAACTCTCCTTACACACACTCTCCATCTCATCAACAACTATTACCTCCTCATTAACCTCTAATCCCATTGAACTCTCATTATCACTACTATCTACACTTTCATTAATAATCTCATTATTTATTTTTTCCGTATCAGTCTCTGATACTAACTCTTCAAAGACATTAACATTCTCAGTATTAAATTCATTATTTTCGACATTATTGTTATTATTTGTTAACTCTTTATCTGGCATTACATTTTTGTACTTGTCATTACAATTTTCATTTGTTTTATTTTTCTCGGTACTCATCACATGTACTCCCATTCGCTCAACACTCTGTTCTAACTTATTCAGGCTAGTTCTTATCGTTTCATGGGTATTTTTACAACGTTTATTAATTTCTTGAATGTCATATTTCAACTTATCGAATTTGTCATTCTGGATATTAAATTTAACGTCAGAGTCACTCTTTATTTCGTTAATTTGGTTCTTTAATTCATCCAAACTATTCTTTTGAACATCGAATTTTCTGTTTTGAACTTCAAACTTTGCATTAAAATCGCTACTTTGTCTATCAAATTTATCGTTCATTTTATTGTCACTAATATCAATTCTAGCATTTATCATGTTATATAATCGTGTTAACATCTCATCTGTATCAGATTTTTTACTTTGGACTGGCGTTAACTGACTTTCTGTTTTATCGTCAGTGACACTGATTTCGTTATTATTACTTTTATTTTCTCTATTTGATTTTGGGGTCGTTTGGATCCCCGAATCATCTGTATTATTTGGTTCGTTCGTTATGGTTACATTCATAATTTTGTAGTCTTGACCTACATTCGGTGTTGAATGTAATTCGAAACTATTCGTAACAGCTGATTCATTTAATTCAGCTATCTCACTTATCACAGTCGAGTCAGACAAATCGACTCCGTTCTCTGTTGTATTTTCCATTATTATTATTTTTAGGTATTTATTCTGTTTCTTATGTGAACAAATATTCTTTACTTACTTAGCGTAACTTAACTTTACATAAGTACCTTTTGCGTATTCTCACGCAACCTCCAAATTACGATTGCATCCCATTTATAGGTATGAAATTTATTTTATTAAATTCGTCCCTGTTCGGGCGCCAATGAAACGTTCGATATTAAATGATATCATAATAATTTAAAATCAATGTTAATACACTCCTACTTACCATTGCGTGGCTTCAAGGTTGCGTCATACGTATGTTTGGGATGCAGACGTAATTTCTTGAGGTTGTGAGAATAATTTGCACAACACATTTATATGAAGAGAATTGAGATTTTACTTTGGATTATGTCAGTTACATTTACATATAAAAACAATGTTATACTGCTTATTGCATTTTACTCATGCTCATCTGCAACTATGGCTTACCTTATGTTTGATACTTACACAATTTGATCTATACAGATACGGAACACAATTAAAAAAAAAAACACAAAACACAACAGCCCAGCTTTGCTTGTACACTCTCTCATTCACAATTTAAAATACCCTTAACATTTTATTATTAATAAAACTTCCCCCACAGCAGCCACGCGGTCTTCACGCACAGTCATCTTTCTATGAAATGTTATAATGTTGATATCCGAAATAACACTCGGTTAGTTTCTACCGCACAGATGTATTATCGTCACATACTTTTCTCCACTGGTATTTGAATTTAAAGTGAAAATAATAGAAAAACTTTTGCGTGTAGCCTAATTCGTTCCTAGCCGGCAGGCTTCAGTAGTGGAACTGCGCTGCAAACTTTTTGTTTGTACACTGTTACTTTTTAATGACTGTTTCACACTTTCTAAGATAGGCCAAATTTGTTTTAACGGCCTATCTTGTAAACCCGAGGCCCCTGTTTTAAATTCACAATTCTATTGTCTGCTGCTGCTTACTCTGATACCAAACTGCACACTCTGATGACACACTGTAGACTGTGTCACAAGGCTGCTGCTATGTGATTGTGCAATGCGTCTGGCAATTGTTTTGACTGACTGTGTGTATGTTGCATTGCTGTACTGGAGGCTCCTTACAGGTGAAGTCTGGCAATTTAAAAGTGATTGAATGGGTGATCTATGTTAATATAAAATTAAACTGTGGTGGCCCCCATATATGAAATGAATTGTACACTTTTAACAAAATCAAAACCAAGATTAATAAAAAATAAAAACCTTCTAATTTGACCCATTACAAAGTGCAACTAACTAACATTGAATGTTGATGTAATGCTCCTTTTTCACAGTCCCCACAAATTGCCTATATGAACAGTATAAAATAAACCTTGGTATTACCCACCAGTAATAGGGTATTGACCCTTGATGTAACGCTCTTTTTGCCAGCGGATGGAAAGGAATTTCTCAAGGTCATAATGCCCATCATTTGTTCCAAGGTCCAAGAGGAACTTTCTAATTTCATAGAAGTGTAATCGTTACATGAGGTGGCAGTGCCTGGATGGGCGATTCCATTACAAGGAGTAGCAGTGTGAATTTGTCAGCCTCGGATACCACGTAAGTTTGAGTAAATTGTTCAGTTTTTGAAAGGTCAATAGGTTGGTAATGAATGATTTATTGTGAAAAAGCTGAATTTCTTTTGAATTGTTATAGCACTGTCTTGTTTACACTAAATTATTACTGTATTATAATTGACATAGGCCAGACCTAAACAATTTACATAATTTACTGTGTTCAGAAACAGTAACACCATCTTTTTTTAGTAATTGTAATATCATTATAAACAGTTTTAAGCAAGGTTTTAAGCAGGTGTCAGAATAGTCACACAACCCAGTGGGTAAGAATATATACAGTGAAACTTCTGTATAGTGCTATCCTACATTTAATGCTAATTTTGTGAATTTTCACCAAAATCCCCATAAGAGCAGTTTTGTAAAGTATTCGATTTTTGATACCATATGTTAAAAGTGGTTATGACAGCCACTGCAGCTGCAGAACCATTTATCATTTGAAGTTCGTTAACTTTCATATATTATGTTTACATTAGTGTGTAGGAACATAACAATGAATATTATCATTTGCACTGAATAACATTTTGAAATTGATAATAAAACTGTGCAACTGTTATTTTATGTAGATGACACTGCATTAATATATATTCTATCACACAGTCATTCCATAAGTCCATAAGAAGTTATTACAGCAATCCTGTCACCCCTACTGCTTATTAGATCCCTATTAAAAAAAAAAATACCTGTAGGCTTAATCTCCAAAACAGTGCATCTTAAATTCAGGCAGACTACTTTAATTTGCCTGATTCCATAGAAAAAATGGCAGGTGCTATATTAGTCAGCAGACTAGTATTCATAAATATAAATACATAATTAACTGCACGTACAGCATATAGGTTACCATTCTGAAAAATACAGTGAAACTAGTCAAGTGTTATTACTGTTACTGTCAGTATGGAGCCGGCGAGCAAAAAGTATTTGAGTGAACATGAGATTTAGAGCTTGTAAATGATGATAGTGGTAGTATTTGTTCACAAAACAATATTTAGAGGACAAATTTAAGTAGTTTTGAAAAAATATAGTGTGTTATAATTAAAGAAAACTTTCAACTTTTTTTTTGCTAAAACGTACCTTTTATAAATTAACGCAGAATGTTTTTTACTAAGGCTTATTTGTATACAGTAGTTTAGAGAATACGTGAATTTAAAAAATTTTATATATATATATATATAACATTTAATATTTATAATGAATTTACCTCAAGATATTTTTTTCCTTATTTTGGGTACCATCTTGTACCCATCCTGGGGTTTTTGTGTCTGGTGAAGTACATATGTGTTGGTTGACTATTATTATTGTGGCTTCCTGTTGGCTTCTGGTACTTTAAATTGGTTTTATTGTATGTGATTGTGGTGTATGTGTTAGTTTTGTGTGTATTTTCGATGTTGAGTGCTTTGAATATTGTGTCATGTTTTGTATTGATTTGTATTTGTTCAGGTATTAGTTTTTGTGTTTTATGTTTGTATACAGTAAACCCTCGATTTAACGGACTTCGGATTTAACGGACAAAAAAAAAAAAAACCATGATAATGTTTTTAGGCTTTTGAAACGTCTCTCCTGTTCTGGCGATATTGCTTGGCTATCGCAGCATTCTTTCGTTTCTTGTTTTGAAACATGCAAATTTTCTCATCTCCAATTGTATTTGATGAGAACGGAGATAAGAATTCATTTAATTCTTCACGATCCCCGTCTTTGCGTTGTCGTTGACGCAGGCGTTGCACACGTTCAGTGGAAGACATCACGACGACTAACACTGAACAATATACACTGATATGCATCTTATTTCACTGTGACCAAATTTATTTATTACTAACATCACCTGGAGCGTTACATTTTTCGATGATGTTACACATTTTGCATCACGCATTTTGTGGAATGACCCCCAGCCTAAAAACATTATCATGTTAAAAAAAATTTTGAGACGAAAAAAATCACGATTAAGTTTTTGAAGTCCATGGTTGTGATTTAAATTTGGTGGTAGTTCATAACCATAGCAACGCATTTTCACTCTTGAATATTCGGCTTTCTTCGTGATAATTCGTATGCACGCGCAGTTCACATTCGTACAGTGTCGCATCAGTTTATTCAGAGAACACAGCGTGTACACTACATGTGTTTCTATAGTACGAACCTTGCACGTGTTAAATAGAGAGTCGTAACGAGTTTATACTTGTGTTGTTACAGCAAGGTCCATTACTTTATTAGTGAATTACAGCATAAGTATGTCTGGCGTTACGAAAAAACGTGTGAACTTGAGTATAAAGCAAAAGCTTGAACTAATAAGTAAACTTGAAGGTGAAGGTGATGCATCTGTTGCACATGTTTGTGAAGTGTACGGTGTAAAGAAACAAACCGTTTCAGACATTCAAAAGAATAAAGATAAACTTATTCAGTTTTCGCTAAAGTACAGTGTTGATAGTTTGAAGAATGAGGGAGAAAGAAAACACATTAAATTAGCCAAACACAAACAATTAGAGGATTCTGTGTACAAGTGGTTTATTCAACAACGTTCTAGTGGCGTCGTTGTTCGTAGTGTGGAGTTGTGGGCTGCTGCTGATAAACTGGTGAAACATATTGGTATCCAATTTCAGGCGAGTGATGGGTGGCTTTGGCGTTTTCGTAAACGGCATGGCATCACAAATAGATCAACATGTGAAGCGCTGAGTGCAGACACTGAACAAGTTGAGGCTTTTCGTCTATAAAGGAAACGATCGAATCTGAGGGTCTCATTTTGTCTCAGGTCTACAATGCTGATGAGACTGGTCTCTACTTTCGTGCTGTGCCTGAAAATACTCTGGCACACAAACATGAAACTAGCACACCAGGCCGTAAACTCAACAAGGAGCGGCTTTCTGCCCTACTGTGTGCGAATGCTGATGGTTTGCATCGACTTACTCCAGTCATAGTTGGAAGCGCAAAGAAACCTCATGCGATAAAGAACATAATGAACCAGTTGCCAGTCATTTATGAAAGTTCAAAAAATGCTTGGTTTACCTTCAGTATTTTTTCAGACTGGTTTTTTAATCATTTTGTGCCAGAAGTGCGACGTTTTCAAGAAGAGACTATGAAAATTCCATCGCATGCAGTGAAAACCGTCTTACTACTGGACAATGCACTGGCCCATCGCAACTCCGAGAAGTTAGCAATGACGGAAAAATAAAATGCGTCTTCCTCCCTCCGAACACCACTTCAATTTTACAGCCAATGGATCAAGGAGCCATTGTTGCCTGCAAAAGGCTGTACAAGAAGAAGTTTCTTGAAGAGGTGATGGTTATCTTGGAGGACGACAAGACCATGAAAACGACACGAGAGGAGCTAGAACGCTGCAAAATCTGCGTGCATACAACATCAAGTCCGCCATCTTTAATTTTGCTGCCGCATGGAAGGAGATGAAGGAAACAACATTGGCTAATGGGTGGACACAGTTACTGAATGGGACTGAACCGGAGTACCGTTTCAGAGGATTTGAAACATCCGATCTCTGTGAAACCGTAAAGAAGGCTGGTGAAGAAGTAAACGAGAATGACAGAACAGTGGCTAAACTTGGACGAGGGTGATCCAGGCTACCAAATCCTGAGTCACGAAGAGATCGTGGAATCTGTTCTACACGACGATCAAGAAGATGGAGATGATGACGATGACGATGATGAAGAAACATCTGTTACAGGAGGCCCTAAATTATCAGCGATAAGAAACAGCATGGACGAAATTATCGCGTACATTGGGGAGTATTCAGATCCGGAAGTGTGTGCTTATTATGACCATTTTAGACAGTTTAGATCTTTAATAATAAAGAAGCAACATTCTAGTGGAAAACAACTGACTCTTGATGCTTTTATCCAGAATAAATAAAGGTGTGTACATAACATTGTATTTGCATGATATTAATAGTACGTATTAAAATACAGATAAGCGATGTTGTCGCTGTTACAATAGAAAACCACACTGGCAGTTTACCCGTTATTTAGAAACATGTTACTCACACCCCCTCTACTCATCCTTTGTCTTGCTGCCTACAGAAGGGTGCGAGCACTCGCGCGTGCGCACGCACTTACATTTTTTCTTCCTATTCTTTGTTCAGTTTGCTGTTAAAACGTACGGTTGCAGTCATAAATCATAATGCCAGAGTTAACAACAGCCAGGCAAACTGCTGTTGCTTACGCAGTAAACAACTCATAGATACCAAAAGCGTTCGTCCCGCCAGAAGTCAGGTATAACTACGAATTTCGTTAGCGCGTGAATGCAAGCCACATGCCAAATTAGCGACCATGTTTTTAGGAGTGCGGCTTGTATTCGGAACAATACGGTATTTGGATGATATTAATAATATTAAAATTTCAAGTGTTATAGGCCTATTTGATTTAAATATATCCTCAAAAAACAAAATTTGCGATTTAACAGACTTTCGATTTAACGGATACCCCTCAGCCCCAATTAGTCCATTAAATCGAGGGTTTACTGTATTTGTAAATTTTCCCAAATGTCCATTATGTTTCCTTTGTGTGGTATATGTTTTATTAGTGTCACATTGGTTATGTCTGGGAATTCATGTCCTGTGTTTATTGCATGTGTGGCTAAATTGGATTTATATATTTCTGGTTTTTTGTATGCGTTTAGGTGTTCAAAATAACGTTTTTTCCAGCTGTTTTTTTGTTTGTTGCAATCTTGGCAGTCAATTTTGTATATACCGTTAGTTGTTGTATTATCTTTGTTGTGTGGGGTATTTAGTTTTTGTAAATTATTTTTATTAGTTTTGGACAGGACGTACAGGATGGTACTCGAAATAAGGAAAAAAATATCTTGAGGTAAATTCATTATAAATATTAATTTAATGTATTGTATACATCAAGAAACGGACTGTAGCAGAAAGTGATTGTATATATATATATTTTTTACATTTAATATTTATAGCCTTTAATATATATATATATATATATATATATATCCTTATTTAGAATGATACTGTGGATTACACAGTTAGTCAAAGTGTTAAAAAGACATGGGTTGGACAATTGCAAAATCAAGGGGTTATACTTAGACGCAAAAGTGTTAACATTGAATTTGTTGAAGCAAACTAGTTCTTATTTGTCTTCAAGGTACGATATACCAGTTTAACTACATTTTGTGCATATTATTATGTAAATTGTTGTTTATAAATAGTTAATATTTCGTACACATAATTTATTTAAATGTGTTTTCTGAATAAGCACAGTATATTTTATATTCTCATTGTATAATAAATTTAATGAAAAAATACTTTACATCACCTAGTAAAAGTCGTATATAAAAGGAGGTTAATACAAGACGTGTATAGTTTTCAAAAATTTTGAGTTAAGGTCTATTTTCTGTGAAACATTTATTATTTTCAATATGAAAATTACTAAAGTAAAGTAAAAGTAAGATTTTATGATTCTTGTTGTTTGCCTTTGATATCAGTTTTGTCAAATAAATAGTGTAAATAGTTGTTTTTCTTGCCAAAAAGTATTAGTAAAGGGGTGGTAGCAAATATTCCATCACTATTATTGTTTACTGTATCATATTTGCTTTTTTCATAAATAAACAGTTTACTTTTTCTTTTCAGGTAAAATATGTCAGACAGGAATTAAAAGGAAATAGAAGTTTGAGAGAAAAAACATTATTGAATGATTGTGAAAAATGGCCAGGAAGCCAGTTAGCATTTGTAATATAAACAAAATTTCACCATCGTCGCCAAGAACAATATTGTCATCAAGAAAAAAAAATGAAGAAAGAGCCATCAAATGGGAATAAGATTGGAGGCAAGAACAAGATTAAAAAAATCTACATTCATTGATTTAGAAGATGTTCTTTTCTAATGGTGTAATGAATGAAGCTCGAGCATTAAACATTTAAACATTCTAATCAGTGGACCTGTGTTACAAAAAAAAAGATAGTCAGATTGCTGAAATTATGGAGGTTGAACACTTCTAAGCATCTAATGGGTGCTGGAAAACTTGAAAAAGAGACTTGATCTTGCGTCAAGAATTTGTGGAAATCAATCAGTGTTAGTAATATTATAATGTTAGTGACTCACTGGAGGAGTAAATTGAATAATTTAACTGAAGGCTATGAACTCCACCAGATTTATAAGTAGATCGGAAGATCAGATAGGTCTCTTCAACAGTCAGTTGCCTGACAAGACACTAGCTAGAAGAGGAGAAAAGTGCCATGGAGGGAAGCTCTGTAGGTTTTGTATTACTATAGTTATTGAGGTTAATGCCCAGGGGGATAAGCTTCCTTCCCTTGTTCTTGGAAAATACAAGGAGCCTTAATATTTTAAACATTTTAGAAATCTACCAACTGAATATGATGCAAATAATATTGCTTGGATGACAAAGAGATATTTACAAAATATTTATGTAGCCTTGATGCTAAGATGGGAGCACAAAATAAGATTTTTCTGTTTGTGAACAGGTGTGCTGCTCACATCAATCTGCCATTACAGCTGGAAAAACATTGCTATCACGTCACATGAGCTCACGTGAATTCACGTGATAGTAAAAAAATGTGAGAATGGGTTTTCAGCTTGAGTTAAATTGCTTGGAAACACCACTGTCTTCACGTCATATATATCACGTGATGTCACGTGACATAGCCGGCCATTTAACACCTCACGTAAATCACATTTTCTGTCCAACCACACTGTTGTGAGGCGTGAGGTGACAAGTACGTGAAAATGGAGGAGTTGTTAATAGAAAATGTGAGATTCCACGAAGATTAATGATATATAAATTACAGGTTTCTTTTTTTTTTTAATTAAAAAATGTGTTTGTTTTTTATAACAAATGATCAGTAATTGTATGTTTCAAGATGTTAAACAAATTTTATGCTTTTAAAAATACTAAATTTTAACAATTATATGATGCTTTAAAATATAATCAATTAAGATTCCAAGCCTTTGTTTTCGTTTATTTCACGCTTACCTTAAACATACGGCTAATAATCTCTCATGAAACTTATAGCATTTCGGATGTGGGTGTTCTTTTTTTGTATATCATCTTTAATAAATTATGTAAATAATCAAATTCTTCCTTATACAGTGTGAAATACATTTGAAATTTTGCTGGATCTTGTATTTTGTACTTTGAATCTTGTATTAGATTCTGAAAGTCACTTTTTCTTGTCTTTCTAAGTTTATGTCATGTATCCAGCTCCTTCTTATGTTAACTGATTTTTTATTAGGTAGAATTTTATTTGCGTTCATGCGTGTTCACATGAGTTTACGTGAGATGATGTAATATGAAGTGATGTGACGTGACATAAGTGTGTCTCTGCACTATGATTTCACGGTCAAGACAAGATCTGATCTCACATGAGCTCACGTGAAGTGATAGCAGTGTGTTTCCACCGTAAGGAACATAAACTTAATTTTCTTTCCTGCAAATTGCACTCGATCTTGGCATAATATGTAATTTTAAAGTGCAATATAACTAAAATGTTAATGAAAAAATATTAAACACTATTACAGAGAGACCAAGATAGTAGAGCAATAAAAATATCTATGACTGCTGCCATAATTACGTTGCCTCAGCATGAAGAGATGTAAAAGCTGAAACAATTAAGAAGAACTTTATAAACACTGGTTTTCAAACAGTTGGTTTTAATAAAGAAGTAGGTAAGATCAGTGATTCAAAGAATGGAATGTGATAGAAAACCAGGTGTCACTGTCCCAGAATAATACCGTATTGGCCTGAATATAAGACATCCTCACATATAAGATAACTCTGAATTTTATGAGAAGTTCTATGAGAAAGATAATTAAATGGCCTAAATACCATACCGTCAGGTGAAACTAAATAAATAATGGCTTTTTTACATTAAAGGTGAAATTATAAGTAATAAAATGCCTTATTATTTTTAGTCCCAGTCATCATCCTTGTTTTCTTCTTCTCAGAGTTCATCTTCAGTACGGCTATTGGAATCAGAATCGTAACTGGAGTCTTTCCACAAAATATCATCCTTGGTCCCATCCATGTTACTAGAAACACTACAATTTTAAACCCCTTTACAGTGGATTCAGTTTTGATCACCCCCCACTCCCGGAAAGATTATCCACTGGGTTAGTGACTGTACGAGGTGCTACCCAAAAGTTCGGGGAATTCACCAATAAAATTAAAGTTGCTTACCATAACTCCTAGTTTCTACCGTCTCCTTCGAAATAGTCCCCTTGGGCATAGATACAGCGATCCCAGCGTTTTTTCCATGATTCCATGCATCGCTGGAAGTCGGCAAGCATAAGCGTTCGAAGTGTCAAAACGACGGCCTTTCAAGTGAAGCTTCATTTTGGGGAACAGGAAAAGTCGCACGGGGTGAGGTCAGTCGAATAGGGTGGATGGGGAATCACTACCGTGTTTTTGGAAGCTGAACAGCTAACGTTGTGTGGGTGGGCGCGTTGTGGTGGAGAACCCAGCTGTTGTTCATCCAATTTTCTGGACGTTTGCACCTAATGCTCTCACGTAGCGGCTTCAAAACTTCACAATAAAACTTCCTATTGACTGTTTGACCAGAGGGGACAAATTCCTTGTGGATAATTCCTTTGATGTAAAAGAACACTATCAACATGGACTTCATGTTGCTACGAACTTGACGTGCTTTTTTGGCCGTTGTGAATGTGGCGACTTCGACTGCGAATACTACTGCTTAGTCTCAGGGTCATAACTGTAAACCCATGACTCATCACCGGTTATGACATTGGAGATGAAGTTGGGGTCATCTCTTGCTGCAATTTTCAATTCAGTGCAGACAGCCACGCGATGTTCTTTTTGGTCTCTGCTTAGCATTCTTGGTACAAATTTTGCAGCAATGCGTCTCATGCTCAAAATATCTGACAATATGCGTTGCATGGACCCATACGACATAATGGATTGTTTGTCTACGATCTGCAACAATTGCCTCTCGCACTTTCGCGATGTTTTCCGGTGTTTTGCTTGTCAATGGTTGTCCTGAACGCTCATCATCGTCAACAGACTGTCATCCATCCTTAAAGCATTTGTACCACAAAAAAAGTGTTACTTTGATTCATAGCATTGTCATCAAATGGTTCCACAAGCGTGTGATGGGTTTCTGCAGCAGTTTTTTTTTAGTTTGAAGCAAACTTTGATGCAGGTTCTTTGCTCCGTAAAATCTGCCATTTATAAAATCGCCACAACACTAAAACACAACGTTACAAAAACGCACGAAACTCAAGAACACAGCCTCTCACTGTCACAGCTGTTGGCACACTAATTCACAAAGGGTACTATTCACGCACACTAGCGGCAGCAGGTCATACCACAAATGGTTCACGTGTGGCATTCAAATTCCCTGAACTTTTGGGTAGCACCTCGTATGCTTGGTTTCTTCAACTTGCCTCTTGGACTCAGTGTATGGTTTCCATTGCCAGTCACTGTAGTTCTTCCGTAAGTGGTCTGAAATGGTTTGTTATGAACCACATCTAGAACTTGAAGCTAAGAAGTAATTCCTTCAGGAATTATAACAAGATCAGTGTTCATTTCTGCAACCAGCAGCTTTTTTATTTCTCAGTTGTGTGATCATGAAAAGCATCAAGATTAACATGACTCTCTGTCCTAGTAAAACACTTGGTCAACATCCCCAAACAACTTTAAGCCAATCTGCCTTAAATTCTTCCATTTTAGAGTCATCCACCCGTTTTCCTGTACTCTAAAAACAGTCCCAGCTTGTAACCGTTCCTTTGGAAGCATTTTTCTCTTCAAAATAACATATGGTGGAAATCTTCTATCATCATAGTAATGTGTGATTTTTCATTACCTGTAGATCTAACTATAACTGATTTTGCACCGTTCTTGTCCACAGTAATGCTTGATGGCATATTGGAGGTTGTAGGAGGCTTAAAAACTAAGACAATGGTACCAGTGTTGCGTTTGTGTGGCGATCAGAAGCCAATTTATCGGGGAAGGACACGTATTTTGGTGGTTGGAGGTTTTAGGGGGTGTCAAATCTAAGACAACGGTTCAGGTCTTGTGTTCGTACGGCGGTTGGTAGCTGATTTACTAATGAAGCATGTGAGGAGAGCTGTCGTGCAGGTAGACGGAATCTGTGCTTGAATTTAGGGGTTCATCAATTTCCCCTAAAAGGATAGTGGGGGAAATGGTTTCAAGTCATGCGGAAAACCTTTGAACGAATCCGGCCAAACCGATTTGTCAAACTCCCCAGTTGATGAAGTGGGGAGATGTCTAATGTCTCACGGAAACTACGAACAAATTTGGCAAAATAAATTCGTTCACAGAATGTGGCAAAATAGATTCAGCTGTGTGCCCTGTTCCCGTGTCTTGACCTTGAGCTCATTATAATGCGCTTGTGAAGTCGCACTACACACGTGACAAGCCTGTGCAGTGGTAAATCATACAAAAGACAGTACACTTTTGCAGGTACAAACACAAAATTTTTATGTGTTAGATTGTGCATATAAGATGGGTACAGTTTACAGAAGGGCATTTTAAGGAAAAAATCATCTTATATTAGGGCCAATAGAGTATTAATATTTATAAACTACACCTATATGGTCAGTTGAAGAAAAAAAGTTACCAAAATAATGAAAATGCTGGCAGTGGTGAAGAAGAAGAAGAAGAAGAAGAAGAAGAAGAAGAAGAAGAAGAAGAAGAAGAAGAAGAAGAAGAAGAAGAAGAAGAAGAAGAAGAAGAAGAAGAAGAAGAAGAAGAAGAAGAAGAAGAAGAAGAAGAAGAAGAAGAAGAAGAAGAAGAAGAAGAAGAAGAAGAAGAAGAAGAAGCCAAAATAATGAAAAAAATGCTGACAGTGGTGGTGAAGAAGAAGAAGAAGAAGGAGGAGGAGGAGAAGAACTAGTTTCTTCTTAATTTGATGCAACTGTAGGACTAAATGTGATTTGACAATATTATGTGTAGCATAGAAGGTGAAGATGATGTTCATATCCATGTACAAGAAATAGAGAAAAAACATGAAGCATCACTAAACAAACCTGTGCAAAAAATTTGTGACTTTTTCAAACAAATTTAAATATGTGATTGTTACAAAATACATACCTAGTTTAAAAACTTTTTTGAAATTTAATTAAGAAAGTTGTGTTAGTGGTTATAATCACAAACAGAATTATCACTGTTGCACACCACTATAGAAAAATTATTCCGATTAGCGCTTTCAAGCTTCACAGCTTATCGTCAGATCGGAAATGGAAAATGGATTTCCGATCTGACGAGCTGTGAAGCTTGAAAGGGTTAATAGGAGTAGTTTTTCTATAGTGGTGTGCAACAGTGATAATTCTGTTTGTTAAAATTTTTTTAATTCCAGAGACTCAGAATTTATAGTTATCACTTTTCACTACTAATACTGCTAATAACTACTACTAGTATAATCACTAACAGCTTTTTAGTACAATGTCAGGTTTGGTAACATAGCAAATTAAGTGTCAAACTAACTTGACTTTCATACTTTCCTTTGCAGCTTCTTATATTTGTTTTCTGAAGGTTTAATTAGGACCAACAGAATACTTAGGCGACAGAGGACAACAGCATAATGTAAAAATTTTGTTGGTATTCATAACTTTCTGTTAATTTCTTCAATTATCCCCCCCCCTGCATGGTCCCCAATAATACTGCTAATACTCTCTGATTCTCTACAAATACATCTGGCTACAAAGCCACATATCTATTTCCAAAGTTTTCCAGCCCTCTTCAGATGCTTGGAAGTCATAAAATCTATACTTTTAGTGGTTTGGCTTGTTTTTTCATACTGCTCCACTGATCAGAATGTTCATTTTACAAAATTCTTTCTGAATTCCTTACTATTTTTTTAATAATTGCATTTATTTTTTTAAATTTAAACTTTATACATTTTTTTTTCAAAATTCTTAAGTACAATATGCTTTTATTTGTATTGTATAAATATTGAGAATGGAATTATTGTTACTCTTAAAATTATTTTATTGTTTCTATCTAGTTCTAATGAGTGCATAATGGAAGCGTTACTACTTCCATCTAGTAATCTAGTAACTTCCATAATGAAAGCGCATTTTTTTATTAATTTTTTTGAAGTGCAGAACTAGAACTCACAGTTACATCGATATTTTTTAAAATCCTTTTTCACCGAACTATCACCGTTTTTCTTCTTCTTTTGCAATTATTTTAGGTTAATTGTTTTGTAGAGTTTTTTAATGGATTTTTGTTAAACCTTCTTTTTGTGTTTTTTTTCTGTAACAGTGCTTTTAAATGTCTATATTTAAATAACTGTCCATATTTATATTTTAATTTTTCAGTCTTTAAATGTTGGCGTAAATAAAGTTTTCTATACATCAGTATTCGGAATAAAGTTCAAGGAAGTTTTGTTATTCACTGTACACTGGTTTCTATTGTAATGAAAGAATACTTAATTAGTGTAATAAGTTTTTCATTTTTTATTCATAAATTTAGTTCTTAAAAGTTTTAGGATAACAAATTTTCTATAATTTATGACATATAATATTACTTTTTTATATAACATGCCGTAATATAAATCCTCGATATGCTATTAGTGTTGCGTTGTATTCGCAAGACGCAGACATGGTTTTCAAGAAGCTCAGGTTTAAGATTTATGAGAAGAAATCACAAACTAGCTCCAGTTATAAAGAGTATATATTTAAATATCTTTATATTTCATAAGTTAAACTTGAAACCTTGATATAAAGCGACCCTCAATATAAAGCACTTTTTGCTCAGTCTGATGAAGAGTGTTATATCACGGTTTAATTGTATATTGTGTATAGTTTTAAAATTTAGAGAATTAATGTACATAGATAACTGAAATTACATGAAATAATGGTCTGAAATTATTCTATATACTTTATATATAGTAACATTGTAATTCGCAATTAAGAGCTCTGTTTTATTGTTTATAGCTTTCTTCGGATTTTCCTAAACTTTGTTTTTACGTATAAAGTGAATTTTGCCAGCATGGATTCACCAACCCTAATATTTTGTAGGAAGATATCCAACAAAATATCCTTGTTGTGTTACGTTTGACACAGGAATGTGTTATATAACAGTGCCACATTGTTAAACCTTCAGTGTTATATTACGTTAAGTTACAGTGATGTCTTCAGTAATTAATGTTATTAATTTTTGCTCCATTTCAGGGAGGATCCGACGATGTGCTAATTGGAATGATTATGTTAAAAAAGAAGAATTAAATTTGTTAGAACAGGCTGTGGAATTACATGAAAAACCAGCATTTATGGTGTTCTTAGCATGTGCGTATATCGAGTGCACAAGAAGTATTTACAGAAATTTAAATGTTGATAAGGAATTAAGCCAAAAACTCAATAAGATGAATAGTCGAGCTAAAGAGCTGTTTACGTAAGTGAATCAAAGTGTTGGTACTCTAAATGAGTGTAATTGTCATTTACCACTGTCTGCCTCTTGGTCTCCCCCCACTCTCTCCCTCTCCTTATGTACAGCCGTTCAGCATACTATAGTACGGGACACATCATTGTAAGCTTCGAGGTGACGCAATAGTAACAGCTCTTCCCCGCCCCTCGCCCTACAGCGTTGTCGCGTGTTACACATGGTATGCATAGGTAACGGTGGGAGAGGAGGTCTGTTGCACACACTTCACATTCCATTGACATGTCATTCCACTTGCTACATGATAAACATCTCCATCTTCTCAACATTACCCACGTACATATTACATTCAGTAGCTCTAGGATTACGCGTTTAAACTTTTTATTAATTATTTTTGTTATGTTGTATTATTGCCGTTATTTAATAATTATATAAGGCTTATTCACGATGAATGATAATAATTTATAAATTGTTGAGGCTCCTCAAACTCCTACAATGTCATCAAACAGAGGAAGATCTGGTAAAAAGGACTTAGGGAAGCAAGGAAAACACATCATTGCCAATGTTTACAACTTTTTACAGAGTCTCGCGGACGATCCAAAAAAGGTTGAAACGTTGACTTTTAAAAGGGTTCAAGAGTTGACTGCCGAAGCTTGTGGAGTAAGTCGATCGACAGTTCAAGGCGTAAAGCGAGATGCAGATAAGTGTGAAGGAAATGAACCTAAGTTTGGTACGCCGCGGAAGCATTTTAAAAAGAAGCCGACAATAACAAATTTGGACAACTTCGACAAAGATGTTGTGCGAAGATGTGTTTTTAGTTTTTATGAACGTGGAGAATACCCAACATCTGGAAAAATCCAACAGCAGTTGGCTGAACAAATAAATTTTAGGGGCGCCAAGAAATCAGTGCAGCGAATTTTGAAACAGATTGGATTTAAATATAAAAAGTGTAATGACGGCCGAAAATTTTTAATGGAAAGAGTAGATATTGCTTGTGCTCGCGCTACTTTTCTGAGAAAAATGCATCAAATTCGGAATGGCATTTTAAAAAGGCCCATATTTTATTTGGACGAGACATGGGTGAACCAAAATCACAGCAAATCAATTTGGCAGGACCCAGAGGAAAGGGGTGGTTTAAAAGTGCCAGTCGGAAAAGGTGGGAGATTAATTGTACTTCATGCGGGGTCAGCTGAAACAGGGTTCGTGAAGGAATGCAAATTAATTTTCCACGCACAAAAATCTTCATTAAATACAGATTACCACAACGAAATGAATTCGAAACTTTTTAAAGAGTGGTTCGTCAACTTCCTCTATTTACTGGAAGAAAGTTCTGTCATAGTAATGGATAACGTGAGTTATCATTCCGCACTTGCTGAGAAAGCTCCTAAATCAAACTGGAGAAAATTGGAAATTCAAGAATGGTTGAGAAATCATAAAATTGAATTTTCTATGCAAGATACGAGGGCTCAATTGCTAAACAAAAACGAAATAAAAAATGCGCTGAAAATATATGAAATTGATCAAATAGCCTACGAAATGGGTCATGAGGTTGTACGCCTTCCACCTTATCATGCACATTACAACCCAATTTAGTTGGTGTGGGCACAGGTGAAAGGATATGTGGCCGATCGAAATAATACTTTTAAAATGGTCGACCTTGAAAGACTGATGGACGAAGCGATAGCTAAAGTAACGGTTGAAGACTGGAGAAAATGCGTCCAACATTCCGAAGAGCTTCAAAAGGACGATTACCAGAAAGAATGCCCTAGAGATTTGGCTATAGAACGTATGGTGATTGCAGTGACAGAAGAAAGTTCAGAAGATAGCGAATCCAGTTCTGATTGAAAGAATTTAAAAATAATTATAATGCTTAAATTTTTGTGTATATTTTTTATTATAATGTGTATAATTTTTCTTTACTAAATTTTTAAAAATGAAGTTTTTCATTAAATAACATATAATGTAACGACTGTTTTAAAAACAACTAAAATGTAAAGAGAATTGTCATATTACTAAAGAATAAAGAAAATAATTACTTACAAAATTGAAAACAACACAAAAATTATATAAAGAAAGAAAAACACAGTGGAAAGAAGAGGACTTATGGTGTGTGTGTGTTATCTTTATTGTACGATAATGCGCTGACGTATTCTCTTTGATCGTAGTAGCTCACCGATGTAGAAGCGTGAGGTGTGTGTGTGTGTGTGTGTGTGTGTTATCTCTATTGTATGTGAATGCGCTGATGTTGTTTGGCTTCGTAGTGTAACGCGCCCGTGAGTGTGAGTGAAGCGACATGGCAATACCGCAGTTACTATTGCATCACCTCGAAGCTTACAATGCTGTGTCCCGTACTATAGGAAGAAAGTGTGCACAGCATTACACTTTAGCTGCCCATTACTATTCCGGTTGTTATCCCAGGCACTCATTTCAACAGGACCTGGGGACTAAAAAAAAATGCATCTTGAATTTGTAGTGTCTGTGGGAACCGAATGTAAAACTCTAAATTAGTGGCTGGGTGCCATACCGACTGGTTTACAAAGGCCCAGTACTTCAAGTAATATGTCAGATTTGTCACCAGATATTCACTCTTCTGGAAACTAATTTGCAGTCCCCATCTTTTGTACACTGTACACAACTGCATAAAGTTTAGATCAGCTGTTATCTCGAGTCAAAATTGCCTGATCATCAGCAGAGCTCAGTGTGTTCAAATGATACCAATCATGCACATCCCCTGCAGCTGCATTTCTGGTTATTAATGCAAATCACACACACACACACATACACACACACAAACAATGTATGCACATGCGACAGTTAAAAATATTGTTGAAACAATGTAAAACAAATTATATACAAAAAAAATGTATTCTTGTGAAAAATAACAAATAATATTTAATATTATTAATTATAAAACACACACCCAAGATTGTGGCAACATTCTACAACTCTGCTGCTGTCCCTTCATTGTTTATATAGAATTTGACATGCATTTAATTTGTTCCACCATGGCTACATATTGATCAGACAGCTCCTGCATAATTGTAATGGAACACATATTATACATATACCTCGTAGTTCTTCGTAATAGCTCCCAGTATTTTACTTCTAGACACACAATCATATGCAATTTTTTATATGTATTTCACCATTAATTGGTATTATTCTGTGTATAGTTGCTGTAATGTCAACACAATAGCGTCCATTGCCAAGCCACTCTGAGCCTCACCTATCATATAGTACCTACGTCTTTCTGTAAATGTTTGTGCAGAATTATCTCAAACATCCTACTTAATGTGACATTTATACATAACCTATAGAAATTGGATCTTGTCTGCTTCCTTTTTAATATTCAGAGCTGGTATGAGAAATTTTCGTGTACTCAGTTGATCAATATTCGTGAGTTTTTGAATCTCCAGCAAGCAGTATATCCCTATATTTTATTATGTCCACTGAGATGGCACTCATCAGTTGCTTGATCAGTTTCCATTCAATAGACACTTTCTACTATAGCCTCTTCTGTAACCACATTAATTCCTTTCATTACCTTCACCTTTCTTATATCAATTATAAATTATTGTCCTTAACAACTGTCTGTAATGACTTCCATTTATTGTATGTCTGGTAGTGTACTTTCATTATCTCAATATTTGTTTTTGTACCTTTGTTTAGTACCAACAAATAACCTAGAACTACCCAATATGCATTAATTTGTGTGCAGGTATTTTTTTCAGCAGCAAATAATTTTTGCTAACAGGCTTACCTTTTTCCACATTTAATTCTTATAATATTCGAGCCTCGTTTTTGCAGCCTGTTTTAGTAGATATACATTTAAATTACATAGACTGTCACTGTCTATTTCATAATGTACAACTTGTGGGGTAATTGGCCATGGCCTGTCGTTAAATTGTATGTCTCCTAGCTGCCTTTTAAGCAGCAGGTGATCAACCATCTTCACAGCACGGACTAGCTCTGGAAACTGGAAATGCCCACTTAAACTAAAAGTTTTACATAACAGTCAATATACTTTACAGCAGATGTTTTCCTTTCGACAGTGTTCTACGTTCTTGTTTGGCCATATTGACCTTTGTCTTTCTCTATGGTCAGTTTGGTCATGTGAATAATTGACCATATTCTCTCATGATAACTCCCTTACATCATCGTTTTCCTCTAAAGGGAAGACTTATAATGTTAATCTTGTCTCATAAAGCCATCTTTTACTGTGTTGGTGCAGTAAGTAAAATTGTATCATGTGGCTTAACTGTTGTCCCTTTTTTGGATTTTGTTGCTCCTGCAGTTGGCAGCTTAACTTTAAATTGTTACGGATGGTGCAAATTCTCATAATGACGAATTCTAACTAATGAATGATGAATTCTTAAGGTTTTCACGGTCGGCTTCAACATTTAAAATTTCTCTCTGCCAGGCTATTAGGCCGTGATCGACTGCTTCTGTTGAAAACAGATGTTTTGGCCCTACCATCAGAACTTTTGTTTGTTAGTTCTGTTCATCATGGGTATGTACTTTTTGCTTTTCTGCTCTCTTTAATTAGGTTGTGTATAATGTTATTTTTAGTCCCACTATTTCTGTTTATGGCACATTTTTAATTGTGTATTTTCTAAAACTGTATTTTGTTCTCTCCTATAGTACATTGTTTTTTTTTTTCTTTTCTATTCACTGATTTTCACTTTCTGTATTCCCCTATCAATTCACATTTCATGTATCCCAGCTCCTCTTGGTATTGTGTTATTACAACTTAAACAGTAACAAAGCGTAACGTTTTTTGATCCGTTTTTTTAAGAACACTTCTATTCCCTTGCTATTTCTTTTTACATTTCAAGGACAAAATCTTGATGTGTTTTAAAATCTTTCAAGTCTTTGAAGATGAAAGAAAAGCTCATATGAAATGTGCATTAAGTCAGTATAATATATTTCGTACAATAGAAAATGAATAAAAAAAATACAATAATTAAACAAATTTAAGGCATGACAGCATTCTTGATTGTTTTCCTTAAGTTGATATTAATTTTTTTTTACAGGAGGTGTCTTGACCTGAAACCTTCCTGCTCACATATATACATCCGATGCGCCAATGGTATGATTAAGCTGCCAAAACCTTTTGTGGACAAAGATGTAGTGGAAAAATGTATTGAATTTTCACTGGAAAAGGCACCAAATAATGGAATGGCCCATCATGTGGCAGGGATGTTCGCTGAAAGACACAAATATGTAAATATGTTTTAAAACTGCTTTATGTGGTCTGTAACTGTTTGCTTCGCAGTTCGATCTAATGGACTTTAGTTGTTATGATCACTCTGTGAAGGCGTCCCAAGTGCTAGAAAAAATTTTCAGGCTGTTTTCAGTGTATGGCCCAGGACTCTGTGGTTTGTGTGTGTGTGTGTGTGTGTGTTGTACCATCTGCCATTACTGTTGAGCGAATGTTAAGCCCTTCATCATGAATTTGTGTTCTCCCTAAACAAACAATGCAATTATATAACTTTAATAACCTCATAAACTTGTCTCTGAATTTCAGCAGCACTAATGCTTTTTTGCTGACAGAAAATGTGTCACAGGGTAAATCTCATAGTTGGTAGAATTAGCTATTGTAACAGTTGTAAATCTGAATAGCTGACAGCTGAATATTAATTTATATTACAACATGCTGCCTGCATGATCCCACTTTGTTACCACTGAATAGTAATTTCAAAATGGACCTTACCAAAAAACATGCTTCTTAGTAAATAATTATACATGAATGAATAATACAACACAATGCAAAATTTATTTAAACTGTAGGTTGTAACTGTAAAAGTAAGAAGAGGCCCCAAAATACGAGGCCTGACAGTTAAGTTCACGAACTCACCAGGTGCCATTTAGCACTGAGGACAGCAATATACAAACAGCTCTGTAAGATTTAAAACCTTGGTACAGTAAAGCCTCGATTATCCGTGGTGCGGATTATTCGCGAGTGCCGCGAAAAATTATTTTAATTACGAACCTCAAAAAAACCAATTTTAATCCCAGCCAACAACAGGGAAAATACAATAGGCCCTATAGTGTGACAGTTGAAAATTTCTGACAGTTTTATTGTGCATTGTAATCCTATAGGCCTTATCGGAATTTTGTTTTGGCTCTTGCTCTTTTGTTTTGGTCAAGTTCACTAACCTTCCCCCTCTACGTACATATTCTCTTGGTCTGCCAGTGGTGTCAGTTGTCAGTAAGCGTGCTTAGTGATCAGTCGTGATCAGTTCGTTAGTTCCTGAAATTAATAATGGCTGAAAAACTAAAGAAGGTTGTGTTAACGATTGCACAAAAACTTGAAATGATTTCTAAAATAGAAAATGGCGCTTCAAGGAAGCAGATGTGTTTGAATTACGGGATCGGGGAAACAACAGTGCGAGACGTTTTAAAGCAAAAAGACAAACTGTTAGCCTTTGCATCAGTGTCGGACAGTGCTTCTGGGATGAAAAAACGAAAAACAATGAAGAAATCCACCTATAATGAACTTGACTCGGCATTAGCGGAATGGTTAGCTCAGGTGCGAAGTGAGGGCACCCCCGTGTCTGGTCCTACCATTGCAGCTAAAGCAAAAATCTTTTTTGATTTGTTAGGCCTGGAAGGAAATTTTGATGCGTCGTCCGGTTGGTTACATCGTTTTAAGAATGTCATGGAATTAGAGAGATTGGTCTACATGGAGAGAAGCTGAGTGGTGATCAACAAGCAGCTGATGATTTTCAACGTGATTTTGAAGAGTTTGTGTTGTCTGAAGATCTGTCATATGAACAAATTTATAACGCTGATGAATCAGGGCTTTTTTGGAAGTGTCTTCCCACTCGTACTTTAGCATTTGAAAATGAACATCAAGCGGCAGGTCACAAAAGTAGCAAGGAAAGAATTACAATCTTGCCATGCAGCAACACTGCGGGTAGTCACAAACTTAGGCTTCTTGTAATCGGTAAATCTAAGAAACCAAGGTCTTTTAAGGGGACAAGAGCAGAAAATTTACCAGTTGATTATTTCAACCAAAAAAAAAGGTTGGATGAACCAGCAGATTTTTCAAGAATGGTTTGAAAACATTTTTGTGCCTCAAGTACGTAAACATCTTGACTCAAAAAATTTGCCAAAGAAGGCTGTTTTGTTAATTGACCTTCACACCCAGCTACATATGTGCTTAAATCTTCTGACGGGCAAATCTTTGCAAAGTTTTTGCCCCCAAATGTTACTGCACTGATACAACCTATGGACCAGGGAGTCATTGCAACCATGAAGAGAACATACAGAACAAAGTTGTTACTGTCAAAAATCGAAGAAGGCTGCGATCTCAAAGAATTTTAGAAGAATTATACAATTTTGGATAGCATTTACGATATTGCGTCTGCATGGGATTACATCAAACCCTCAACCCTTGTTAAATCATGGAGAAAACTCTTTCCGAGTATCGAAACAAATGTCAACCAAAACATATGTGAAGAAGAGAATGAAGTCATCCCGACTGCTACACTTGTTGACTTAGTGACATCCATTCCGGGAGGTGAGAATGTCGACGAAGAGAACATAGAAGAGTGGCTGGCATGCGACGCAAGTGAGCCGGGGTTTGAACGACTGACTGACATAGAGATAACGAACAAAGCAATGGGAGTGAACGAGAACGAAAAAGAACAAAGTGAAAGTGAAGAAGACGAGGCGCCTGCGCGGATGACACACGAAACTGCTTTACAGCACGTAGACGGATTGCTTCAATATTTAGAGGAACAAGACGACGCACATCTGGCAGAAAAACTCATGTTAAGGAAAGTACAATCTAGAATAAAGAAAAGGTGTTTCCAAAGCAAGAAGCAAAAACGAGTGACTGATTTTTTTAAAAAGGCGTAACTGAACACTTTTTGTTAACAGTACAGTATTGTTTTTTGTTTACTGTTCTTTATTTTAGTGATTTAGACGTAGAGCAAAGGTTTCTGCTGTACTGTACATATTTTAAAAGTTTTACATATTATGTTTTTGTACAATAAAACATAGTTTTTATGATGAAATTTTTTTTTTCGTGTTTACACCTCATTTTTAGTTTTTTTTTCGGGTTATCCGCGATTTTCACTATCCGCGGTGCCCTTGCCACCCAATTCCGCGGATAATCGGGGCTTTACTGTATTTCAGTGTCTCACAGCAGTGTTCGTGTTGACTCATGGTGGAATTGTGCTGAGTGGTGTCCATTGTTGTTTATGTTTGTGTGTGTGCGCTATCAAGAAAATGTCTGGGCTGGAATTAGAGCAACGAACAAACATAAAATTTCTGGTGAAACTGGGCAAGAGTGGGAGTGAATTATGGGAAATGTTAGTGCAGGTGTATGGTGAGAATGCCATGAAGAATGGCAGTGTACAAATGGATTAAACTGTTTTCTGAGGGGAGGGAACAAATGACTGATGAAGAAAGGGTTGGGTGGCCAGTAAGAAGCTGAATGGACGAAACATTGGCAAAATTCGTCAAATTGTGCGTGCAAATTGGCGACTGATCGTGAGATCCATAACAGACCAAGTGAACATTGATAAGGAAACTGTTTGGACAGTTTTAACTGAAGACCTTGGCATGCGCAAGGTGTGTGCCAAGATGGTCCCAAAGGAGCTCACCGATGAACAAAAGCAAAGGAGGGTTGAACTGTCCATAGACCTGTTGGAGAGGCAAGACGATGTTTTGGGCTGAATCACAGGTGAAGAAATCTGGATCTTCGTGTATGACCCTGCGACAATGCCCAATGGAAGTCACCTGATTCTCCATCACCGAAATGTTCCATCAACCAAAATCAAAAATCAAAATGTTGATAACCTTTTTTTATATCCGAGGGATTGTTCACTATGAATGTTTACCACCAGGACAAGCAGTTAACCAAGTGTACTGTTTGGGAGTGCTGCAAAGGTTGTGTGAAAAAGTGAGACGCAAAATAACCAGAAATTTTTGCCAACAAGTTATGGCTCGTGCATCATGACACTGCACTGCATACACGGCATTGCCTGTATGGGAGTTTTTGGCCAGGAAACAAATAACTTTGGTAGACCACCTGCCATACTCACCCGACCTTGGCCCCAGTGACTTCTTTCTTTAGCTGAAATCAAAGTAGTTTTGAAAGGAAGACATTTTGATGACATTTATGGCATTACGGGTAATACGACAGCCGTTGTGAAGGCCATTCTAGAAAAAGAGTTCCAAAATTGCTTTGAAGGGTAGAGTAGGCACTGGCATCAGTGTATAGGTCCCCAAGGGGAATACTTTGAAGGGAATATAGCGGTATTCAGCAATAAGATATGTAGCGTATTTTCTAGGTTGAGTTTGCGACCTCATATACTTACTGTACAGAAGCCCAAAAACCAAAAAACCATAGTTGCCACTCACGTTTGTAAAAGCAGCATGTGAGAACCACATCACTGTCCACATTAAATAAAACAAATCAAAACACTAAACTACAGCAAAATCCCCATAAAGAAATTACAATCCAGATCCGTTAGAGAAACCTGTTGAGAAAAGGTTAGGTTAAGGTAAGGTTACACTAAAAGGACTTAACTCATGTTTTTTGTTATATAGAGTATTTTTTTAAATCTCCAATTATGAATTTAAAAAAATTTGTCCTGAATTGCAATTTAAATTTCAACTACAATTCCAATTGCAATTATTCATAATTCTCTTCCCAAAATCTTACTCAGTATAAGGGTTATTCAAAAGAATGAACCGATTTCATAAAGCAATATTTATTAAGGAAAAGTAATACAAAATTCCAACCAAATCACAAGTATTCTAAACATAATCAAGTGTTATTTCCTGTCTTACAAGTATTCAAAAAGAATGAATTGATTTCATGATACAATTTTTCAGTTCTCAAGCATTGTCATGAAATGATGAGTCATTGACCATTTGAAAAGGAGGTTTCTAAGTTTCAAATGGCTGCCACACGAGTGCTGTAATTGCGTCATTTCCTCAGCAGTGCTTGTTTATTTGTTTACACTCGAAATGATGAGTCAAAAGCAAAAAACATTCTGTGTTCTCAAGTTCAAAAAACAAAATCAGTTGTCACAGTTCAGCTTGCTTTTCGAAGGCAATTCACCCTCTCCGAAGAACATTAGATGGTGGTTTCAACAGTTTGAAGAGAGTGGATGTTTGTGAAAAGAAAAATCCAGGATGACCATGAGTTTCAGAGGAACAAGTGAAGAGAATTTGTGTTGCATTTGAGCGGAGCCCACGAAGTCCACACATCAAGCTAGCCATGAGCTTGTGATCCCACAACCCACTATCTGGCATGCGCTAAGAAGACGTCTACATTTGAAACCATACAGACTGTGAAAATTAAAGATGAAACCTTCATTTCACGTTTAATTTTTTAATTTTCAGTGATGAAGCGACCTTTCACTTGAATGGGTTTGGCTTGCATGGCGTCAATCATCACAATGTGCTCATTTGGGGCACAAATCACCTACTTGAGAAAGTTGAGCATGAAAGAGATTCCCCTAAGGTCAACGTCTTCTGTGCTGTGTATAAGGACAAGGTTAATGGTCCCTTTTTCTTCGAGGCAAACACTGTTACAGGACAAACCTATCTCGACATGCTTCAACAGTGGCTCTTGCTGATAATGCAAGCAGATTCAGATGACTTCGTTTTACAACACGATGGAGCACCGGATGGTTCAAGCTTTTTTGAATATAAAAGGGCTTGCTCTTTGTGGTTGGCCTGCGAGTCTCCAGATCTCACTGTATGTGGTTTTTTTTCTTGTGGGGTTATGTAAAAGAGTTTGTTCTTCCACTACTACCCACCTTGATGACCTTAAACATCGAATAACAACAGCGATCAACTCAGTGGGTCGTGATATATTACTATGCATCTGGGAAGAATTCTCATATCGCCTTGATGTTGGCCGTGCTACAAGTGGTGGCCACATTGAACACTTGTAAGACAGGAAAGAAAACTTGATTATGAGTAGAATACTTGTGATTTGGTTAGAATTTTGAATTAGTAAAATATTGCGTTAGAGATCGGTTCATTCTTCTTGAATAACCCTGTATATAATTCACTTTAAAATTTCACTAAAATTTACTTCACACAATTCTATTGAATTATTCCAAATACTCTTTTATGTTAACTTGATCTATCTTTTTATATCACACCATGAGGCAATACTGAGCTCATATCTGATGGGAAGTATTCTTTGTAAACTTGAAAATTTATCATTATTTAACAACTTATTTGAATTTTTATTATATATTTTTTGTAGTAAACTTATAGTTTTTCAGTTTAATACGTATTCAGTGTCAAACCAAAATCTGCACTTTGTAACAATCTCTCTTTCATACACTGTCTACTTTATTTACCCCTCACGTGCTCATTTTTCTGCTCGCAAATTTAAATTAACTTGTTTGTGAAATGTGAAGAGGTTTTTTGTTGGTCAGGCCAGGATAGTCCACCTAGAAAACAGTGTTATTACGCATGTAGGCTAGGCAAAACCATTCAGTCACACTTGTGGTAGCTGATGCATAGTCAAATTTTCAAGCAGTTTTTATGACATTTCCAAACTTTAAAAAAATTCAGTTGAAATGTTTTTGGGATTAGTACACACCGAGTACGATTCCAAATATTACATAATTTGTGAGTTGGTTAGATCCAGTTCTTTGTTCTAGGCCACACCCTAGACTTGGTCACATTTTGGTTTAGTTTTTACACTTTAATTTTGATACTAAATCACTTTTTGATATTAAATCTGACTGAATTTCTCTCTCCCAAAATCCAGCAGTTGGGGCAAGAAACTGAAAATTAATATTGTTAGTTATATTGGCCATAGCGAAGGCCCTGTCTGCCTTGTGGTATGACTCCTTCAGCATGAAATATTGATATTCCTTGTGAAGCAAGGATCTAGTGCAGATGAAATTTCAGTCATAGCCTGAATTAACATGCTGTGGGCATCTGTGCAAACTAACAAGGAAGTGATGACCATCATCGTAAAAGAATTGAGTGGATACATCCAAAGTAAGTTCCATGTGAACCACTTGGTGGTCATTCAAATGAACAGACACACGCATGTATTGATTTGTGAGGCCTTATGCAAGGCCAATGTTCTTAAATAGTAAGGTCCTGTATAATCAATTCCCACATTGACAAAATAAAAATGAAGGGGCTGAGCAGACAGAAGGTGAGTCCCATCATGATGGGTGGCGCTTGACCCAAAAACACAGAGAGCTTCGATTGAGACAACTCTTGGTGGGCTGATGCACAGATAAGATCCAGTAAGACTTGGGTAACTGACTTTGAGTTAGCAGTGGACCAGCAAGTCCTAACCAATCATAAATAGCTGCACAAATAAATCGATGCTTCTTAATAAGGCAGTAAAATTAAGACAGTGTGAAGGAACAATCATTAGAACTCGACCCCAACATCTTATTAACACAAGATCATCAGCAAAACGTGCAAGCTGTTGGATTCCCCGGCGAGTTGTATGACCGGCCACAATATCCCAGAGTTAAACAGGAAAGGAACAAGCCTGAACACACTGACATATGTATTTAATGGCCAGCTGTGTGAGGGCAAGAAGTGATGATAGTACAGTCCCAAATCGGTTCCAGAGCCGTCTTACAAACAAACTGAAGATTTCCACCATATAAGGCTAGAGGGCAGTGTTTGTACAAAAGGCAGATACAACTGCAGACACAGAGGACTGATATTCAGGGTGTAGCTCTAAATCACCATTACAGTTACCTGGTAGAAGAGGTGATGACCTAGTGGACTGGTCTTCAAGAAGAAATAGAGGACCAGACCACAAATTATCATCAACAAAAGCTTCAGCCAAAAGACCCTGGGAAGCACAGTCAGCAGGATTTAAAGGAGAAGGTTTGGGCCACCAAGGAGGCAGGGTCATCCAAACACGAATGATAGCCATCCAATTCCTCACTAAATTTTTTAAGTTTGTTGGCTAAATTTATCCAGTGTAATATAATCATGGAGTCAGTCGAGAGGCAAAACAGACTAAAAGATCGAAATAATAGGAAGAGAAGTACAGGATGATGCACCAATTTGGCAACACAGTAATTCAAAGAGAGGGATAGGGGACGATTTCAGAGGTGTCACGTTGGTCTTATCTGCCACCAGATATGAATGACACATGGCCTTTGGCCAGACACCGAATATAAACAAGTTGTGTATCCTACTGTAAATCCATGAAGGCCATACTTGTGAGACAACAGCAAAACAATAAGATGAGGCATCACAAGAGTATTGAAAGTAGAAAGAGAATGAATATTCACATAATACATATAGAAGAGGAGTTTCCCAATCCAGGAATAAACATAATAAGAAATAATAAAAAAGGTGACTTAATATTAAACATAATAAACTTAATAAGAAAGGTGACTGGGACTATCACCATACAATGAATAGTAATTGAAAAACTAATAGCCTATTGGATGAATTTTTAATTAAAAAATTATGTTATCCCATTGAGATTAACAACTTTACTAATAGTTATTTTTTAACAACTTTACTAATAGTTATTTTTTATTTACTGTAATTGTTAATATTAGAATTAAATTATCCTCTATTTGAAGAAAGTTTTAAATGTAAAACTAATGGCTTGTATATTGCGTATACTAAGTATATGACTTAATGAAGTCTGTGTACGAGAGTACTAAAAACGTCTGTAATTCAGAGTTTCACAGATCGCATTCTGCTTTTAATGATTTAAAATATATGTTGTGACGGCAGCGAGGCAAACATCTGCTCTCAATACCAGCCGAGAGGTCGCACGTGACACCTTATGAGCTTGCTGCAAGCCAATCAGGGATCAGCAGCACTCTGATAGGCTCATGCCACACCAACCTGTCAGGGTATAAAAAGACCACTGCTATAATTTTTGGCGCACTACATCGGACGCCACGGAGCCAACCAGACGGAACAGGAAGAAGAGAAGAATGGACTTTTTTCGCTCTCTTGCCCTGTGAAGAACCAGCGATGGACATCGATTGGGACGGCAGCAGGCTCTACATACCGATGGAGGACTGCAGTATGCCATGAACAGCGGGCAAAGCTGCCGAACATCACAGCATGGCTCAGGCGGGACATCATCTCAGTTAGCATTCTCGCCACACGGCCCTTCTAAGGGTCACAAAAAACGAAGAGGTGTATGATTGGCGCCATTTGTCCTGTGACAATGTATTTATGAAATAGTACCATTACTTCTCCACTCAAGTGTTCTTTAAACTCAGACGCATAAAATTGGTCGTGGCACCTACTGCAGGATAAAACTTAATGGAATAGGACAGTGTCTTTCACAAGTAAGTTTGTGTATTCTGTGCTTGCAGAGGATGAATGGTTGGAGACTGATTTTGTATGAATTTGCTCGCTGGTGCATTCTTAACATAAAACAATCCAAGTACACACCCCCTCCATCCCCTGCCTTTCACTCAACCTCACACACTCATATTACTGTAGTGTACACTGAGGCAATGTCTTCTTGTCTATTGTGTAGTTTTCCTTGTACGTTCTGCATCATACTTTTTTTTTCACACCATGTGTACTTATAACTAAAATGTCTTCGAAAAGAAAACATGTTGTGTTGTCAGTGACTGGCAAAGTGAAAATTATTGAACAATTAAGCGAAGTAGTGTCTGATAAAAGAGTTAGCTGAAATTATTAGGCACATCCACTATTTGCTATAAAGAAAAATAATTCTTCAATTTTGAACTTTGTTTTTGTTTGGTAACATGAAGACTGTCCAGAAAGAAAAGATGAGAACTGCTGAAAATAAAGAGCTAGAAGATGGAGTTTTTACTTGGTTTTTGCAGCAGCAGTCAATTTAAAATCTATCTACCCCATTGTATATAAAAAAAATGAAAATATTTGCTGAAAAGATGAAAAGATTGATGGTTTACTCGAATTTAAAGCCAGTAATGGTTGGCTTCATAATTTTAAGTCTAGGGATGGTATTTAGAAGGTAAATTTGAGTGGCAGAGAACTTTCTTCTTCATTGAACAATTGAAAATGAAAACCAGAAACTACGATCCTGAATTCCTGTACAATTCCAATGGAACTGACCTAAATTGAAAGGCATTAAGCTTTACAACTTTGGCTTCAAAGAGAGAAACTAGTGCTCGTGGTCACAAAGTTACTAAAGACCGTTTGACAATGCTTATTTGTGCCAATTATTGAGGAGTCATCGGTTCGATTGGAAAAATCTAAAAATTCTAGAGCTTTTCAGAAATGTTAAAAAACTCCCACTGGTATAACAAAAATCAACCGAAAGCATGTAAGATAGCTGCATTGTTTTGAAATCCTGTAACAGCTAACCAAATACCATGACCGATACAGTGAACATACAGAGGATGCAAACATAAATTGTAGTGTCTATACGTGTACCACTTGAGTGTAACACTACAATAACAGTCGTGTTACAGTTAAAAAACTGCTTGAGTATGAGTTTACTAATGCAGTACGTACATCCATTTTGGTTTACTTAGTTTGAACTGAATTTAAAATCATAGTGGCCATTTTTTTGACCCAAGAATTTCTCTTTCACAATACCGTAATTAGATACAGTTTTTTTGCATAAATACAGTAAAGTTTTCTTCAAAAGACTGACTGTTGTTATTTTTTTGGTGTTTGCTATACTTAAAAAATACACATGTGCAAGAATTATGTTAAAAGTTTAAAACAAAATGATTTTTTTACTTTCCTTGTTACAGGATATTGAGATGGCTATGTATCATTATAAAATTTCATCAGACCTATGTGTATTTGGAGCTACAGCAGACTACATAAGATTGAAATACACGTATGACAAAAATTTTGATCTCCTAAGTGCTCTTGAAAAAATGTTGAACAATACAGAAGCGTTACCAAACAAACATAACACATTGTCTTGTATAGGATCATATTACCTGTTTTTAAAAAGAGATCTGATCACAGCACTTGAGAAGTATGGACAAATTATGGATGCAGACCCTGATTCTTCTGCCCTTAAAGTATGTGAATCTTGTTTTTTAAATTGTAGTGCACTTGTAATTCAGGCTAGTGGTGTGTGTGTGTGTGTGTGTGTGTGTGCGCGTGCGCGTGCGTGCGTGCGATGAATGTCTGATTACAATGGAAACAGATAATTGAAACATTATAACTAACACTGTTCTTAGATGGTTTAACATGATTTATTATTATTTTTTAACACCAAACGTTTCTCCAATCTGTGATGAGCCATCCTCCGTTACCAAGAAAAATATGATGTGTTGTGCTTAAAACATGTGTTTCCTGTGTTTTTGTTAATAGATCAACACATAAAGTGTAGTTTTGAATAGTGAAAACCATGAATATTTGCAAGCTAAATTATTCCTTAGGCTTTCACGGCCGGTGTCATTTGAATTATGCATGATATCCGGGCTGTTTGGCCGTGGTCCCTGGTTTAAAACAAAACCAAACGTTTCCGCAGCTCCACTGGCTGCCATCATCAGTGGTATAAAATTTCCCATAAGTACTTAATGCGATGCTTTCGCCCCGCTGATTCATAGCGATCGCAGCATGTGTGATAGCTGTCATCGTGCGGTGTGTACGGAGTTCCCTGCTCATGCGGCCAGGTGTACATTGGTACCACGAAGCGCAGCGTCCGCACACGCGTGGGTGAACATAGCCGTTACTGTAGACTGGGACAGCCGGAGAAGTCTGCCGTGGCCGAACACGCGCTCACCAATGCCGACCATCGGATCCGTTTCGATGAGACGAAATTCTTGTCGGCGGTGAGTGATTACTTCCCTCGTCTTCATATGGAGTCCGTCTTGATTCAGAAGCATGCTGCGATCGCTATGAATCGGCGGGGCGAAAGCATCGCATTAAGTACTTTATGGCATGGCGCGATGCGAGCCTCTCACACACCTTCTTGTTTCTGGTTGGCCGGTGATGCTGTTCTTACCTGTGCGGGGGTTGCAATTAGTAAACAATTAGCACAGGTAGCATTGCGGGGAATCAGCAGCCTTCCCCACAGTATTTCTTGGAAAACAAGTGAGTACGTAATGGCATAGCTTGGTGCGAGCCAATCATACACCATCTCTATTGTGATTGGTTGATGGTGTCATTTTTACCTGTACATGGGACTTTGCTGAATTTATATGTACAGGTAGCATGGCAGGACAGCTTTAGTCTATACCACAGTACTGTGGGCCTGCACGTAGACACCCAAAGTGCAGAAATTTTATACCACTGATGATGGCAGCCAGTGGAGCTGCTGAAACGTTTGGTTTTGTTTTAAACCAGGGACCACGGCCAAACAGCCCGGATATCATGCATAATTTGCAAGCTAAATTAATTGAAGTATTTCAGCATCTGTTTTTTTTCAGGCACACAAACCTGTATTCTTGAATATGAAAACTCCACTGAACATGTATGAAATACTTTGTACAGAAGTACATTCAGAATTGAGTAAAGACAATTTAGCCAAAGAGGACAGAAGTTTATTGAAAGACTTTGAGAACAAATTGAATAAATTTGATCCTACATTATCAGAAAAATTTGCTGGTGAGCCAAGTCGAATACAGGAGATAATGGAAGAGGCAGTTGTGTTAACTGAGAGGTACAAAGGAATAGTAAACAAGCAACAAAGATATAATAGGAAAGACAGTGGCACGTATCAATCAAATGCTGGTAGTAGTCTTAGGGGTACAGGAAACAGAGGTAGAGGCAGAGGACGTGGAGGACAACAGAATGTAAGAAGACAGAGTAATCCAAATGCCAGTATGTCATGGAGAAACAGGAGTAATGATGCAGAAGACTCTGAATTGGTAGAGGCAAGTGGTGAAAGCGTGACAGATTCTACCAGCACAGCCAACCATAATATCAATCACGCAAAGAGACATGACAATTTCAGTAATTATTTGCGACCTAGTGGGAAAGCAAGAACTGTGAGTAATGGGAACAATGAAAATGAAGATCCTGTTGCTCATAAAGAGTTTGATGCAGAGTGCAAATCTATACAGAAGTTCCAAAAAAACAGATCTGTCCAGACAGTCAGAGATCCATATGGTCCAAATGAAGGTGGTGTGCAAAAGTCATTTGAAAGAAAACGAATCCCTGACAAGAAATGGGCTACAAAGTATACCAGTGAATTTGAATGATCGTGTTTGTATACATCTGTATATATAAATGTATGTACATATGTAAACATGCAGCTTGTAAATTTTTTATCTTTTATACTCTATATGTATATGCCAGTATGCTGTGAATTGATACATAAATAAAGTTGTATTAAACTGTTGTTCGTGCACTCCATGTTACCTTGTGATACACCCTCAATCAGAGGAACTTAACATGTTTTGTTGTACAGACAAATCTCATTCCACATTCGATTTATAATCACCTTACCACCAGGCCTGAAATCTTGTGACCTGAAATTTTTTGAAAGTGACTTTAAAATAGTTTTTTGGGAAAGCTCAAAAAGAAGACATAAATACTTACAAAAGTGGCTCAAAAATTTAAACAGAAATATCTTTTTATCCATTGAAGTAGTTGTGCATATTTATGCCGAACGCAATCTCGTGACATACAATACACAAATTTATTAAATGGTGATGTTGGTAAATACAAATAAACAATAATAAACAGAGCTGCAAATTAATCTTTTTTACAGTGTTTGCATAATACTACATATTGTAACGATAATTACAAATATATTTTGTTACTATTTATAAATTTATGTTTGTGTAAAAAAAAATTTTTGTTTATAATTTTTTTTAATTTATAATTAATTAAAATTAATTAATTAATTATGTTCTGTGGTGTTCCGAATCTTTTGTTAATTGTTTTAACGACTTTTCTGTATTTTTAAATTCTCTCGCCACTTGATAGAATTGTCTCCTACTACAATCGATATGTGAACTTTTTCTTATTTGTAGGTTATCTTCCTTCCAGGTGGTGAAGTTCTGGTAGTTAATTCAATTAAAATTAATTATTACGTTAATTATCTATTAAGAATGAAAAATGTTCAATTTTGTAATATATAAGAAATTTTATTAGCAAATAGTTATTATTCGACTCTTTATCGATTTATGAATCGATTCTCAGGGTATCGTTAATTTGCACAATTATTTATATTAGGATTCTTTTAACAGTTATTTTATGGTAAAGTCAGAGAAATAAGGGCAAAATATGAAAAGTATAACATTAAGAGAAATAAGGGCAAAATATGAAAAGTATAACATTACAATATATCTTATCTTAAAATTTAAAAGCACATATATGACATTCAAAATATAATGTTAAATAAGAAATTGTCAGACCAATGCAGCTTCGTAGTTGGAGTCGCATTGAACTGTGGGAAGAAAATGGCCGCTCCTCGTGTACAGTTGAGAGACGATCACACCTCGCTGTTTCAGAGTTTAATAAAAGATGCTTTCCCTCTGAATTTTCGTCCTTGTAGCTGCAAATCTTCCTTCTTGTGTTGGTGGAGTGTTTCTGGTTCAGTGTTAGTGTTCTACTTTGAAAAATAGTGTAGTATTAAGTCTATTTCACTTTTGTCTGTTAGGCCAATATTTGCACTTTTGTATTGTGGTGTGTTTTTACTGTTTTAATTGTTTAAATGTTATATTCACTGGTGTTCTGTTCTGTGTAGTATTAATTTTAATGTCTGTAAGTATTTATTTCACTGATTTTCCATTTAAAATGTGTTTTTACCGAAACTCGTTTTTCACTTTAGGCTTATAAAACATTCGCCATTACTGTAGTAGACATTAGGTTAAGATTTACTAAGATCTCGCATCGAGTGTATCATTCAACGTCTAATAATCAACTAATTTACTTCCTTCGTCTTCGGCTAAAGTCTTAGCCAAACCAATATTATTCAATACATTGTTCCAAATTTATTTGCATCCTGTGCATGTGAGAAAGTTACATTATATAACTGATTATATTTTTGTTATTCTTCAAATTTATTAACTAGTAAATACATAATCTTCTTCTTCAGTTCAGTCTGCTTAATTTGATACCAAATAGTGTAGTTTTATTAAGTTTTTGATCTAAAATGGTATTTTTACCTCATTTTGTAAAGTGTAAGTTTCAAAAATCACTTCCTGTCCTTGTATTCAAAATGATGCCATTTTACAAGTTATATTAATGATTATATTAAATCTCAGATTGTAATAAAAGGTTCATCTTCCCTTAATTTCTTGCAATTAGATTAATTGGTTATGTTTTAAAATATTATACAGTAACATATGACTCCCCTCTCTGAATTTTGAGTTTTTACATTTCCATTTTTAACAATAATTCTGGCTATAATTTTACAGAATCTTTCTTAACTATATTTCCAATTACATGACTTTATTACTGATTTACCTTATATAAATTCCTTCAGTTTAATTGTATTTCTGTACTTATTTTCTCAGTTTTGATGATGTTTAGTTTTTAACATTTGGCCTAGATTTCTAACAGTTTTTACATACAAAGTTTTTTAAATAATACATATTGATTTATACCCTCTCTGACTTTCATTGCTATTGTGACATAAATTAACATTTTCTTATTGTAAACAAAATAACAATTAGTATATGGTTCATACTATTAATACATAACACCTAATTCAAATTAACATTTGTCTTTCCAAAATCAGACATTTTATACTTAATGATTAACAATAATACATAATAGATATATAATAAATAAAGGATGTTGTTTAATTCTGACATCTTATACTTGATTATTAACAATAATACATAATAAATATTTCATAAATAAAGAATTGTCAGATATTTTGTTTTTATAACAATAGTTAAACTCACCCTATCTATATTTCATTATCTCTAATAGAATGCACTCCCATTACCTGTTTCAAAGTTCAATTCACATTGTAATCAGCAGTCATAGTTAGAGCGTTTTTCTTTCCTGTAGTGTACGGTATATCGTGCAGTTCAGTTCTTTTTCGTTTATACCCGCATACCGCAAGAATAGAAAGACTATTCAACGCTCTTGTTATTTTACTTTGTGCTTTTTTTTCATGTGTTTATTTATGTGTTTAACGTTTGTTGGGATATTATTGTTAAGTTTAGGTCTGCCTAGAAAACACCAAAGTGTTGCTTACAACAGGACATTTACAACGCACAAGGACAAGGTCAGTAAACGCTTAATTTTTGTGCATTGCTGATTACATGGGAATAAAGCCTTTTAACTATTTATTTTGACAATATACAGTCCACTGCAAATCAAAAAGAACCCCACATTTTTGGTCCGTCCAGCCCGGATAGCATCTTTCATTCAGAATCCAGCACGTTGGAAAGCAAGATTTTTATTAATTATTACGCTCTTTATTATTATGTTTATTGAATTATTGTAACGCTTAAATAAAAAAAAAAAAAAAACGTTATTTACTACTGGCAAGTATTGCCAATACTCGGTGCTCTTTTCATTTTGTTATGATTTTCTCTTGTTTTTTCATGCAAGCATAGTTTTATTGATTCATTGTGCAGCGTGTGTTATTTCATGTTTTATCTAGCAAGCATAGTTCTGAAGTGTAGTGTGTTTCTTCAAAACCGACCTCTGTATTAGTTTCTAAAATACAGTAGCCATATTTCTTTATTACCATATTACCATTATTATTGTCATCTACGCTATTGGTATTAGAGTGATAAAAAATAAATAAATTAAAATTATTTGGACTGGAAATTACGGAATAGTGGAAGAACATTGTGAATTACAACTTTTACTCAGAACTCTTTTGTTATTTATATCTGAATCTGTTTTTTAAACCGAGTGTATTCATAAATTACCAAAATGAGATTTTCTTCTTTTGTGAAGCAATGTGAACTGATTGAGAGTAGGCTTCATAATATTAACAAGCAAATTGTTGCTCTTGAGGTTATTGGTATAGGTAATTTAACTGAACAGCAAACACAAAAAGTTAGTTTCCTTAGTTCCACCGCAGAAAATAAATATGCTGAATTTGAAAGGCTTATAAATAAACTATTTAGTACAACACCTTTACCAGAAGATCTGGATAATGAACAGATTTCAAGATTACAAGATTCTATATCAGACTTAAATATATCTATACAAAGTTTGTGTGCTCCTCTTCTACCATCGCAACCGCAGGAAACCTTGGATCAGTCTCACACTGGTGCACCACAACTAGTTGCACCCACTCCCACCGTAAATTTACCTCGCTTAAACTTGGGAACATTTTCTGGACAACCTGAGAAATGGGTAGCCTTTCACAGTCTGTTTGAAAATGCAGTGCACAAAAATGAAACCATTTCTAATGTGGAGAAATTTACATACTTGCTTTCTTGTTTGACTGATGAGCCGCTAAATTTAATTAAATCGTTGTCTGTTACTAATACAAACTATGCCATAGCCTGGCAAACTTTGCTAAAAAGATATCAAAATTCTAGATTGTTGATAACACTTCACGTAAACAATATATTTGAGTTACCACAATTGCACAATCCTTCAGTTAAACAAATGAGGAATTTTCTGTCGACCTACAATGAAAATTATCAGCGCTCAAAGCACTAGGACATGATATTGCTAGTGAAAGTTTGTTGTTGACCTCATATATTTTGCGTAGATTTGACACGGAATTCAGGACCAAACTTGAACGTTCTCGAGATAATTTACAAAATGTTCCTACCATTACAGAAGTAATTACATTCTTAGAAAATGAATGTTCTTGCAAAGAAGCAGCGGGTTTAACTAATATCATCTCAAAAAATGAACCTTCTCTTCAAACCTCTCAAAAAATCAGTGGCTTTAAAATGAATACAAAGCAGTTTAAACCGCACAAAATAGCGATGGTCACTACTCGCACTCAGCATTGTATCTTCTGTTCATCAAATTCACACAACATAGATGTGCAGATTTTTCCGCACTTACTGTACAAGAGAGACAAGCTTTTGTTAAAAATAAGAACTTGTGTCAAAATTGTTTTGGAACACATAAGTTAGTCACCTGTAAGTCCATCCACACATGCAATGTATGTCATAGGCGTCACCATAGCCTACTACATTTTTTTGTTGAGAACCGCTCCGCACAACCGCAACAAAAATTGACTCAGTCAAATAAACCTACCTTGTGCCCTTCTGTTGAAACGACGATGAATAAGCAAAACCACTCTGCAGAGTGTCACCAGGATACTACCTTGATAGGTGTTTCTTGCAACCAGAATAACACTGTGTTACTCACAACCGCTTTGGTGCATATCACATCTGCCAATGGAAATGCAGCAGTTGTACGAGCTGTGCTTGATAGTGCATCCCAAACAACAATTATTTCAGAAAGTTGTGCAAAGACTTTGTGTTTGTACCGCTCTCAAACAGATGTTCCAGAACTTAGTGGCATCTCTACAGCCCCAGTGAAAACGAAGGGACTTACCTTTGTGACATTGTCTTCGCTCAGTGGGAATATTTTATCAAAATCTCACCCAGTCATGATTCTTAATAAAATATCATGCAATCTGCCTCGTGTTCAGCTCCCACCAGAAATTAAGGAGCGACTCAAAGGTTATATGCTAGCGGATCCAACTTTTGATGTTCCGGGTCCAGTTGACCTTCTGATTGGAGCAGATTTATTTGCATTGACTCTTAATGGTACCTTTATCAATCTCGGCAAGAATATGCCATACGCTGTCAATACAATCTTTGGCTATGTTGTGCTTGGTCCGACACCTGTTTCACTTGAGTCTAATCCTTACTCAGGCTTAGTGACTCTTTTATCGACGAATGATCGTGATCTGCACGCAACATTGCAACGTTTTTGGTCCATAGAGGAACCACCTCACACTACAAAACTCGCTTCACAAGATGAAAAATGTGAAGCTCACTTCGTCTCTACTCATAAGAGAGATGCCTCCGGCAGATATGTTTGTCACTTGCCTTTCAGCGGAAACCCTGCTCAACTAGGTGACTCTACAACTTTGGCAAAACGCCTGTTTAATACACTGGAACGCAAATTTGAATCTCAACCTGAGTTTAAACAGAAGTATGTCAATTTTATGAATGACTACTTAGCATGTGGGCACATGAAACTGTGCACATCTGTGCCATCTCTGAACAAGCCGCATTACTTTTTGCCACATCATGGCGTTTTTAAAGATAGGAAAATCCGTGTTGTTTTCAATGCATCAGCACCATCTTCTTCAGGTGTCTCACTGAACCACATTCTACATCAGGGTCCAAAGTTGCACAATGACATTACTGATATAATTCTTCGCTTTCGTCAACATAAATTTGTTTTCTCTTGTGATATCAAACAAATGTTTAGGCAGATATCCATCCATGAAGATGATCAGATCTTTCAGTTAATATACTGGAGAGAAGACACTTCAGTCCCGCTAAAGGTCTACCAATTGACTACTGTCACTTATGGTATGACGTCCTCGCCTTACCTTGCTAATAGATTAGTACAACAGCTCATTATGGACGAAGGAAAAAATCATCCACTTGCTGCTGAAGCACTCCAACAGCAAATATATGTTGATGATGCTCTATTAGGGAGCAATTCTCTGGAAGAAGCTCTCCACCTTCAAGAGGATGTTGTTTTACTTTTGAAAAAGGGTGGATTCGAACTGAGCAAGTGGTCTTCAAACCATCCTAAACTCTTAGAAAATGTCATGCAAGATAATCCTGAGACACCCCTCATGTTACGCACATCGGAACAGCCATTTTCAAGTGTATTAGGGCTAAAATGGATCCCAGATATTGATGTCTTTTCATATGTGATGCACACACCTTCAAGTAATTACATAAAAAGAACTTTACTTTCATCAATTGCTCAGATTTATGACCCTTGTGGTTGGATATCCCCAATAGTTTTTTGGTCTAAAGTCTTAATGCAGCATGTATGGACCTTAGGCTTAGATTGGGATTCTCCATTACCTGATCATATTTCCGAGAAGTGGTCACGATTCGTGAAAGAACTTCCAGAAATAGAAAAGCTAAGGATACCACGTTTCAATCCTTAGCAACTGCAGTCAATATCCAGCTTCATGGATTTTCAGATGGAAGTGAATCCGGATATGCAGCTTGTGTCTTCCTGCGCACAGAAGATGCAGAAGGAGATGTCAACATACGACTGCTGATCGCAAAATCAAGAGTAGCTCCACTGAAGCGTGTGACTATTCCCCGCTTGGAACTTTGTGGTGCGCACATGTTAGCCAAATTGCTACATTACTGTACAGAACAGCTCTCACAACATCACAAGATTGACAACATTTCAGCATGGTGCGACTCGACAGTAGTTCTATCTTGGATACGCACTCTATCTTTTCGTCTCAAGGTGTATGTTGCTAATCGTGTGGCACAAATACAAGACTTAGTTTCACCGCACATCTGGAAATATGTTTCAACTGTTGACAATCCTGCTGATTGTGCTTCTCGAGGCTTGACACCCACGGTTCTGATGAAACATAGTCAGTGGTGGCTAGGACCACCATGGCTCGCTAAATCAACGCAGACCTGGCCACAATCTATCCTTCATCCAATTTCGGAGGAGTCTATTCCTGAAATGAAACCAAATGTGCTTAATCTTATGATGACCACAAAAGAAGTCCCAACATTTGGATTTCTTACAAAGTTTTCTTCTTGGAAGACTCTTCTTCATGTAATGGCTTATGTCCTTCGCTTTATAACCCGTTTGAAATTTAAAACCACCATAAGTGGATCATTTACAGTAACTGAATTAAATAACGCCTGTAACTGCATTTGCTGGCTCATTCAGAGACTTCACTTTGCAGAAGACATAAATCTACTCTCCAAGAAAAGGACATGCTCAAACCGCATCCAACGTCTAGCACCCTTTATTGATGATGCAGGAATAGTCCGTGTCGGAGGTCGACTGAAAAACTCTGCGCTTACTTACAATGCCAAACATCCTATTGTTCTGCCAAAAAATCATGTCGCTATTCATTTACTCATTGATTACTATCATGGCATGTACCTGCACGCTGGTCCCCAGTTCCTCCAAGCAACACTATCTCAACGCTTTTGGATCCTCTCCGCCCGCAGTGTTATACGCTCAAGAATATTTAAATGCGTACGATGTTTTCGTGCAAAATCAACAAACACGTCTCCGCTCATGGGTGATCTACCAGCCGGTCGTGTTACCCCTACTCGTTGTTTCAACGCTTCTGGAGTTGATTATGCTGGCCCTTACACGGTCAAGTTTTTTACACTTCGCAGGATACAGCCTATAAAGGTGTACCTCTGTCTGTTCATCTGTTTTGCAACAAAAGCTGTACACTTGGAAGTGGTTACTGATTTAACTACAGACGCCTTTATTGCAGCCCTTACGAGATTCATCTCTAGGAGAGGTCTTGTATCAGACCTGTACTCTGATTGTGGGACTAATTTCATAGGAGCTGCTTCTTCGCTCAAAAGATGTTTTCAAGATCTCATGAAGCAACCAGAGATGCAAGATTTTGCTACGACCAACAGTATCACATTCCATTTCATTCCTCCGCGTCTACCTCACCAAGGTGGACTTTGGGAACGTGCCATTAAAGGTGCAAAATATCTCACCAGAGTCATAGGTGAACACATTTTAACGTACGAAGAATTTACCACCTTAGTTGTGCGTGTTGAAGCTATCCTTAATTCGAGGCCGATAGCTCCTCTCTCGAATGACCCTTCAGATCTTCAACCTCTTACACCAGGACATTTTCTAACTGGAGGACCTCTTAATGCCCTGATCGAACCTCAACTAACCAATGCACCACTTAATCACATAAAATGCTGGAAATTGGTTCAAGCCTTCACACAACATCTCTGGAAAAGATGGCAAATGGAGTACCTCCACACACTTCAAGAACGGTCCAAATGGATCAGACCTCAAGAAAATCTCAAAATAGGAGATTTAGTCGTTATTCATGAAACAAACCTGCCACCCCTCAAGTGGAAGCTCGGGAGAGTCATCTCCAGGGAATGATGGAGTGGTACGTGTTGTCAACATGAAGACTGCCGGTGGAACCTTGACCCGTCCTTCTGTTAAGGTATCCCGTCTTCCCATTTACTAAAATCCTTGACCAGTCAATTGGCTACTGCCCCTTATAATTTAGTTTTATTATACTCTTCCAAAGGATCAAATTTGTTCTTATGTTCTTTTAATGTTTCTTGTTGAACCAGTTGGTTCAAAGGGGCCGGTATGTCAGATATTTTGTTTTTATAACAATAGTTAAACTCACCCTATCTATATTTCATTATCTCTAATAGAATGCACTCCCATTACCTGTTTCAAAGTTCAATTCACATTGTAATCAGCAGTCATAGTTAGAGCGTTTTTCTTTCCTGTAGTGTACGGTATATCGTGCAGTTCAGTTCTTTTTCGTTTATACCCGCATACCGCAAGAATAGAAAGACTATTCAACGCTCTTGTTATTTTACTTTGTGCTTTTTTTTCATGTGTTTATTTATGTGTTTAACGTTTGTTGGGATATTATTGTTAAGTTTAGGTCTGCCTAGAAAACACCAAAGTGTTGCTTACAACAGGACATTTACAACGCACAAGGACAAGGTCAGTAAACGCTTAATTTTTGTGCATTGCTGATTACATGGGAATAAAGCCTTTTAACTATTTATTTTGACAATATACAGTCCACTGCAAATCAAAAAGAACCCCACAAGAATGTTAGTGGTTCTGACATTTTTAAACTTGCTTATTTCTAATACCTTATTCTACATAAACAAAACATAATTACTATAATCTTATACTCTATTTCTTCTTAGATTCTACTTTCAGTTTTTATCTGTTTTTATATTTATGGGGTAATGACTCTTTGTCACTTCACTTTTATTATGTATGCCCTGCTCTTGTTGTATTTTGGTCATTCTAATGAATGTTATACAAAAAGAGTGGCAGTTATCTAAAAAAACATGTATTATCGGTCATGATAATACTTTATTTACATTGTTTTAGTGGATGGTTAGTGAGGATCGGTCAATAATACAACTTTTAGTTATTTTGCGTCGACGTTTCGACAATATTTATTGTCATCTTCAGGACCTGTGTATGAAATACAATAGAAATATCAAACATAACGAAACAATTAAATATTTTGGTGAACGTGTTGGTGATGTGAGTGTGTGTGTGCGTATGTATGTATAATTTTTTATGTGAAGACTGTGATAGTTTGTTTACATCTTCAAATTATCTTTAAGATGTAAACAAACTATCATAAGTCTTCACATAAAAAATGATACATACATACGCACGCACACACTCACATCACCAACACGTTCACCCAAATATTTAATTGTTTCGTTATGTTTGATATTTCTATTGTATTTCATACACAGGTCCTGAAGATGACAATAAATATTGTCAAAACGTTGACGCAAAATAACTAAAAGTTGTATTATTGACCGATCCTCACTAACCATCCACTAAAACATTCACTGATTGACGGTCACTAAAAATTTAAGGATTTATTTACATTATTCATGAACACAAATTAAAGCACTTTAAAGTTGTAATATTTCACCATCTACTTAGTTTGTGAACTTCAGTATTGAAACATAAGGTTTATTTTTTATAACACTAAAACTTGCACTGATTCTCTTTTTATTTCTTGATTTTATTTCTAAATAGTTATATAGTTTTGTTAAAATCAAGAAATCCATTTATAGAATACTGTATAATGAAGGTTTGTTTTTTGGTATTATATTATCTCACATTGGTTCACTTTCAATTCTTACTTTGTACACTTTTTGGCTTACATTTATTTTACATGTGGTTTCTACATTTGATAGCTTGTTATACTTTCATTTTTTATTATTATATTTATCAGTTTATTTTGGGGTTTGGGTTTTTTATATAAGAGCACTCCTTCTTCTTGTGGATGCTGTCTTGTTCTTGTTTCTTCATTGATTCCTCCTCATCTTGTTTCTTATAAATGTATTTTCTTCATCTTCTTGTGGATGTCGTCAGGTTTTGGGTTTCTTCCTCACCTACTCTTCTTGTTTCTTACAACATATTTTCTCTTCTTGTTGTGGATTTAATCATTTTCTGGGTTTCTTCCTTACCTACTCCTATCTTACCTGGGTATTACCTTTTTTCATATTTAGTTTTTAAATTTATTTTGACGATTCATCACTCATTGTAACATTTGTTTTACATGAACTTTTATTTTAATCTATGATTGTACTCCACGGTGGTTCTTAATTAATTCTTTATATTATTTTGCTTTCTTCAGATTTAAACAATGTTATTATTTTATTTTTATGATCATTTTACCATTCATTATTTTTGCATTATCTGTCATGCTACAGATTGCTCTCCTCCAGAAGTGATTATTTCAGACTTGATTATGGATGAAATAATTGCTTATGACAATTTTATTATTTTTTATTCTTCATTTTCCTCTCCATTTCTATATCGACTTTTTCATATTTGAGCTTAATAAACGTTATAGTCACTTATTTGACTTTGATTCTTCTTGGATAGTTAGTGTTTTCTGAGATATATTATTATTATTATTATTATTATTATTATTAGTATATACTTTCTTTTCTTATAAACTTCATGTTTTATCCCTGGGATATTAATTCCCTAACGTTCCCTAACGTGTGAGCTGGGGCAGTTCAGAGAGGCACTGTGGGCAACATACTCTGCTGGCCATACATCACTTCAAATTGAGTCCAGAGGCAAATCATCTCTGCTCAAAAACATAATGCTGCTGGAATTATCTACAGACAGTCATCGAATAAAAATTACCTAAGAATAGTCCACCTTATGACTATTTTTTAAAAATATCTTTGGATTCTTCACTTCTTTGTTTCTCAGATTATCTCACATTTTCTATCTTAGTTATTCTTCTTAATATTTATTATTCTCATTATATATATTCTTCTAACTTTTTAGCTCGTCTGATATATTCATTTTAATTATGGTTGGAAACTTTTGTTAATATTTTTGTTACTAGTTATAGTGTAACTTTTTCCTTCTTCATCTGAATTCTCATTACATTTTCTTCTGGTTATTTACATTGATAGCATACTTTTTTATATGTATTATTTTCTCTTTAGTTCTTATTAATTATTTGAATGGTCTTATTTTATGTTAGTTAATTGTTTCAATTTGTTTCTTTGTAACTGATATTCAAGTTGTTATTGTGATCATATTATTACTTCCATGTTCCTTAAGGAAATGGAAGTATGCTGATGGCAAAAAAAACCGTGTTCGAGATTATTACAGATTCTGATTGTACGACACTTAAAACATGAAAAAAAGTCATTTTTCGAAAAGTGTCTGTGTGTCTATCTGTAGATTGTTTTCTATGGCAAACGATAACAGCCGCAAATTCAAACAGAATAAAATATTTTTTTGCATACAGCCCTGATTTGTAGAGTACTCAAGACCTATTGTTTTTGGTGAAGATCGGTAAAGGGGAAGGGGTAGTTTACCTGCAACGTTTTTCTTATCAAGGTTAATTTTTTTTCTATGGCAAACGATAACAGCCGCAAATTCAAACAGAATCAAATAATGTTTTGGATACAGCCCTGAATTGTAGAGTTCTCAAGACCTGTTGTGTTTGGTGAAGATCGGTAAAGGGGAAGGGGTAGTTTACCTGCAACGTTTTTCTTATCAAGGTTAATTTTTTTCTATGGCAAACGATAACAGCCGCAAATTCAAACAGAATCAAATAATGTTTTGGATACAGCCCTGAATTGTAGAGTTCTCAAGACCTGTTGTGTTTGGTGAAGATAGGTTAAGGGAAAGGGGTAGTTTACCTGCAACATTTTATGTTTTAACAAGGGTAATTTTTTTCTATGGCAAACGATAACGGCCGCAAATTCAAACAGAATCAAATAATGTTTTGGATACAGCCCTGAATTGTAGAGTTCTCAAGACCTGTTGTGTTTGGTGAAGATAGGTTAAGGGAAAGGGGTAGTTTACCTGCAACATTTTATGTTTTAACAAGGGTAATTTTTTTCTATGGCAAACGATAACAGCCGCAAATTCAAACAGAATCAAATAATGTTTTGGATACAGCCCTGAATTGTAGAGTTCTCAAGACTTATTGTTTTTGGTGAAGATCGGTTAAGGGAAAGGGGTAGTTTACCAGCAACGTTTTATGTTTTAACAAGGGTATTTTCTATGGCAAACGATAAGAGCCGCAAATTCAAACAGAATCAAATAATTTTTTGCACAAAGCCCTAAATTGTAGAGTACTCAAGACCTGTTGTGTTTGGTGATGATCGGTTAAGGGAAAGGGGTAGTTTACCTGCAACATTTTATGTTTTAACAAGGGTAATTTTTTTCTATGGCAAACGATAACAGCCGCAGATTCAAACAGAATCAAATAATGTTTTGGATACAGCCCTGTATTGTAAAGTTCTCAAAACCTATTCGTGTTGGTGAAGATCGGTTAAGGGAAAAGGGTAGTTTACCTGCAACGTTTTATGTTTTAAAAGGGTATTTTCTATGGCAAACGATAACAGTCGCAAATTCAAACAAAATCAAATAATTTTTTGCATACAGCTCTGATTTGTAGAGTACTCGAGGCCTATTGTTTTTAGTGAAGATCGGTTAACGGGAATGGGTAGTTTACCAGCAACATTTTTCTTATCAAGGGTAATTTTTTTCTATGGCAAATGGTAACAGCCGCAAATTCAAACTGTAAAAGTGTCAAAGTACACTTACAAGATTCAGTTGGTTCTAGTACGATGGTTGATGTTGCATCGTGCAGTCTTGAAAACAGAACAGGCGACGGACAGAAGATTACTAGCAACAGTGTAGTCCGTGTTCCCGGTGCTGCTCTACAAGATATGGGAGCTTGGCCAAGCGAGAAATCTCTATCCTTCCGAGATATAATGGTGAATAGAGGAACAAGTCAGTTGCAGAACAAAGACAGTTATTTTCCTGAAGATGAAGCCGGACGATCCTTAAACAAGTATTGATAAAACCTTGCAAAATGGCAAAAAGGTAAATCGCACTTGGATGTGTTTTCCTCCAACTAAAAAAAATGTCTATTTTGCTTTTGTTGCATTTTATTTCCACAAAAAAACTATCAAAGAAGCCATTTCAATAGTAAAAATGGGTTTTCGTCGTGCGTGGCGAAAGTGAAATCCCCGTATTCAGGATCACGAAAAATGCTCTACGTTTTTGAATGGGAGGAATTTGGAACGTTCTTTAAACAAAGGGGGACTTATTGATGATCTGCTTCTGAAACAAATTAGTAAAGCAGTTAAGACGGAAAGAAATCCTCGAACGGGTCATTGCCACAGTACAAAATCTGGCACTGATAGGACATCGAGTGCTAAAATATATATACTAATGATCCAAGTCCTGGAAACTTTCTGGCTTTGTTAAAATACTTCGATAAATTTTTAACGTATAAAAATATACTTTGTACATAACGTGTTAAGATACTTTGTTATGCTTTGGATAAATAAAGCATTCCCACTTCTGGAGACGCCAACGGACAAATTAAAAGTTTGGAGGAATGAACTATGTGACAATGTCGTTACTGAGCCAGAGTAGGTATGTAATGAAGGAGTGTCAGTATAACAAGAAGAAGCGCACGATACCAGGGGAGTATGCAGATGATTCTGCATTAACCCTTCGGCAAGAAATGCGACGTTCTCTAATAAAAACTTTGACAAACTGTCAGTTGAAATTTCAAGCCGTTTCTGTAACATAAAAGAGTTAAAAAACCCCTTTGGGTTCCCCTGTAAGTTTGAGGCGTACGTAAATGATGGGGATATACGTACATTTTAAGGAACAGCTTTCCCAAATCAATATTCAGTGCACAGTGCTTCCAAAACTGTATTCACATGTTCAGAATTGTTCCAAACAGTGAAGAATTGTTCAGTGACTTGAAAGACGTCATACTTTTATTTAAAAGGGAAAAAGTGAACGGAGAACAAAAAGACAACACCTCAGGGACTGCTACAATACATTTCTTCAATGAGATTAGAAGCCTAAGAAACACTAGCAACACCTTTAAAAATTTGTCTTACTTTACCAGTGTCTGTGTCTTCTTGTGAAAGATCGTTTAGACGCGGCCAGCCCTCGCCACCCACCCCAACATAAGATAATAGTTGTTCGCAGTTTCTTTATGAAGTTTGTTTTCGGTTTTTGTCAGTTGATTTTGTAAGACAATCAGAAATTGTTTTAAATGGAAGACGAGTACACAGTTCTCATCCCGAGATATGAAAACACGTTCGATGCGGAAACATCTATTTGTGAAATACAGTCAAGACCGGCACTGTGGGATTTGACGTAAGACTGGAAAGAGATGGGAGAAGTTGGTGATAATCTTCATGGACAAAGAAGATTCCTCATAAAATCGGGTTTCCGAAAAATATACTTGTTTTTAGTCGATTTATATGCACTAGCCGATTCTGAATCAACTAAGTCGATAGGTTCAACCGTTAGGAGATACGTAATTGTTTATATTTGTCCTAGATAAGGAAAATGGAGATAAATTAAGAGCAACATAATACTCTTTCATTAATTATTAAACTTAAATTACAGTTATCAGCTCAATTAAATGTGATTAGGAAATTGGAAGATTATATAGGCCTACACTTAGAAAACTGCAATGGTTTTAAATATTAAATAAAGTGATGTTGCCACAGTAGTTAACATCTCTCTCACAGACAAAGTAGTCGGTGAAAAATTAAGGATCCTAATCTGGTTTGTCATTGGCTCGCTTAGGACAGATGAAGTTATATAAGGAACATCGTTTTCCGTCTTAGGTGAACAAACACCGCTCTACGACTTCTTCCCGAGCCTGGAGTTCAATTCTTGACTGATTTGTTCAACGCGTGTCTTAGACTGGCCTACTTTCCCAAGAAATGGAGAAAGGCGACGGTTATCGTGATCCCGAAGCAGGGAAAGGATACCACCCGCTCGGAAAACCTCCGGCCTATCAGCCTACTCTCCGCTACGTCCAAGGTTTTTGAGCGCCTCGTACAGCGTCGTGTACGAGAACATCTAACCAACTTTGACGTGCTGGTCCCCGAACAGTTCGGCTTTCGTGTGGGGCATTCGACCACTCATCAACTGATGAGACTGGTGGAAAGCATCACGGAAGCCGGGTGTCGGAGAGAACGGACCGTTGGCTGTTTCTTAGATGTTGAGAAAGCCTTCGACAGCGTATGGCATGATGGCCTGTTATTCAAACTTAGGGAAGTCCAGCTCCCGGACTGCTACCTCCATCTGGTTGCTAGCTTTCTGACGGAGAGGACCTTCTGCGTGAGAGGTGGCGATTCAGTCTCTTCCGAGAGACGAATCACAGCCGGCGTCCGTCAAGGTAGTGTTCTAGGCCCCCTTCTGTTCTCGATCTACGTCAACGACGTGCCGAGACAGCCTGGAGTCCAGATGGCCCTCTTCGCTGACGACACGGCCGATCGTCATGAGGAAAGGGCCGTCCTACGACTGCAGCGCCAGCTCGACACGCTCGTGGACTGGACTGAGAATTGGAGAGTGCTCCTCAACGCCACCAAGAGTGTAGCCGTCGAATTCTCTAAGCGACGGAAGAACCCCGTTAGGCAACTACGTATCGGCAGAACGTACTTGCGCTGGTCCAACGAGGTCAAGTACCTCGGCTTACACCTTGACCGTCGGCTCACCTGGCGTACCCACGCACAGACAGTTCTTAAGCGAGCATCCACTCGCCTGTGCGCACTGTTTCCACTCCTGATCAGCTCAGCCATGACCAGGAAATTGGGTAGGATGATCGTCGGCGCGTATCTGCTGCCGGTCATTACCTACGCCTGCCCGGTCTGGGGTTACCTCGCCGCAATGCATAAAAAGAAGTTGCAGAGCGTCCTCGACAGGGGGCTTTGGCTAGCGGCAAAAGTCCCCCGTCGCTTCTCATCTCGCCTTCTAAGGAGAGGACTTGGCGTCCGCTCCTTAGACGACACTTTCAGGCGGCTTGCACGCAAATTTTATGCACGTGCGGCGAGGTTCCCAGACAATCCTCTAGTGACTGGGCTGGGAAGGTACCGTATACGCCCAGGTGATTCGTGGAAACGCCCTCGGTATATATTGCGCTAGTGTAGGCTAGCACAACAGCCGAGAATCGGCCTGCTATAGAGCACACGCCCTACTTGGGCAGGGCCACGAGGCAGGAGCTCCAGATGGTAGCTCGGAACTCAGTTCCCGTGCGGTTCGTCTCTGCGACGCACAACCGCAAAGCCCAGAGCAAATTTTTTAGGTGAACACCTGTACACCAACTTCCGCCCTTTTCGCTGGTAACAACACCTTCTCATCGCCCGGTCATTGCTGGCGTACGCTACCTACCCACATTTCCATTTCCACATGGCTGAAGGGAGCTTGCTCCAAAACAGCCGGAGAAGACCAGTTTGGTCCTCTCGAATAACAAAAAAAAAAAAAAAGTCAGGTTATTGCTTACTCCTCAACTATCAGTGCTTTCGGCTTATCATCCTTGCGAACGTTTTCTTTCTTTTCTCTACTACAGATGACCGTCGGAGTTGTACCCTAAACGTTTAGAGCAGTCATACGCAACCTTTGAATTTATAGGGGCGCATATATAACTGAGGACCAGTTCGGTGGGCGCACCCCTCCCCACCCCATAAATGGAAAAAACAAAGGTGCGGAGTTCAATAGCTGGACGTTAAAAACATTAACTGTCGCTTTATAATACCCTTGGGGTTATATTTAACGACGTAGAACACCGAATCAAAAAAAAACCAGCTTTTCAGATATAAATTTCTGAAAAACTTTCACATCAACAATGTGTCATCATGCACACGCACGTTAAAACGAAGAATAATTTAGATCAAACAAGATAACATTTTAATACAAATAAATTAAAGAACTTGCCACAAAACACTTTATTTTCATAAAGTGCGCAGAAATGTAAAACTTGAAAAAATCACTTTGGTGAAAAAGGTGTTTACAGGCTCTGGGCGACAAGCTTGAAATCGTATTGGAGGTTCGGTAAATGGCCTGTACTATTTTATAATACAGTACTTCGAAGCAGGTACAATGCGGGTGAGTTCCTTCGTTCAAAAGAAAAGAAAATTGCAAATTGGTTCCGGGCGCAGGGTTGCCGACTGCTGGTTTAGAGACACAAATTTAAGCAATCGGCCACGGCCCAACAGCCCGGTACGTAGTATTGTCCGAGCTGTTAGGCCATAGTCCATAAGACTCAAAACGGAAGTCACCAGACGTTCCAGTCGTACCTTGACGGCCATCATCAGTGATTCAAACATCTTTTTATTGATGATAGCGCCGTGGGTGTGACCAGAACGTCTGGTGAGTTCCGTTTTGACTCTTACGGACCACGCCCGGATAATAATTTTAATAATATTGACAACGCCGGCCCTGAGAGTTTTCATCCTTTGATCCCGGAACATAGTTTAACGATTGACGTTCAACTCGTCTGGAATGCCACTATTCCTAGTCTATCCACACGCCTACAGTCCTTCACCGTGTAAGGGTAAGGACATGCCGAAGCAGCTTCACTGGTAGACTGCAGCTTACTGTGAGGCATCGCAACAAGTCAGCTGACAAGCATACCGAGGAAACTGTGAGCTATTACTGTACTGTACGACAGTGAGGTCATAACAGATATAATAGGAGCAAACATGTCGAAGATGCTTACTCTACTACGTTACTGTGCATCAGTGAGGCAAGAACAAATTTTGTTTTTGCCTCACGGAAGACGGCAATATGGTAAGGTGGCGCGCTACCTGATTGGTTCACTGCAGTCTACCAGTAATGCTGCGTCGGTATCTTCGTACCCTAAAAGAACCTCGTCTTCACAGCCTCCATCAAAGTTTCTTTAGCGTATTACAATGATGGCAGTACACAGTGTGGGTATAGATCAGCTTTAACCAAGTATCACAACAAGTTTGTTACTATCTTAAAAAATCCATTTCTTACCCGCATTATAGCTACAACTGACTGTTAACACACTTATTACCCGCATTGTTGCTCACATTATACTCATATCATTTCAAGTTAGGCCTATAGATCACATCTAAGATGTTATTAACGACGGTCTCACGTATTGTACAGTTGAAACAAAATACAGGCACCAATGAAGTCACTAATTACCAACTTTAATTAATCACAAATAACAATGTAAAATCAACAAGGTACTCTCGTATAATAATTCAAGTTAAATTTGTACACACGCAATGACAATTGTCAACTATTAAGAGTCCCGCATTAATTATAACTCAATAATCACTTTCCACAACAACCACTTGATACACGCTTACACGCTCTACAATCTCGCCAGGTGTACCTCAGCTTTAAGCTGGCTGCTGTTGCTTATATAGGTCTCGCCAGAGGCGACTCTACCAGGGGGTGCAACGGGAGCACAGCACCCGGGCGCCGAGTCCAGGGGGCGCCAAAGCCCTAAGTAGGCAATGTACTCTAATTAATTTAGACAAATTTTTTATAGGTACAACGTAACGCAATTTCACTCTACTAGTCATTATTTGGCTGTAGGTAGGTTCCGCAGATCAGGCGTGACGTTTTATTGCAAAATCAACCTTATTACAACGATATGCGATGCACGCGTATTACCGGTGTACGTTACCTGAATGTTATTAACTTAGATGGTGACATTTACGGGCATGCGAAAAAATGTATCCTTAAATTCTAGGTCTAGCAAAATTGAAAGGTAAAGGCACATGCGCAGAAACCAGTTTCTTCATGACCTAGAGGATATGCGCGGTCAGGGGTGTGATGATGTTGCAGATATGTAAGGCAAAAGTATTGGTCTTCAGAAAATATCAAAGAAATAAACCTAGGCGCTTTTTATGTTCCTTGTGGGGCACACAGTTTCAATTTATTAATTAACGAGGCAGCTAAATTTTCACTAGAAATAACAAATTTTACTGGAAATAACAACATTCCATTGTTCAAGAAATTTATGTGTTTTTTACGGTATCAACTTCACGTTGGCAAACACTTATGAGTGAGGTACATACTTCAAATTTAAAACCATTATCTGCCACCAGATGGGAGAGCAGAGTCGTAGCATTGAAGGGCACTTCGTTTCAATCTAGGAAAAATTTACTATGCTTTATACTTAATTTATTATGATGACAGAAGCTGACTCAAAAAACTTGGCCAGTTCGTTAATATCAAAATTGAAGTCGTATAAATTCATTTGCTCTTTCGTTATTTGGTATGACATAGGCCTATACTTTGTTAAAGTAGTGTTTTATTTATCCTTCTTGATATTTTAATAAATATGTGGATTATATATGTTTCATTATATGTTTATTGCATGTTTAAGTTAAAAAAATCTGAACTATTTAAGTAAATATGGTCAAATAAAGCGCGTTAATTACGCGAGTCCATACGATAACACTGGAACTGTGTGAATCCTAACGTCACGTGACTTCAAAAATCGTCGTATGCTCCGTGGCCTGTCTTTTTCGTAGCCCTCGGTTTACGGCTAACTAGCGGGTAAAAGCAAACAGTTCCTTCGTTGTGGAATTATATAAACCAGCTAACATGGCTCCAAGCATACTGTAAAGCACGTCCGCGTCGTCACAAATCATGTTTGAAGTTGCTTGTAACCAGCGGAAAATCGTGTCCTCCTACTCTCTTTCAAGTCGACTTCTTTTAATTTTTCACCATATCTTTTAACATCCATGATATATATATATATATATATATATATATATATAATTGAGCATAAGGTATATTATTTTAAATTATTTAAACTTGTCATTGACCTAAATAGTACTTTTTTTTTTAAATTGACAAAACTTGGAAGTAAATTAATTACATTTCAAAAAACACGCAACCAGTTTAAAATTTTCTGCTCCAACATTTTGTTAATTTTTTGGGTTTCGGAGGTACGTATCCCCCATATCCCCCCACGTTCGTCCCAGAGAAACACTTCTGTTTTTAAGACCTGTTACGCTAGACACTTACAAATTGATAGAGATGAAATTCAATCGATTCCGATTATCTCATTTGCTTACACTACATTTCTATATTTCTCTCTCTCCTATGGGACTACAGCCCTTGTTGGCCTCCTTCAATTTTTCTCCCCATTCTTTTCTGTTGGTAGCCATCCTCCTCCAGGAACGCACTTTCAATATTTATTTCGCATCGTCATCCACCGCGTCCTCTCATCTTCTCCTCGGTCTTCCCACTGGTCTTTTTCCGTGGATTCTGGTATTCAATAGTTTTCGGGTATTCTGTCTTCTCCCATCCTGGCTACATGACCAGCCCACCTTAGACGCTGTAGTTTTATGTACCGTGTTAGCGGTGGTTCTTTATATATTTGATACAATTGAAAGCTGTATCTTATTCTGCAGCCATGTACGGCATTAACTGGTCCCAGGAATCTTCGTAGGCCTAATATTTTTCTTTCAAAGGTATCGAGAGTGTTTGCTGCTTTGGGGTTCAGGATACACGTTTCGCGGCCGTAGGTTAGGATGGGTACATTCCTATCTTTAACAACAAAAAGTTTCTCACATGACAACTTCTTTATGTCGTAATTTTCACAAAACTTGTAACCAAACGTTACACATTGTTTTTTTAAATAAGTGTGAAGAGTATAGATGAAAGTAAAGTATTCCATCACCTTATTGGTACATTAATCTACAAATTGAAGCAAAAACGATCTATTTACGTCAATTAACAACGGAAATACAACGAGTTATGTTTCAAATTTTAATAAACTGTTGAAATGCACAATTTATTGATTTGTTCATAGCCAAAATAATTTAAAAATTTGTATACCGATGGAGGGTAACAGTTTTGCGTTACAAATGTTTAATAATCATCTGGAATTTTAATTTTTTAGTGACTAAGTTTTCAAGTTGCGCCAAAAACCCACATACGCAATGTACTTTCCTATCCTCTCTATTGTGGCATGTTACTTAGGAATGAAGTATAGAAGTAACACACAGGTATAGAAGTAACATGGGCAACTATAGCTCAAAGGCTCTTTGAGTTATTGTTTTTTATTTAAAAAATTGTACATGTCACTAATCTTTTAGTCCCTTATTATCGAACTAAAAGAAAATATAGCTGTAATTCGCTAAATTCACTAAAATCAATTAAAAACATAAATCAGATAGGCTTCCATTTTTTTTCTTGGAACCCTAATAATACCTTTCTGTGGAATATAAATACTTTAAAGAGAACCATAATGTTAAGAAAGTGTTTTTTTAATAACACTTAACATTAATACTCAATAATAAGTATAATTTAATAATAATAATAATAATATAACAATAATATATCTATAATAATCATAATAATAATATAACATTCAATAATAATACTTAATATTAAAAATCTGTTTTTTGTAATTGCGTTTTCCAAAATTTGTTGGAATTGAAAATTCGGGATAACTCAATCCACCTCTACTACTACTACTAATTCCTGTCGCTCTCTGCAGAGCATAGGCCCTCGACGAAGTTACGCCAACGGACTCTATTTTCGGCGAGCTCGTTCTGACCTCTCCAAAGGACTACCCCTCCTTTTCTGCTTCCATCTCGACAGTTCTTCTCCACGAGGTTTTTGGTCTTTCTCGTCTTCTTCTTCCCTGAGGGTTCCAAAGAAGGGCTTGTCGCTAAATTGCATTTTAGTTCTTCGGTAAGTTACGGCCAATCCACCTCCATTTTCTTCTTTTGATCTGGGTGGCAATGGGTTCCTCGGTTGTACTTCTCCAGAGATCTTTAATCCACCACTACAATTAAATAAACTATAGCTGATGGTAGCACTTTAAAATAAGAAAAATCAAATATAGGCCTAATCAGTTCTAAGAAAGATAGAGAACATTTAGATTTGTTGCAAAAAACTCCATTTTCAGAGCGTTTAGTCAGCACATAATCATAGTATGGGTTTTTGTTGTTAGAGTTTTAAGGACAGAAGCCAATATTACGTTTATGAAGGTGCTTTTAAACTTTTGACAGACACTGTTCATGAGGACATATAAATGCACATCTAACATTAATATAATTTTTGTCGTAAGATGACACGGCGGGTGTCAATATTATCAAAATGATTAAAAACCGGGCTGTTAGGGCTGTGGTCGGCTGCTATGTAACAGCGACATCGTCGGCAACGTTTTGAATCCTATCCTCGAAGATCTTCTTAAGGGCACAAAAAGTGACAGTGTCGAAAAAACAGTTACGGCGGATCATAGCCGAACGATACCAGACAACTTTTTTCGGGTAAGAGCAACCCTAAAAAAAGTTTCTCTTACCCGAAAAAAGTTGTCTGGTATCGTTCGGCCAAGATCCTCCGTAACTGTTTTTTCGACACTGTGTCACTTTTTGCGGCCTAAAGATAATCCCCGAAGGTGGGATTCGAAACACTGCCGACGATATAGCTGTTATATAGCAACCGACAACAGCTCTAACAGCCCAGTTTTTAATCATTTTGATAATATTAAGATTAACATGTTTACATTAGGACCAAATATCCTTAAGTTTAGTAATAAAAATTTACAGGCATTGCACAAATGCAATGCACAGAGAAGGGCATTGAAAATGCTTCAATAAATCTAAAAAATATATATATATTTATGTTCATTCACCAATCAATGAATTCACTCTTCATTTACCAATGTACAGATTATAAGTTAAATGTAGTCGCATTCATAAGCGAAGTTTTATATGTGTACTACGTTATTGACAACAAAGAAGTATTTCTATGGAAACTAACCGGTTCCCATTTTCGATCACGCACCAGCGGTCATTTTCAAATGTGCGTCATGTCCTTATAAACATTTTCAGTGTTAAAACTAGTTATGTTCATATTCACTATCCATGCAATTCACTTTTCTTGTAGGTACTAAACGAGATCACTTTTTAAAAGCGTTTCCTGGTACACAAGTATCCCTCATTTTTTCATTGGCGGAAACACTTCATTGTCTTTAGCACTCGTTTTTAGTAACTACTTTTATAAAAATTAATAAACACTTATAATGAAAAATTAATAATACTTCAAATTTTTTTATTAATAAAAAATTAATATTTACACTTATAAACACTAGTGCGTAAATTTGATAATTCCTGTAACGTTCAGTTATTGGCTCTTACAGTTAGAGCGGAAATTTTCTAACGCTTTTAGACGTTTGATCACTAAGGAGCCCGGGTTACCCTTATCGCTGACACAACTGTAAGGAAACACTTGGTACTGTGTCGAAATGTTTCCAGTCAGACGGTTCGCATTGATCAAGAGTTCCAGTGACGCGTATTGTTCCGGCTTTATTTTGCTCGACCCAAACTTTGAGTCTGAATACTGAGGCGGATCCGCGGCGTACGAGTTACCGGTCATCGACACCAGTATCGATTTGTTGTCTAACTTTTTCGGCCATACTTTACACGACCAAGAACTGCCTTCGAAAATCGATCCGTCTCCGCCGATTATAAAGTTGTAGTGAATATCTTTGGACGCCAGCGCGTCAGCTTTCTGTATCTTCAGGATCACGCTTTTGCACCACAAAATAATCGTAACAGTTTTCCGTGTGCGTCTCGGTCACGTAGATTTTATCGACGGGAAGTTGTAACGGTGTTTGACAACCTTTGATAACTAACGAACTCCAAGTAGTCTTCCTTATGACGTTATTTAAATACGCGTTTATTACTTGTTCTTCTGATACCGTCGATTTCATTTGTGAGGTCGTCGGTTCGACACTCGTCGTGGACGAACCATCTTCTGGTGTCGTAGATTCAACACCTTCCGTGCTCAAAATGTCTTCTATAGTCAGGGAACGCACAACCACTGGCACTGTATAGCCGCTATTGGTTGTAACGGATTCAGACGTAATATCAGAAATATCAGTGCTCGTAGTACTGATCTCGTTAATAGTGCTACTTCTAGACTCGGTGACTGATATAGTTGTACTGCTAAGCATATCATTAGTAGTACCCGTTCTAAATACAGTGGTTTCTTCAGTAGGAAATCCCACGGTCTCGGCGGACGATTTTATAGTTTCAAGACTCGAAGTAGGCGACGAAGCTGCAGCTTCCTTTACAGTGGTAGACTTGGTAGTGAGTACCGCACCGTCAGTGGACGGTTTCGCAGTTACGATATCAGAAGTATTCGACGAATCCGTGAAATCCACAAGCACGACAGTGTATGCCACAGTATTTTTCTGATTTTCGGTGATTGGAGCGCACTCGAAGCTAGTATGGTCACCAAAAGGTGAACACTTAATTGACTGCAGCTTTTTCCCTTCCAATGAATTCACAGTACTGCCTAACTTGTACGTAATTGAACACATGAAAACTATAATCACTATCAATAATACCAGCAGAACGCTGCGTGATTTGTTAAACATTGGACACATTGTTAACTGTTAGCATAAGTTCAGGTTTACGGAAGAAGAAGAAGAAGAAGTAATCAGACTTTTAAAATATATGCATTGACAATAAAGTCAAATCACAATGACCAATAGCATCAATTTTAAGACCAATCTTAAAACTTTTCGTTTGGTTAAAATTTACTAACGGTTACCAATATCGCTGTCCATCAATGACTGGCCATCGTTACTTTTACCGGTTTTGTCAACAATATTTTCAACATTGTGTCAACGTAAGCAATTATCGTCAGCAAATAGGCCTCATCTGCTTAAAACAAAAAGTTTAATATTGTTCGCTTATTGCGAAAATATCTCTTTGACTCTTTGTTGGCACCACACCTTAATGACCTTACTTATTCCTACATTCTTACGCGCCTTTTCGTTCGACTATAAACATAATTAAACCACTTAACAAATGAGAGGATTAGGTTCAACTGTTTATTTTTGCGTGCATACATTTGTTGAATAACATTAACATATGTTCTATGAATGATATTACGAGGAAACTAAATTAAAAAAATAAATATTAATATCGACAATATTTGAAACTCGCACAATCTGTTCCGTCACTTTCTCTCTCTCTCTCTCTCTCTCTCTCTCTCTCTCTCTCTCTCTCTCTCTCTCTCTCTCTCTCTCTCTCTCTCTCTCTCTCTCTCTCTCTCTCTCTCTCTCTCTCTCTCTCCAGACAGATTATTAGATTATTTTATAAATTAGTATGTACTTTTACATGTGGTCGACAGATTGTATAGGCCTATGCTATTTTTGACACGAATTCTTGTTCAGGAAATGAATTACCCGGCGTCGTTAATCTTTCGGTTAATTTTGTTTCGTTGTCAATTTGCAGAGATAACTGTGCCTATTTATCTTATCTGTCCTTGCCGACTGATGAGTACTGCATTACGTAAACAAGGGTCCAGGAACATAATTGGCGACTTATCTACTTGTACCTTCTACAACCCTCTATCCCGGAATAAGTGAATCATTCGTTCCTTCCTTAAGTTAGTCACCAATGTCACTGGAGATCTTTTTCTTCTCTTCTTCAAGGATTAGGTTATGTAAACCTGTTCCAGCACCCATCTCATCCTCGGACGACCCACGTCTCGTCTACCAGTGGATTTATAGTTTAGTGCCGCTTTCGGCAATCGATCCTCTGTCATCCTTTGCAGTGATCCCACCATTGTCTGTAAATTGAAATAATTTCATTTATGTCCCTTACTTCAAGTTCTATTCTCATATCCTCATTCCTTATTCTATCATGCAATGTATAATTTAAAGTATTCGAAGAAACTGCATTTCAGCACTCTGAATTTTGCCGCATTCTTTTTTTTGTCATGACCCACGCCTCACTCGCATAAATCAATGTGGGTATTTCAATTGTCTTATAAAATTTTATCCTTGTGCTGTGTCTTGTTCTATTTCTAAGATTTCCATGAATCGTACCACAAATATTCCTAAATTTATTTATCTTCTCTCTTATATCGTATTCAGATTTATAACTTACTGCACAGCCGAGATATTTGAAACGTTTCACTTGTTCTAAAGTGCTGTTGTAATAACTATCTTAGTCCTCACTGGTGGGCCGTGGTCCACTCCTGTTGTTACTAAAAGACTGACTAAACTGCAGGCTGTTGGGCCGTGGTCCACTCCAGTTGTTACTAACAGACTGACTAAACTGCAGACTATTGGGCCGTGGTTCACTCCTGTTGTTACTAACAGACTGACTAGACTGCAGGCTATTGGGCCGTGGTCCACTCCTGTTGTTACTAACAGACTGACTAAACTGCAGGCTATTGGGCCGCGGTCCACTCCAGTTGTTACTAACAGACTGACGTTTAGTCAACAGGAGTGGACCACTGCCCAATAGCCCGTAGTTTAATCAGTGTGTTTATATTGTTGACACCGGCCGTGGAAGCCTTGGGTACAGAAATCGTTTACTTCCTGTATTATTTTGCAATACACCACTACCCGTCGAATTTCAATTTTGCGCGTTCTTCTGGCATCATTTCCAAAGCTGTTTAGGTATAATCCGTTTTATCAACTAATCTTTTTAGCCGTAGGTTCTGCAATATTTATCCTGCGTTTCGGCCACTTCACTGATAGACTATGTCCGAAGATTCATTATTCGAAGCCTACAATTCTTTCGTAGTCTGCTTTGTTTCAGTATCAAGTTTTAGTCACGAGGATGGCAATAGAAAGCACATATAAAAATACTAGTTATATTTTAAAGGTTAAAAAGGAAACCTTTAATAAACAGAAGAGCCAACCTTGCAGCAGTATGAATCTGCAAACGTGAATTAGATTAATGTTATGTGTAGAGTGTTCTTTTACAAGGTTATTGAGCATGGACTGTGAGGAAGAAAGAGAGAGGATGAATTCAGCCTTTTAAGATGAGATTGTGAACAAATTGGAGAAAATAAAATGGGTTAACGGAGTTATAATCTAGCAGGCGAGGATCCACGGGAGGACCCCCTCCCCCCACTTAATGATAACTTCAGACGACATTTTTTCGTCTTTTTGTGATTGTTGAATGGTTTCGTGGTTGTAAATATGATACAGAATTCATATCACGTTATGTAGCTTCATGGTTTTACTGTAAAATGACTTTAAATTGTAATTGTACCTTACCGCCATGTTAATTTTTGTTTGATACACAACTTGAGTAGTGTGAATTTTAAACTGTAAGTGCATATAATTAAAAGAACACACAAATTGAACTGAACTGACAAAGACACCTGATTTTATACTTGTAGTTAATAAGTTTATTGTGTTGATATAACACACTGTATTTTTATCTTCATCATTCCTAGCACTGATACTTTCGACCATTCTAGAATTCTGGGGGGGGGGGGGGGAGGTCCGGTCGAGTCGGCTTCATACAAAAGAAAAATCAATTTAAGACTAATCAATATTGTTATCTTTAAAGCGGGTGAAAAACGTGTGATAACATCCTAAAATCAGTCCCATTAATGTAAACGGTAATAACACGTAAAAATACTCATTATCGAAAAATTCTTTATAACACACTTATTGACTGTATTGATTTTTCTATATTTCATATATCACACGTATACGCAAATACTCTGTAATAAACTTGTTTGTATTTTTAAAAAAGAGTTACTATTATATTAGCGTACTCAGCTGAAAAAATAATAAAAACCACTTATAAAATAAGAAGTAAACAAGATTCGTCAACTTTTTTCGACTCTCTGGGGGGGGGGGAGGGTCCGGTCCCGTTCGTCCCCCTTCCTCGTAAATACGCGCCCCCGATTGGATCCGCCCCTGTAAACTAGAATGTTCTGAACGAAATGAAGAAAACCAGAACAAACTTAGACACAGTCCTGCAGAGGAGGGAAATGTGGATAGGAGTAAGAGGAAAAGGAACATTTAAGATTGTTCATGAGGGCACAATAGGAGAGGAGATGGTGAAAGAGATTAACGATAATAGACGACGTTAAGAGAATATAAAAGAAGTAAAGCTAAAAAACAGACGTGTTACCGAAGCAATTAGAGACACCAGTGGAGAACGAGACCTACCAATCGGCAAAACAGAGTATGATGATAATGATGTTGAGAAAAGTACTGTTCCTTTCATTGTCTTTGAGATAGGTTTTTGTCACCTCTGTTGTTGCTATTCTGGCTAATCTTCTTTTAATTTCCACGTTAGAGACCCCGTTGTTAGACAATAATTCTGAGTATATATAAGTTGATGTATTTTATTTCCATGTTCCTTAAGGAAATGGAAGTATGGGGATGGCAAAAAAATCGTGTTCGAGATTATTGCAGATTCTGATTGTACTACACTCAAGACATGAAAAAAGTCATTTTTCGAAAAGTGTCTGTGTGTCTGTCTGTCTGTAGATTTTTTCTACGGCAAACGATAACAGCCGTAAATTCAAACAGAATCAAAAATAATTTTTTGCAAACAGTCCTGATTTGTAGAGTACTCAAGACCTGTTGTTTTTGGTGAAGATCGGTTAAGGGAAAGGGGTAGTTTATCTGCAACGTTTTTTTAAATCAAGGGTAATTTTTTCTATGGCAAACGATACAGCCGCAAATTCAATCAGAATCAAATACTGTTTTGCATGCAGCCCTGAATTGTAGAGTTCTCAAGACATATTGTTTTTGGTGAAGATCGGTTAAGGGGAAGGGGTAGTTTACCTGCAACGTTTTTTGTTTTAATAAAAGAAAGAAACAAGGGTATTTTCTATGGCAAACGATAACAGGCGCAAATTCAAACAGAATCAAATAATGTTTTGCATGCATTCCTGAATTGTAGAGTTCCCAAGACCTATTGTTTTTGTTGAAGATCGGGTTAGGGAAAGGGGTAGTTTACCTGCAACGTTTTATGTTTTAACATGGGTAATATTTCCTATGATGAATGATAACTGCCGTAAATTCAATCAGAATCAAATAATGTTTTGCATACCTCTCTGAGCTGTAGAGATCTCAGTGTTCATTGATTTTGGTGAAGATCGGTTAAGGGAAAGGGGTAGTTTACCTGCAACATTTTATGTTTTAACAACGGTAATTTTTTCTATGACGAACGATAACTGCCGCACATTCAAACAGAATCAAATATTTTTTTGCATACGTTCCTCAATTGTAGATAACTCAAGGTCTGTTGATTTTATTGAAGATCATTTAAGGGAAAGGGGTAGTGTACCTGCAACATTTTATGTTGTAACAAGAGAAATATTTTCATGATGAACGATAACTGCCGTAAATTCAAACAGAATCAAATAATTTTTTACATTTGTGCCTGAGTTGTAGAAGACTCAAGGCTTATTGATTTTGGTGAAGATCGGTTACGGGGAAAGGGTAGTTTACCTGAAACATGTTTTGTTGTAACAAGAGTAAAGTACCGTACTTAATTTTGATAAATAAAGTATCCTGATAAGAAGATCTTAATAATCCACTGTAGAAACGTAGATGAAATATCTATAAATGAAGAGGCTAGTTGAACGGGGTGGGGGTAATTTTCTATAAATGAAAATTACAGTTGAAGGGGGGGGATAATTTTGATGTGTACTACTTTATCGTAGTAGTAACATGTTGTTAAAAGTAGTAGTTTGTTGTTAAAATTCGTTCCCAGGCTGTTTGGCCGTAGTCCAATGTTTTCTTCAAAACCAGACGTTTCGGCCATGCCGTCGACTGCCATCATCAGTGAAAAACGAGTGCGTTAACGTGTGGTGGTATACGTTAGTGACCACAGTACTGTGGTTAAGGCTGAAGCAATAAGTGGAAAGAAGTAGTTTCTATGGAAACACTTCATTTCGTAAATGATTTTAAATATAAATCTTAGAACATGGAAGTCATGTATGGTTCTCCATACCGATATTTTAAACATATTTTTCTTTCTTTTCTCTCAGAAAGTTATTAATCCGCTTTTGCATTCATTAAAATGAATTTATTTATAATATATTTCATGTGGTACTTCGTCTCTTTGCGTTTCATATATGTCTTATTATATTCTTGTTAAAACCATTTTCTTCATATATGATTGCTATGAGTTGTTCTTCGTTGTTTCTTCAGAACTGAGTAATATCATAATCATCCTTCTTGATTATCTGTTTCCATAATTGTTTCATAAGTAGTTAGTCATATGTCATTCTTATTTTATTATTGTTTTTCTTTTTTTAGATTTTTATAATTTTATTATAATAACAGATTCTTCTCTTTGTTTCCAAATTATTGCCTTCTCTTGTATATCACACTCTTTTTTGTTTTTCTTCTCTACTCCTTCAAATGTTAGATATTCACATTTATTCTGGATTATTTTTAATTCTTTTTCTTAATTGATCACATTATTTTATCACATTATCTTATTTATCGTTAGAATTTTGTTAGTTTTATACAAAATTCATATTCTTCTTTTTATCTTATTCAAAATTCTCTTCTTTATCTTTAATCTCAATATTTTTTTTCTAAATCATTTGCGTAAGTTGTTCTTACTTATATTTTTAAATTTTGTGGGTTTTTACAAAATTCTTCTTTTTTATTTATTTCCATAACATTTTTCATAAATCATTTGTAGTAAGTTAATCTTACTCATATTTTTTAAATTTTGTATGTTTTCACAAAATTCTTCTCTTTTCATTAATCTCAAATGTTTTCTTTCAAAAATTAGTGGTAAGTTGTTCTTACTATATTTTAGAATTTTGATGTTTATATTCTAAATTCAAATTCTTCTTTTTATTTATTCCAAATGTTTTCTTTCAAAATTAATGTGTAAGTTGACCTTACTTATATTTTAGGATTTTGATGTTTATCAAAATTCTAACTTCAATCTTCGTAATACTTTTTTATGGAGGTTTGGTTGTACACTCCTTTAACTCTTCCGGAAACTATTTCTTTCAGTTCGTATGTATTATTATTATTATTTTTGACAACGACATATGGTCCAGTATATAGTAACAATAGTTTTTTTGTTATCCCTTCTAGGGTGCTGGGTAGTTCTCGGTTTTTTATAAGGACTTTCTCACCCTCTTTATAAGTTATTACTCGTCCGATCGCCTTTTGATATTTGGCTTGCCGTTTCTCTTGGTCTTCGGCCACCTTGTTATAGAATTTCACCTGGTCAAACTTACGACCATCGTTCGGTGGGAACTCTATTATTTCTTCAATCTCTCGGGGGTTTGGTTTCTCATACATGGCGGAGTAAGGGGTAATTCCTATAGCTGAATGGTGGGCGAAATTTAGGAATTTCTCTGTTGCTGCTAAGTACTCTTGCCACTTTTTCTGTTGGTTGTGACAGTACGTTCGCAAGATTCTCCCCACTTCTCTTAGTACCCTCTCTGCCGGACTACTACTGGGTGGTAGACTGACGTCTTATATGTTTTAATCCCAAGTGATAATAATGTGTCCCGCCATCTTCTCCCTTTAAACTGTGTACCATGGTCAGTAATGATTGAAGATGGTTTACCTATTTCTGGCACATATAACTCTGTTATGACTCCAAGAACTTTTACTGTGGTTGCCCGATTAACCGGATATAGCTTTACGTATTTTGTAAAATGGTCCATTATTATGATTAGGTATCTGTACCTGTGTCGACCGCCACTACGGGGAAATGGCCCACAGATGTCTAAAAACACTTTTTCCAGTTTCATTTTCGATGTTATCGGTATCATTATACCTTCTTTCTTTTCATTGTTAACTTTAACGCACTGGCAAATATTACACGATTTCAGGTAATTTCTTACCTTTCGGTTAATGTTTTTTATTTTACAATTCTCATCTAAAGCCTGTATCACTTTCAGCGCTCCCATATGGCCATACCTTATATGGTAATCGATTATAATCTCTTCTCGATTTGGTTCGGAATAATCACCTTCCATGTTTCTTTATTCAAGGCTGTTTTGACGAATATTATACCTTTGTTGACATGGTAGTATTTAGAAACTGTATCATCGTCGGCTTCCAATCGATTAATAATGTTTTTTAGTTTAGGGTCAGACTGTTGGTGGATGCGGATGTTTATCAATAAAGCTTCTAAATCGGATTTGTTTTAAACAGGTTGTAAATTTTGACTAAGCTCTCCTCTCCCTCGAAGGTCTGGTCTTCCAAATTAATCCGTGACAACACATCGGCTACCACATTCTTTTTCCCCGGAATATTTATACTCCCATTGTAAGTTGTATTCCTGTAGGGCGAGTACCCATCTAGCCAATCGGCTGTGACTCAACTTGCACCTACGTAGAAATGAGATGGATTTATGATCAGTGCGGACGGTAACTGGATACCCGAGAATATATGTCCGGAATTTGCTACATGCGAATACTACGCTAAGCAATTCTTTCTTGGTCACATTATAATTCTTCTCGCATTGATTCAGGGTATGACTAGCAAAGCTTATCACCAGATGGTGACCCTCCTCATCTTCCTGGTATAATGTCGTTCCTAAGCTGATGTCGCTAGCATCACAATTCAAAAAGAAAGGTTTCTTAAAATCCGGGTGACGAAGTATAACACTCTCTAAGAACTTTTCTTTGATCAGTTGGAAAGTAACAGCTTGTTCTCCACCCCAGGCCATTTGTTCTTTGCAGACAATTGTGGTTGAAATTTGGCTGTCAGCTCGGAATATTGGTGCTGAAACTTTCTGTAATAGTTACAGAGTCCGAGGAAAGATTGTAACTGTTTCCTGTTCTTTGGTTTAGGGAACTTCTGAATTGCCTCTACTTTTTCTGCTGATGGGGTTATACCACGATCATCTAGGTTAAAACCTAAGAACTGTACTTCTCGAGCAATGAATTTGGATTTCTCCAATTTCAGAGTTATATTATTCTGTGCTAACTTTTCGAGTACATGTTCTACTCGGTAACAGTGTTCCTCCCAGGTTTCCGAAGTAATGAGCAAATCATCTACATAGACTGTGGTAAATTGGAATGCTTCCTGTCCAAGTATTTGGTCCATACAGGCCACAAAGATGGCTACTGAATTTACAAGTCCGAAGGGCAATCTCTTGAACTGGTAATTGCGCCCTTCGAAAATGAACGCCACGTACTGACGACTTTGTGGATGCAACTCCACTTGCCAGTAACCACACACAGTGTCCCATGTACTGATAAACTTGGTGCTGTGAAATCGTTTTAAGATCTCCTCTATCTCACCGGGTGATGTTCGGTCATTAACAATAGTTTTATTTAGCTCGCGCGCATCCAAACAAAGCCGGACTTGTCCGTTTTTCTTGGGAACAGCAATGATTGGACTAGTGTACGGAGATTGACTAATCTCAATTATGTCACTGCTGATCATCTTATTAATTTCCGTTCTCACTGCCTCCTTCAGTGAATGCGCGATTGGATATGACCTCCGGTTAAATTCCACGTTTTCCTTAAACTCAAGTTTACACTGGTAGTTCTTGACTTTACCCGGTTCATCTAAAAATAGTGACTTGTATTTTTCGTACACTCTTATTAAATGAATTGCTTGTTGTATGGGTATTTTCTCGTTGGTGGTTCCGCACTGGAAGTCTCGTATTTCTTGTATCTTCACTGACCATAAATCCTCTACTCCATTATTATATATTATTGGTTTATTCAGGGAGCTGTTCTCTACAAAATTTATCTTACGAAGTTGTTGGTGTATTGTATTGGGAAGTATATTCGCGCCTCCTACCAAAGCTGCTGTCCACATTATTCCGTCTGGAAATAGTGATACTTTTTCTTGGTTCAGATCGATAATGGCGGAGTACCTTCTTAAAATATCGCAACCTACCAATATATTGAGTGGCAATCCGGTGGCGATCAAAAATACCATATTCAAAGCTATACCACGGCTAACGACATTTACGGAAACTTGTTTCCTAATAGTTTTGTTCTGGCGGCCAGTTGCACCTATTAAGACAATATTATTTACTGGTAACATAGGCAAATTACCACACTCTTTCTGCATTCTTTCCAGTTCGATTGCATTTATTATAGAGATATTCGCACCGGTATCAATCATGATTTTTGCGGGGATTCCTTCTACTTCCGCTGTTATATACAATATTTCATTGTTTTGACTATCGAGGCTCGTTTCGTTTTCCTCCAATAGTTCCGTTCGTATGTTCTTTAAATAGTTCTTACTTATTATGGTGATGCTTTTCGATTCGGTTGCCTCTTGCAACTCATTTTTATACCCAGGAGATAGGAGCAGTAACGGGTCGTGATAGTTTATCACTGGCTCCTCCCGTTTAAATTATTGTTTTCATCGTTTGCACTCGGATTTACCGAGGCGTCGTTTTGGAAACCTTGCGTCGGTTCCTGCCGCTCTATATCCTGTTCGAATGTTAGTTCTCTGTTTTGCTGTCGGCCAGGATCCTCCAGGCTGGTACTCCTTCTTCTTTTTTCATATCTCGGACCGTCCCGTTCTTCGCTTCTTCGCCACGATCTCCATCGTGGAAACTCCGTTGACGGTTGTATCTTCTCGGCCCTCGATCTTCGGCTCTTATAAAATTAACTCTTGAACGGGAAACTCTGTTATTATTGTTATAGTTAGTATTGTAATTCCTATTGTTCTGGTAATACCGTTCATTATTACCGGGGTAGTGTTTTCTCTGACTATATGGATTGTTAGGGGGTTGATAATTATTATTACGGTTATTTGGGTATTGGTTGTTATTTCTATTACTATTCTGGTTGTTATTAAAGTTATTGTTATGGTTCGGCGGGTTATTGTTGCCGTTGTAACTATTTTGCTGGTTGCGGTTTCCTTGATAGTTATTACCGTTACTGGGGTACTGGTTACTCCTCACCTCTGGTCTATCATTCCTCCTCCTACTCTGACGGTAGTACTCTTCGTTTTCGTAGCTTTCCAGTAACTCGGTCATGGCCTGCACTGTTTTAATCTGGCTACCTCTCCTAGCTCTGATAATATCTTCATCATAGTGATAAGATAGCTTGTTCACTAGACATTCTTCGGGTATTGCCGGTTCTAGATGTTTTGCCAGGCACACCTTCCCTAAGAAATAGGCTGTCATGGTGCTTCCTAATTGGGCCCTGTATCGTCAATGGCAAATATTATCTCTTATCAGGTTCTGAGTTGTTTCTGACCAGTATTTAGCCTTAAACAGGTCCCTGAACTGTTGGTAGTCCGTAATCTCGCTACGGTTCGCCATCCACCAGTTATCTGTCATCTCCCTGAATGACTCGTCCAATATCTCCCGGTTATTGTTCCATTTGCTCCCTCTATGTTTGGCGAAGTATTCTTCTATCCGGGCTAGGAACTCCATTGGTTTCCTCTTGTACTGCCGGAAGTTCAGCCATTCCCGGTTTTCATTGATGGGTATCCCGGTAAAATTAGTGGGTCGATTTCTCAAGGCTTCCATTTCTTCTTGGCTCTGCCGTACTTGACCCGTGATATTGGTCATAGCCTCTTCCATCCTGTCACACCGTTCCGCGACTTGGCTCCGTACTCTCCCGAGTTCTTCCTGATTTTCCTTCCGTTGTTCTTCCACTTTCCTGCAACTGTGCTCTTCAATATTAGTAAACTTGATGTTTACCACTTCCTTGAACTCCTGTACTTCCCTTTCGGTTTGGTTACATTTTCCGTCAATTTCCCTGATTTGTTGGTTCATTATGATGGTTTCTTCTTCCAATTTTTTATTTAGAGATTTCTTATTATCGTTGAGTTCCTTGCTCATTTCTTCTCTTAATAACTCCATCCTTTCGTCTAACTTGTCCAGATTCTCCTGATTGACCTCCCTTAATTCTTCTCTTAGTAGTTGGTTATCCTCCCTCAGTTCTTCCAACTTCTCCATTTTCTCTTCCATCTTCTTGTTATTTTCCTTCAATTCTTCCTTCAACTGTTGGTTGTCACTCTCCATCTTCTTGCTGGTTTTCTCCATCTTCTGATTAGTTTCATAAATTTTCTGACTCAAGGATCGGTTGTCCTCTTTCAATTCTTCTAATTTTTCTCCCATCCTTTCTTCCATCTTCTTACTGTTTTCTTCAATTCTTTTATTTGTATCCTCAATTTTATTACCCAATTCTTCTTTTGCGGATTGGTTATCCTTCTTCAAATCTTCTTTTGTGGATTCTACTTTACATTCTGTTCATCAAATCTGGCATTTAAGTTACTGTATTTAACATTGGAATCGCTTTTTTGTTCATCCAATTTTGCATCAAATTTACTAAACATTACATCGAATTTATTAAATTTTTCATCAAATTTGTTTAACATCAATTGTATCATGGCATTTGTCTCCTCAGTTTTCTTTTCGTACCGAGTTGAGATGGGTGTTTCTTGTATTCTGTCTGACTCTATAGATTCGGTCGGACTAGACTTGATCTGACTTATTGGCGTTGAACAAACTCCCATTTCACATTGAATGAACATTTGGTCGTTTACACTGACATCTATATTTTTCTCTGCCATTGTGAAAAAAAATTGTTTAAATGTATTTCTTTCAAACTATTGCTCTGTATCTCTAACATAACAACAACATAACCTAACAATCATAATATAACCTATTACTTATGTACTAGGTACATTTTACGTATTAAGTCCCTTTTTCCAACAACCATTCGTCTCTGTATCGGCTTATTTATATAAAATTTTCTTAATGTCCCAGTTCGGGCCGTCATTTGTTAACAAACCTTCTTTGTTACCTTTTTATTTATTAACTTACCTTTTAAAACCATGTTCACATTTATGTTTTATGTACCATGCTGGTTCAGGCGCCATGTTGTGTTGCCAACATAATATTTTATTTGTACCTAAGGGTTCCAGGATTCTATAAGCGTTTTCAGAGACGTGATGGTTGTTAGAAATAATTAACTCAGATAGCATTTGGTAAATAAAACTTGTGCTTTACTGACATTAATATTTGAAATAATTGCAAGAATAAAACAAGATGGAGTCCTAGTTATATACAAAACAAAATGGCGGCGAAGTATTTCCGCTGCATTATCTCTAAGTACATCGCAATTACCTACATATTTGTTACCTTCAATTTTCTACTTTATTATCAAGTGAATTTATAATATACTGCAGTTACTATTTAAATTTGTTACGTCTTCTCCATCACGCAACATAAACCAATGCCTCGTGGCTTTATCTGTGTACCGGTCAGTGGCGAAGTTACATGGAGGCAATGCCTACCCAAAAAAATTCTCTAGAATAAAAATAATTATAAATACGTATGACTACGTAACGTAAAGATTATACGTTGTTACTGTGACTATCAAATTTATTAAGCCGAAACGTGCTTTACTGAGCGACCGCTAGATGGTGACAGGTGAGATTCGGCATAGCTCGTTTGAAGGGAATGAGGCAACGTGAACTTGCCTCAGCGTTTTTTGTATACATCGTATGTAAGCAATGTGTTGGCGTGATAGGGAGGTGCGGGGGAGGGGGATTGGCCCGCGCTGTACACATAGAGCGTTGAGGCATGTCTCACTTCTGTGGTCCAAACAGTTAAGTTAAAGCGCGCTGTGTTGTTTATAAGTGTGTTTATTTTATGCGGTTATTAAAAGTGTGCCTGTTATTCCGCTGAACTTACAGATGATCAAGATTGTTATTTGAATTATTTGTAACAAAACATATATATAGAAACTAATCAAGTTTAAAAATTTGAAGTTCAATCAGTTGTATTATTGTGTACGACTTATACAAGGATTGATCAATAGAAACACGTTTAGAGCTGTAAAGCATTTTTCATTCAACGATTTAAAAAAAGTCTCCATTAACATTAAGACATGAGACATGAGTCACACTGTTGCACTAATCTGTAGATTCCCTGCTAGCAAAATTCTTATGGGAGTTTGCGGAACCATTCGCTAACAGCAAACTCTACGTCACCGTCCGATTTGAACCACCGTCCTTTTAGTGATTCCTTAAAAAAAATTTAAGATAAGATTTTTGCCTACCCATTCATTAACTACTAGCTTCGCCACTGGTACCGGTACACATTCTCTCACACACATACTCCCCACAAAATAATTCAATGGTACATTTTATTAAACTGCATTTTGAGCTCAAAAAAATTAATAGGTAGTGATTTGAATTTTGACTTTCCTGAATTCGGATGATTGAAGTTCTCGTCAGACGTTCCACATGGTCCAGTAGGTGTTCGGCTGAAAGTTAACTGTTTCTTTCTGTTCTTTTACAACGCTGACTTTAATTTGCATTTTGTACTGTTAGTTTTTTAACTCATTTGAATTTTCTCACTTTAATTACATTTTTTCCACTTTTAAAGACTTTTGCTGGCAATTGATGGCCAGCAGATTTTACAACGTGCTGTTGCACGGACGGTGTTGTGTCGACTGAGAGCGACAGTATGGCATATATTTTCCAGGTGGAAGGGATAATTCGTCATCAAATCTATTGTTTTCTGGCGATGACGGCATTGTTATACGTTTTAGTTATTCCCTCTTTCGTACTTTTGATGACGTTTTAGCAGTGTCCGGCTGTTGTTTTGTCTGAATTGCTGTTGATCGGCACGTAAGCCATTTGACCTTGGCGTGACTCATTGTGGCAAACTGCGTTGTATGATATATTTGAAAACTTTTACCCTCACACTTTGACTACGTTTGATTTACAATAAAATTATTGGTTATGTACCTGAATTCCTTTACGGACCTAATGTACCGTTACAAACTGAGCCAGTGGGGATGCCTCATTTTAATATAGGCGAAATGTTTGGTTTAAGAGAAATAAAACTAGTGTTTAAGTGACATAGTCATTACAATATTGTTACGACGGTCTACTGATCGTCGTATGGTACAGTGGAAAACTAAATACAAGATACCAATTAAGTCACTAATCACCAGCTTTAATTATCACAATTAAACAGTTTGTAATTAGACAGTCTCTTACAACAAATCAAATAAAAATTGTTCACACGGAATAAAAAAAAAGTGCCAACTGATATAAAACACAATTGTATTAAAATTGTCTCGCACAATTATAAAACACGTAACACTTCGCCACAGTACTCGAACCGCACTGAGATATCACAACTCAAACTCACAGAGTTTTGGCCAACAATAACTGAACTGAGCGTCCCTGAGTACTTGTATTTATACCCCGCTGAGGTTCCAGAATATTTGCTAATAGGCATCTACTAGAAAACACTAGAACGTAATTCATTGTGGCCTTGACATAGTGCATGCGGCCGCACGAATTCTGGGACAGTCTAGCAAATGCATGAGAATCACGTACACACACACATTGCAGCCGGATTCCACACATTTGATAAGCTTGTAGAACGTTACGTATTACTTAACACTTTACCGCATTACATAACAATATAATGCTAACTGATTCTCTGAACAGAGAGGTTGACTTGGACTCCTCACTCCACACGTTGATAGTGTAGATGATTTGTCACCATCGATTAGTTCATGCGCACTGCTGTACTTTCTGAAAGCTGGAGTACTCACGTCTCAAATTAAATGGCCATTGCTTATGGATATGTGTTTTCGCTTCCAGAATTAGTCAAGTAACAAAGAAAAATGGGTAATACGAATTACAAATAGTGGTGTTTTGAAAGACAAAATTAAATCCATTGTGATTACCTAGATCTTGAATATTGTAGCGTGACAGAAAATCCACTACATTTTAAGTCATGTGAAATCATAAAGTTTAATTACACCAACAAATGTTATAATAATATTGAATGACATTTAAATAAATCAGAGGAATGAACCACAATAAGATAAAAATCCTCACTACATAATATATAAAAACCACTGTTAAAAGAAACCAAAGAAAGTATTGAAGCAACTCATCAACTCATAGTATAAAAACAGTAAGTTACCCAGGAAGCTCAGAGCAGTAAACCAGTTATATAAGACTATATCAAAGAAAAAGAGACTCAATTAAAGGGTGGTGAAGACCAAAATACCCCAAAAAACAAGAAGAGGAAAGAATAAAGTTTGTGAACAGGAAGAAAACAATACCCTGAAACCTGTATAGAAGAATAAAGTCAGTTCAGTGAATAAATTAAATACTCCAAACTAAACCTCAGTCGTGATATCACCAAGTACCTTGGTTTACCCAAGAATGAGGAAGGAAGAACAGAAGAGTGAAGACTAGACGAGGGACAAGAATGAAGACTAGAAGAGGGACAAGAATGAATACCAGAAGGAAGATATGAAGAAGGACAAGAAGGAAGACAGGAGGAGAGGAAGAAATAGTATGAAAGAAACACCGTAGTAAAACCTATTATTATATAAACTACTATCAATCCCAAACCCACAAAAACTATGCAAAAGAAAGTATAACATACCCAAAATCTTATAAAATGTAATTATTGAGAAAACTAAAGTGCTGTATAGCGTTATAAGAAGTGCACCGGCTAAAGCTATTGTGTAATAAAGAAATAAACTAGTCTTAACGGTCCATGATTACTAAAGGTCTGGTCTGAGATAATAAGACTCAAAATATCAGAACCAACAGTGAAAGTGAATTTGTGTAAGTGTTTTTTAAAAAAAAGCAATAAACTTAAAGTTGGTGATACTATAACTTAGTAGTATGCTATATCACAACTTTAAAATCTAAATAATAAACAGCATAATAAAATAATAAAATGGAAGGTTTCCAGTATTTTATTATTTTAATGTAAATCTTTATTTACAAGACATTTGTAAAAAATGATAATAAATAGAGTATGGGAATTAATGTTTGCTGATGTGGGGGATCACAGTAGTAATGGTTTGAACCAGAAAGGACTGGTACTAATATAGTATGAATAAGTGTAACATGTTTAAATAGACTGTTATTTCACAATCCTAAAATCAATGTGTTAAATAAATGTATTTGTAAGGTTTATTAGAAAATAAGATTTATGTTATGTGTTTTAAAAAGAATTATGTTTGATAAATAATAACCTACATACCAGTAATAATGTTCTAAAAGGTATGCTATGTTAGCTCAAAAATAGTTGAAAGATATATGTTCAAACCATATCTGCAATGTGTTCAATTGTGCAGATTGCTGAACCATGTTCATAATTATTTATTTTAAATATGTAGTGTTAATTAACTACTACACAATACAATAAGTTATAAATCATGTTATTTTGATATAATTGTAATTATGTAAAGTCAGAGGAGGAATTAAGTTTAAATTATTTGAGAAATAAAAAAATATAAAATTCTAAAATCTAGGCCATTTGGTGAAATCAGAGAACCAATATAAAATAGTATAATTCACTTATAAATCCTGTAAACTACCCAGATTTATATAAGATAACACAATTAACCACTACTAGGAATGATCCTATGAATTAAAATGACAATAAGGAAATATACCTTAACATTTTGTAAATTGTCAAAATATATAAATTAATTAATTTTAAAGAGCAATGTCAAATTTACAAATTAACACAAAAAACCAGTTCAAAGGTGTAATTTATATGTATTTAAGGAAAGGGAGAGTAATATGACTAATTAAAATTTATTGTAATAATATTAATAATATTTAAAATGGAAGGAATTTTGTATAAAGACGGAAATCCAATTTTGAGCCTATATTTCCAAAGTGTGAACAAAATTTGTTAATTTCCACAAAATGTCTACAGATATGGACTATAATACATCAATTTAAAGGGAATGAGATGATTAAACCAATAATAAGGTTAGTAATTCATAAAAGTAAGAAATAAAATAGAAAAATTCCATATATAATGTAATATTTTCTAATGTGTATGGAAGTCGAAAAATGTTAACAATACTTTTTCAAGGATTAACTGGGCAAGATTTATGACCAAGTTAATTAGTCTTTTGTTGAATATCAAGCTGAATAGTTGTGTGACAAAAACGTTCTTTAAATCGAGTCGAACATGATGCTAGCGTTTAGCCATTGAAATCAGTGAACGAGAGTTAGACAAATTAGACACTTTTTGAAGCCAATACTATAAAAACATTCACGACAATAGTGAAAACAAACCTCTAACTTCACTATACCAGTGACAGTAAACAGTAAAACATTATATTTCAACTGATTCACTTTACAAACCTAACCGTAACTTGAAAAATTTAACCCCAGGAGTGAAAACAGACAAAATAACCAAATTAACACAAGTTTACACGGAACACTTCACCAGAATACACCAACTAACTTAACAGACATATTACACCAGTGCGGGAAGATTTTAGACATTCACAAAGGTAATTTTGTCGTGATTTTGGGACATGCCGAGTTCACAGTAACTACGCAAGAAATAGTAGCGGCCATCTTTTAATTCTACAGAGACCGCCTTCACGATATCGCAGTGACGTCATCGTCTGCGTATGGTTTGACAGCATTCATTTACATTACATAGTGGAATTATTTAAATACTGTTGAATAGTAATTATTGTATTAATATCTTTAATTGTTAATGTTATACTTTCTCGTCACCCTTCTCTGACTATTAATCCTAATCGCTCAAAGAACCTGTCTTTTAATATAATATAACATAAAATTTTGTTCTGTATGACACAATCGATAATTCCTGAGACAGAGTCGATAATTGCTCTCCATCGATAAAATATCGATTATTTATTTAAAATTGTCAATAAATCTTTATATTTCCATTATTTTGTATCTGTACTTATTTCACAGGGTAATTTAAGGGTATTTATAAGGCAGAAGGAATTAAGTGAGAAGAATATATCCTATTTTGAACAAGATATTGGACCAGTCAAAAAAGTCACCAATCGATTATTACCTGGAGTTAATCTATTTAACTCCAGACTTGGTGCAAATCTTCAAGAAGTGCTCGACGGTCAATAAATACCTACCTGTTATTAAAATTTTACCAGAACCTTTTAAAAAACAGATTTATCTTGTATACATACCTCTATAAACATAAACAAAATTATTTTATTGTTTGAAAATTCTATTATTATTGAATTTTCCATTTTATTTTTATTCTTTTGTAACGACCGGCATACAGCGGTCTGGTGACCAAGTGGCTAGCCCAAACAGTGGGAACAGATTAAATTACAGCCACTACAGGGTCTACTCTTACAAAGTGACGAACCCAACGCGGGGCATTAAGGAAGAAGGCAGTACCCAATAGGTCATCGTGTTACAATATCCGCCACCATAAAGTAGCAAAAGAGAATTAAACTACAACATTGACCATTTGGGGTTGTATTCACCATTGTGAATAACAGATATTACAATGTTATGTAATAATTTTTGTGTTAAATTTTTGCAGAATGAAAACAAAAAATAATTATAGAATTCAAGAGTGTGTATTTAGTGTATATATTAAATAATTGGGTGTGCCGTGGGCACATACCAGAAGAGAGAACTTCAGTATCAAGTGGCAAGTGAACTGATTCATCATGTAAAAGGTTGCTTGTTGTGTTTGGAGTAAGAGATTTTGCAACAAAGAATTTAAGATTCAAGTAAGAGTGGATAATTAAATGAGACAAGACATAGTAGTATTTATGTTTATTTTATCAATATTTACAATGAACATGAAAAAGTCACACATTTTATTTTCAGTATATTTCATTGTTTTTAATGGAACAATGATTTATACAATATTTAGTTAAAATCTAGAAGGTGACAATTATATACTGTACTTATAATATTTGTATTTGTAGGTAATGTATCCAGTACAATAATTCAATTTTTACAAATTATAAAATAGCTAAATTTATAATTCAAATTTTGAAACATAGAAAACTTCAAGCCAAATGCAATATACATACCAGAATTGAACTTTCTGATTAACTAAAAAAACATACAAAGTAAACAAAGATGAAAAGTTATACTCTTGATATTTCAAACATGTACCCAAACATTGTAATTGACGATACAATATTATAATAAAAAAATAGGTGTCGCTGATTTTAAATTGTTTTTATGAATTAAATAATGTGAAAGTTGTGTAAATATATTAGGTTAATAATGAACTAAATACAAGAAAAGGCTTTCAAATATATTCAGCTGGATCTCTCGGCATGTGAGTACATTTTCTTTTATCATAAATAAAATTATTTTGTATATTTATGTTATTCTTGTAATAGTATTTAAACAGAATATGCTTAAACGTTAGTACTTAAACATTTAGAATATGTTCACGTTCTTTAAAATATTAGGCTTTGCTTAAAGCACGCATATTTGTGGCAGTGGGGAAATTTTGGGTAGCTATGTGGGGAAAAGAGGTTTGATTGATCTGGTAACACTGCTTTTTCGTTTCATCTGTTTCATGGCACATTGAATCAGTTTACTGCCCTAGGAGTGCAAGGTGTATGGGAGTGAGCCAGGTACCTTAGTGCCTTTTATGTAGTTCTCACTTCAATAAATTAATAAAGTGAAATGAATTATTGTGTGTAATATATGAAAATGTAAGGTATAAAGATGAATCTCTTTTGAAAGAAGAAGGAAAAGAAGTGAGTACTCACTATAATAGTAACACATAATGCTACTGTTGTAAGAGGAAATTGTACTATGGGAGCAATTTGGAAAGTTCACAGTCTGAAAATGAAAGACTTAATTTTTCAAATTGGATTTATTTTTATTTGTCAACATAATCTCCATGTAGTTTAACACAGTGCATGCGGCGAGCACAGATGTGCGCCCACTGGTGCTCTTCGAGTTTGCGGCAGGCGCGCTTGTAGGGCTAGCTCCTTGTAGAGATCACTTTGTCTTGTCAGCACATCCTGTTGTCAGTCAGTAGTGGAGTCGACGTTGTGCGTTTAAAAAGTATATATTTGATGGAGTATACCTCGTTTTGGGTTTTTTCATATAGTGTTTTAAATTTTATAATGATGGAAGATGAATTAGCCAGACCTTGGAAAAAGTGTTTGTTAGATCAAGATTTGTTTGGGTACACGTAAATTTTAAATAGCTGATAAACAGTGAATAAGTTGACAGATCTGAAAATCGTCACATGAATCTGAGGCGTTTACATGAATTACGAATCTTACAGCATACGAAAAATGTTTAAATTCTAGCTGTAAGCAATAAATGTCGCTCCACGAACTTTTCAGCTGACCCTCATATGTTGCACTGTTCGCCATTTAGTCTATGGTCACACTTAGCGTTTCTGTCGCCGCGTTAGAATCAAGAAGTGTAAACCATGTAATCAAATGGAGCCGGTCACACTAGACGTACGGCGTTTGCGACAGCGTTCCGAATGCTGGACAGAGCGTTTTTCGTACGCGGCGACAGATACGCTCACCGTGTTAACTTATGGAGCGGGACATACTTGGCGTTCCAAACGCTCCTTCTCCTCCCCACTCTTCCACTCACGTGTCATTCCGCATTCACTCTTCGTTGATGGTTGATCTAAGTTATATTGATTACTGAATTAAATTCATTATATTTGTTACTTGTTACTATTGTTATTACTGTTATTATTATTATTTATAAAAAAAAATGTTTGACACCGAATTATTTATTAACGAGTTAAGTGTTCGTCCGGCACTTAAGGACTACAGCAATAGGGAGGTAAAAGCAAAATTGTGGATTGAAGTAGCTTGTGTCTCCGTGGAAAATTGGGAGCAATTATGTAACGAAGAAAAGAACAAACAGGGTAAGTTATTTTAAATTTACTATTTAATATTTAAGTTCAATCACTTTCTGCTACTGTTCGTTTCCTGATGTATATAAAATATTTAAAATTTGTATTTACTTTACCTCAAGATGTTTTTTCCCTTATTTGGAACATGTTTCAAGAGTTATTGTGCTCTCATCCTCGATAATAATATTTAAGTTATTTAGAACATTTAATTTTTTGAATTATGTGAATCCAGTTTATTTATTTATAGCTAGATGGTGGGAAACATTACTAAAATTATACTAGGGGAGAACTAAAAATGTGTTTATAACTTCATTACAATAAATTTATTATTGTTACATTCATTTATGTCTATACTATAAATTCTTTTTGAAATATAAAAGTCTATGCCAGTAAAAATATTTTTACAATGATTAAATCATATCATACTGCCATGGAACACTTCCTGCTGGTGCAGTGAAATAGTCAGCAAATATATCCCTGTTTCTTTTAGAACTCAAAAATGATCCTCCCATACCGACCACTGTTATATTTTCCAAAGGGCAAGTTAGAATATCTGTAATGGTACAATTATGGTACAATTTGTAATTACCCTAAATATGGTATAAAAAACCATAAATATTGTATTCCTGAGTTTGGTCAAAATTAAACAAACATTTAATAACCTGTATGAATTTATCGTGAGTGGACTATATAATATTTGCCAGGATTTGGACCGATTCATAGCAAAAAACGTGAAGCATCACAAAAAACAGTATGTCATTTAATGCGATAAAAGCGACGATCCTTGATGATGTCAGCAGCCAAGAATTTGTTTTTGTCAACAACATGATGCTGTCAACAACTTAACAAAGGGCGAGTGACGTAGATTCACCCCACCTCGGAAATATGTAACAAAGACTCGATGTCATTTCATCAGCAACAGTGATCGCAGCCGGCCGGCCTACCGTTCACGAACGGCAACTCGTTCACTAATAAGTGAATTTTAACTTTTAAACCACTAGAAGTGGTTAATAAACTATTTAGATACAGTTTAATCTACTTCAAAATGTGACCGGGAAGTGTACACGGTAAACTCGCGGTACGCGAAGTTTTACCGCACGGAAACTGCAACCAACAACTATACCACTATTTGGTGAGAACGTTCCAGCAACACATATATATATATATATATATATTTTATTTCCACATCAAACTTAATTTGAAAAGACCAAAATAACAAATAACAGAAAGTAAATTCAAGTATTTAAATTTTTAATCTGAAAAATGAGCTCATAAAATAAATTGTACCAGTGTGAGAGAGAGAGAGTGACATACATTACGCTGGGTTGTGCGAAAGATATGTATATCTATATTTACATAATTATCTAATATTACATAATAACACATTTTATATTACTTGTATCATGATTTTGGAGGGTTTAAAAGTTTGCTTAATGTTTACAAAAGCATTATGTAAGATGTAAGTCTATAAAAATAAACAGGGTATATCATTGGTAACAATTTTAACTAGCTATTTTATTATTTCAAATAACTTCCGTTTCTCAAAAGTTCGCGTAACGAATTCCTGCCCTATAGTATTTAGCAATGGTAAGTAAAATGATGACAACATATGTAACAAGATGGCGCCCGACTTTTGAAAACAGTGTCTTTACGTTTAACCTATGTCGTATATCGTATATTTTTTATACGCCAAAACAGGGACATAACTATATGTAGCTACAGTTTATTAAAGTTACAGATCGTCGAATTGGAAACCATCTCTTACTCGAACAAAATTGTGCAACACACAGGCAGCTAAAACAATTTCTTTAACAAAATCTGGATCCAAAGAAATAGACGTGTAAAACACTCTCCACTTGTTGGCAAGTATGCCAAAAGCACATTCCACAAAACGACGAGCTCTTGACAGCCTATAGTTAAAAACTCGTTTCTTGTTATCAAGGTTCTGTCTCGAATATGGTCTGACAACATGATGGCACATGGCAAAGGCTTCGTCAGCCACAATAACGTGGGGAACTGGTGTATTGTTTCCAAAGTTAAGTAATGGTTTACTGTCAGGTAAATTAAGTGTTTGGTTTATTAATTTTTTATACAAGACAGATTGTCTGAAAATGTTAGAGTCAGAGGATTTCCCATAACATCCAACATCTACTACAGTAAAACAATAATTGGCGTCAACTAAAGCCAACAAAACGATAGAGAAAAAGTGTTTATAATTGAAAAACTGTGATCCGCTCCCCTCAGGCTTCATCACTCTCACGTGTTTTCCGTCTAAGGCACCAACACAGTTGGGAAAATTTGCTCGGGTTTTGAATTCATCAGCTATTTTTATCCATTCTTTGGTTGTTGGTAGTTTCATGACCTTTCTCTTCAGGTTAGTCCATATCACTTTGCAAGTCTCCCGTACGATTTTACTAATCGTAGATCTTCCAATACGAAATTCAAATGATAATGATTTGAAAGTATTCCCGGTTCCAAGGTATCTGAAAAAAAGAAATCAGTTTTTTATATTCCTTGATTTATTCATTATTTAAATACTTTTTTCTAATTTTTGTTCATATTTCAGTGAAAGAACTACAAAAAAATGGAAATCTTTAATAGATGCGTTTATCAGAGAGATGCGAGGCCAAAAAATGCCAAGTGGAAGTGGTCTAAAACTAAGAAAGAAGTATATATATTTTGATCAGTTACTGTTTCTTTCTGGCGCAACGGAAGACAGAGTAAGACACATTCACTAAACGGAAGTACAGTAATTAGGCTATATTTACTTACAATGCTTATTAAACCATAGATAAAAAATGGAAATCTTTAAGAGATGCGTTTATCAGAGAGATGCGAGGCCAAAAAATGCCAAGTGGAAGTGGTCTAAAACTAAGAAAGAAGTATATATATTTTGATCAGTTACTGTTTCTTTCTGGCGCAACGGAAGACAAAGAGTAAGACACATTCACTAAACGGAAGTACAGTAATTAGGCTATATTTACTTACAATGCTTATTAAACCATTTATAGGATGGTGGTATAATAATTTACCATTTACAAAAATGTTTTTTCCTAAATGTTTACAGCTATAATAATTTAGCCACAGCATAATATTATAGTTAAATACCTCTAAAATGGCCATTCTGCTTTTCATGGACAGTAAACCTAGTTGTTTTTAAATTAAGAGTGGAAAATCTTGCACGTGGTAAAGTAGTATACCAGTGAGCGTTTCCATACATGAGTTTGGTGGTACGTTTTATTTATGTTGTCAGTTACATACTCATAGTAAATGTGTAATTTTGTGTGAACGTGCTGACATAAGAAAAATACTGGTTATCTCTTTTACTTATTATTTATAGTGTTGATTTTATTTTCACTCTTGAACTGTTTTAGTGACTTTTTAAATATTTAACTTGATATTTTTTATAATTATTATAATTTATTATAAACTATTATACCACCAATTCCTTCTTACTATTTAGCTAAAATCTTCCTCCTAAATATACCTCCTCTGGTATATTATTTTTCCAACCATTTAAAAAAAAACAAAAAAAAAAAGAATTTCAGAAAAACATGTTGGTATCGTATACTTAATTCTATAGGTCCGAAATACTAAAATGCAAAAACTCAGGTCAACACAGCTACCAGAACCTTATGTCCTATGAAGGGTTAATTTCACTTTAAAATAAAAGTTTAAATCTACTAATCAAAATGAAAAGCTAAACTGAAATATAAATTAAATGTACACAAAAAAATGAAAGCCATCAGAAAATATATTCCTATTCATTTAAATATCATTAAGTTAAAGTCTTATACACATTTACCTTAGCCAGTTAGGTACCTTACACGCGCGCACACGCACACGAACACACACACACACACACAGGCTCAAAATTATAAAAATAAAAATATTATTGTTCTGTCACATTTATAATTTTTGAGAAATCGTATTTTAGAGAATATTAGTGTAATTAATCATTTCAGGTCAACAACAAACTTGCCTGATTCGCCAAACCTGACTGATAATCAGCAAGTGAATGAAGAGAATGATGAGGGTCTCTCAACTAGAGGAACGGAACATGAGAGAACACCGCATCGTGCGCAAAAAAGAAAACAGTCTCCATTTGAAATGGCTGTTTTGAAATACATCTCGAAGGAGAAACCGTTTGATGAGGAGGAAGAGGCAGACAACAATTTTTTACTGTCCTTCTTGCCGATGTTCAAGAAACTTCCAGTCGAGAGGAAGCTGTGGGCTCGAATGAAAATGATGGAAATAGTACAGCAAGCTATGATTGCACCTTCTTTCAATCCAACGTTTCCAACTCCTGTTCAACCTCCCCATTTCCCTAATCAGTTCCAAGCACCAAATTTTCAAAATTTTCCACACCTTATCAATATAACCATCCTGAATATACAACTGTAGCAAGATCCGATTTTTATACACACCGTCACCGCAATGAGCAGCCGTCAACAAGTTCAAGTCAAGTTTTTTCCCCAACACCCTCTGACAGTGAAAGTAACCCAGATGTTTTTAGTGAGCTTTAGGTTAATAACAAGTGAAAGTGCTAATTTACTAATTTGGAGCATTCAAATGTTCTCAAATAACTCAAATTTAATGGATTTACAAGTCTCTATAAAGTAAGTGTGTTAATATACATATATCTTTTATGTGTTAAGGTGCAATGTGTTATTGTAACCGTCGGCTTATGTAATAGGAAATAAATTCTGTATAAAGATATCACATTATTTTTTTCAGTCCCTGTTGAGACATTTGGAGTGGATATCAGGTATTGAAATAAACTTGTTGTGCTACGCCACACAGTTTCTTGGACAATGGAATACAAAAACAACAGAACAGATAACAACATAGGACAGAACACACACATACAACGTAACAGATAACATACAATAGAACAGATAACAATTTCATTATTTTTTACTTGGGTATCGGGTGTTGAAGTAGAACGTTTGCGCTACATCACATTTCTTCAACAGTAGAATACAAAACAGATAAGAACTTAATTATTTTTTACTTTCTTACCTTAAAGTAACAGCTAATCTTTCTTCTGCTGGAATACACAGTCCAAACTTCGTGTTCTGTTTGGAAATGTCACTTTCAATATATGACAACAATTCATTAAACGATGAAACACTCATTCGAAAATAAGAAAAAAATTCCCTTCATCGTTTTTGAGTAAGCCAACTAACGTATAAAACTGGCCGTGCGTCAGACGTAGAGCATTGATCGGGTGTACACCAAACCTCCTCTTTTTCTTCTTTTTTAAGTAATTTCTCACAGCAACTGCGAGTAACACATCAGCTTCATTCAACGAAGACATATCGAACACTGAAACAGCGCGCGTTAGTCGCCAAGTGTGACACCCCCTCAGGCCTGCGTTTCTGTCGCTGCGCTGCCGGCGTATCGAACGCGGCGACAGAAACGCTAAGCGTGACCGTAGACTTACTGTCTGGCCGTGACTGGATGATTGAAGCTGCTCTCCCCCACCACTTGTAAGCGCCACTTGGCCGCTTGTAAGCGATGTAGGGTAAAATACCTGTACTAGCCGTTTGGTTTGCCTACGCTAGTAAGAGCACAGTTCCCCTCTACCCAGCGTCAGCAAACTGACTTCTACAAAAGCCGTAGTTTCAAGTGTTCAAGTGTGTATTAATAACTTCCCCTGTAAATGTATCCCACATAAATAATTTTTGTATTAAAAAAAAAAAGACTATTAAAAGTATGGTAAGATGATTAAAAATGTGAGAACAAGCGGTGTTGAAAGTTAAAGAAACAGCAAATTTTATTACGTACGAAAACTAAATTTTTATTATTTATCCAATAATAAATTTATGTATTTAGCACATTAAAACTAAATACACAAGTACATAAAGTGAACTTAAACATAATGTTTGCTATATGAAAACACGATCGGCTGTTATTTCGGTGAATATGTGTACCGAAATAATAATACAAAGGCATATGCCAAGTTTTTTGGTCACTCTAATGATAGCTGGTGGCTTTGCAATTCAACACCTGACTACGCTTATCTGTGTGCCGTGTTTGTGTGTTATCTGACTTCGTGTCACTAGACTGTTGCAGTTAGATAATTCAATAATTATCTTGCTTTTGTTTTATAGATTCAACTTTGGTTCTGTCGACCAATTTATTTCAGATATGGAACGTTTTCTTATACAAACTGATAATGAAAGTATTCTTTAGCCTACACTAATTATCCTTCTACGAATGTATTCCAGAAATAAGCAAAATCTTTTGTAATGTACATACAGTATACCATAGTGTAAGTTGTATTTTAAAACCACACATTTCACATGGAATGATTGACATGTATTTTTCGGAATTTTCCATTTCTTAAATGGTTGCTACTCGTTACCTGTATATCTTTTGTTGTTTTGCCGTGTAGCCCTAAGATTAGGTACTGTATTCTTAGACCTTATTAAGTTTACTTTTACAGGTTTACTTTCACTTACATTTAGTTTGAATCTGCCATCTGTCTGTTAGTGTGCAGTGTATTTAAAATTCATAAAATATCAGGCATCAAACGTTAAATCTTAACGATTTATGAAAAAGTACGATTAACTCGGGCTTTAGGAAGCGGTACTTCTAATTCAACAGTGTCTAAGAAATACTGTTTATCGGCATTTGAATTATAACATTAGATTTAAATTTACTTGAGCTTCTGTGCACTACAGTGAACTGTAGTGAATTACAGGTAACTTAATTATTTTAGTGTATAGCCTACTAAACATAAATGTTAATTTACACGATTAAATTTTGTAGTTTATGCATTTGCTTAGTTAATTTATTTTTTGAAATTAAATTCTGTAATTCATACATCTTTCTTTTTATTTATTTTTTGTCAATTTGAAACCTATCTCTTTATGGGAAAAATTTCCGTATTTCACGGAGAAAACGAATATCGGTTACAAGGAAGAAATTTACGCGTTCGTTATAAACAAATTCCACAGGATTTGCTTCTAAAGTACATGGTAATATGATTTTGTTAGGAATGCGAGAATGCGTTGAGAGAGCAAGAGGCGAGCTAAATGGAAGAGGGGGGGTGAGAGACTAGTGAGCCGAGGTAATGTTCTCAGCTTACAGATTACAACACCCCCACTTAGCCTACCGTAGTACCCGGCCTGCTTCTCCCACCTTACCCAATGCTCGATCTTCGAATCACGGCCAGACAGTAACCCTGTAGCGCGTTCTACCATTCGTTGTTAAAGGCCGCAACTGACGAGCCAACCCAAACTTCGAACGGAAGGAATATGCAACGTTTACTGCTTCCAAACTTTTTTATTGAGCTTTTGGTGCAACAGAATTGAGAAATGTAATAATAATTACGTAAATAATTTATAGATTAATAATTTTAAACTACTATTCAAAGATTAATAAATGAAAATTCTGGTTGTTGTGCAACCTAACTACGAGCCGCCACTGCCAGTTTTTGATCGGAATACCGAAGCATTTGTACAGAAATTTTTACCAAGTAGATTTTTCCAAAGAAACGGTACTGGCGTATTGTCCCAACCCACAACCTGGAGGGGGACCAGGATTTGTTATAAAGGTTATCGCCTACGCTGCTTTCACTAGGCCTACATATTCGGAGACCTACCTATCCCAAGAACTGTGAAACAGGAAATAGTACTCTAGCCCCAGGAAACCTAATAGCATCAGGATTGAATAAACAAGAGGTAGCCAACAAAGCACAGAAATCTGATACCAGAAGTAATACCAGGGGAAGGATAAAGCTGATAGGTTTGGTTCACCCCAGCCTAAGCTGGCAGGGAACTACCAGTTGCTGACCCATAAGAAGCCAAAATGATACCCCGCTATCCACCACCTGCGGAACAACCCCATTCAGAGACAATCCGTTTAGCGATTACCCTGAGCGGGCATAACGGAAGGAGGTTATCCCACACGCGTGAATGAAACGCACGTATAAGAGGAAAATTGTTCCTTACGGTGTTTATAGTTTCTTCTCTTAAAAGAAAACTGTCTTTTTATTTCGAATACAGCTATAGTATTTTACAAACTCATCGACAAATTGTACACAGGCGATACCCCACTACCTTGGTCTCCCGGTGTGGAGTACCTCGGGCTTCACCTTGATCGACGCCTTTCGCCTGACGGACACATTCTGTTCCCGCAAAACTGCCACTCGTACGTGTCAGCTCTGACCCCAGCTTTACAGCACGTCGATGACCCGCCGCGTAGGTAAACTCATCGTTTCCATGAATGCGGCGCCAATTGTTACCTAAGTTATCCCTGTGTGGGGCTACTTGGCTAAAACCCATAAGCGAAAGCTTCAGTCTCTCCTAAACCGAGGATTGCGCTGAGTTTGTAAAGTCCACCACCTTAGTTCGAGCCAGACCATTTGAGAATCCTTGTATCCGTTCCCTTATCGCCACTATACGAATACTTCCTAGAAAGTTCTACTGTCTCTGTGCTTGCTTCCGTGGCAATCCCCTTATTAGATACACCCATCTATGCTAGACGAATCTTGGATCCTGCCTCGGCGAACTCTAACACTATATTAGACTACGTCTAGTTGAACCCCCACGGCCGTTAGCAGGCCAGATCTGGGAACCTCCACAAAATTTCCCCAGGCAGGGGCTATATAAGAAGGCAGGTGACGGGCATTACCCATCATCTGCACAACCCTCATAGTTCTTCCTGTTCCCTAGCCTAGTGAATTGTAGCTGTATTCAAATAGAAAAAAAAACTATTATTCGATTCCCGCCAACGAAAGTTCGTAACGTCTACAACTTCGATGACAAACTGGGACTTTGCGTACCGACAAGTACCACTGTTATGCGACGTATTCAGAAGCTTACGTGGTTCTGGTACTATTCGGACATTTTACGCTATTTGTATGAAGCTATTCTTAGAAAACGGCTAGATTTATGAAAGCATAATTTATTAAAATTGCAGTATGATAATGTGCCTGGACGCACGTATTGCTTGTTAAGGATTTCGTCAGGCTAGGCAAAAGAAAACGTCATAATGATGACACGTCAACTGCCGTATTCACCAGATGTGTCCCAACGCGATCTTTCCTCCTCCCAATAGCGATAATTTTCACGAAAGGACAACATTTCGCCACCGTTGAAGACGTAAAACGAAAATTGCTAAGCAAGTTCAAAGCTGTACCAAAAAGTGGATAGTTGAAACATTTTGAAGACTGCAAAACGGGTGGCTTAATCGTGTTACATTTGACTGAGACTACTTTGAAGGGGGTAGTATAAGTGTCGATGAATGAAGGCATAATGTTTAAAATAGACAAGAACTGCATGCACGTTTTGAACAGACCTCTATATTGGATCTTTTTTTTTTAATCTTGCTGTTATCGGCTTTTATACTCCTGACAAGGCCGTGCACAAGGGGGGGGGGGTTTGGGGGTTTAACCCTCCCCATTTGGGAAGAGAAATCAGCGAGTTTGGAAGTGAAATGGTGATTGTTTCAGTCTGATATAAAATACCGGAGGTATTCACATCATTTGAACTCGTGAACAATTCCCGCCTTGCGCAGCAAACACGGCAGTGTCTTTCTCACACTCTCACACGTTAGTAGTATACGTAGTTCATTCGGCACGCCAGTTCTCTATTTTTCGTGTGGTTCGCGCAGTATTGACTGACTTGTGCGTTAATCATTAATTATCGCTACCACCAATAGACTACGGACTGTGTACTCCTAGTTCGTTTTGCGATTTTGTGCTGAACAATTAGTAAAATATGTCCAGTAAACGAACGAATTCTTTGTTAAATTACTTTGCAAAAAACAACGGACAGAAGAGGTAAGTTATTATTAATATTTTTCATAATTCTTCTCTTCGAAGTTTTGTGACAAGCGTAAAACAAAAAGGTTTATTTATTAAAATTTTATTATTTTACGCACATGAAAATAAAACACAAATAAACCTCAGCACACGTTGCTTTCTCATCTATTTTTAAACGTCTAAATGACAACGACCTTGGCGATACAACCGTCCATGCTGATTCCTGGAAAACGATGACGCTATGCCTCTTGTCACATTTTATTGTAATCTAAGCTATTCAGCAGGTCAACTAATAAAGCAGCAAGAACATTTTAGTGAGTAGTGCGTTACGGCCCATATATGGTACGAACAATTTTTTTTACTAAATAATTAAATAAAAATCTCGGAGTACGTAGACTATAAAAAATTAAGCAGTTTATTTACAAAAATAGCGAAAACTCACATCCGCATAGTAGACAAATTTACCGAAAATGACCGCCGCACCACAAGAAAATCAATTACGGGACGTATATACCCCGTAACGCAGCGAACGTGTTAAAATTCATGTTATCAAATCAAATACAGTAATTTATTTCAAAGTTGACAGAAAAATCTCATTCAATACATCATAATCATGCGTTGCATAAAAAAGTATAAGGTAGCCTATCAAATAATAATAGTCTTCATTCATTTATTTATTTGCTTACAGCAGAAATCAGGATACAGCTCTCAATCAAGTCCGACAAATGAAGACAATGAAGTATCAAATCCAGCACAGTCCAATGCTGAATCGCTGACAGAAACAGATACCAACCAACCTACAATTAGTGGTAGCTTACATCAAATCCATCCTTGGGATGTGGCATTATTTTTAAGTAAGGAATTGGAAATGAGTATCACGAACGCATACAAACCCATCTGGTCTCATCCGGAAAAATATAAATTTCCTTGCTCTGGAGAAAGGAATCTTCGTTTCCAAGGACATTGGCTGAAGACTTACCATTGGTTGGCCTACTCGAGAAAGGAGGATGCAGCTTTCTGTAAAGCATGTTTGTTGGAATGTAAGAAGACTGCTGGTGTCGGTTCTCAACCTCTCAAAGGATTGGTAAATGAACCGTACAGAAACTGGAAGAAAGCACTCGATTACTTTAAGAAGCACGAATCGACTGTTCACCAAAAAAGCAGCATGTTGGCATTAGAAAATATCAGAAAAATGGATGAAGGAAAAATGGTGCCTATTGATGTACAATTAAGTTCGGAGAAGAAAAAAGTGATCGAGGAAAACAAGAAGAAACTCATGGCCATTTTAGAAACGGTAAAACTTTGTGGACAGCAAGGCTTAGCCTTGAGAGGCTCAAAGGAAGGTGGCCAAATAACACCTGAAGTGCCTGCTGTAAATGATGGCAACTTCCGGGCCCTTCTCCGTTTTCGTGCTACAAAAGATGACCTACTAAAAAAACATTCGGACACTTCGTCAAAGAATGCGGTATATACAAGCAATAGAATTCAAAATGAAGTCATCTCTATATTTCACAAGAAAATCTTAAGAAATATGGTAGACAATATTAATAAATCCAAAGCTTTCTCACTACTTGCTGACGAAACATCAGACATTTCTGGTTTAGAGCAACTTTCCGTATGTATGCGTTATACAACAAACGAAGGTGAGAAATGTGTGGTCAAAGAAGATTTTGTAGGCTTTGTACCTGTAACAGACTGCACGGGGAAAAACCTAGCCACAACTGCAGTCAACGTTTTGCAAGAGAATGGAATTGATACATGTTATCTATATGGTCAAGGCTATGATGGAGCGGCCGCCATGAGTGGGAAAATGCATGGAACTCAAGCCTACATTCAAGCAGATCACCCTCTGGCTCTCTATGTCCATTGTGCCTCTCACAGCCTTAATCTTGCTGTGAGTTCGGCCAGTAATATTTCAGCCATTAGAAATTGTTTGGGAACCATTGAATCCGTATGTAACTTTTTCAACTCCCCCAAACGGCAGGCTATTCTGCAAGAAACCATAGTTGAAGTATTACCAGAGGCGAATCACTCCAAATTGAAAAAAAAATACTGTCCAACCAGATGGATTGAACGTCATCAATCCGTATCAATTTATTGTGAGCTTCAAGAAGGCGTGATAGAAGCCTTAGGAAAAATTTCTCAGCTGCGAGAGGCAACAGTGGCAGCTCAGACGTTTCAACTACTGAGTGCAATTAAAAATTGCCAATTCCAAATTTGCTGCCAAATCCTTCTAGCATGCCATGCCATTTTAACACCCTTGAGCGTGTCTCTTCAGCGAGAAGACCTACATCTGACCGAAGCTGTACTCCTTGCACAACATTCTTTAGAGGAACTTAAAAACATGAGGAAGTCTGCCAGTGAAATGTTCCGCAATATACTTGAGAAAGCAAAGTCTGTTATGGAGGATTCCGACATCGCTCTTAGTGTTCCACGATTAAGTAAGAAGCAGCAACACCGAAGCAACGTCGAAATCGAGTCACCAGAAGAATATTACCGTGTGACAATGTTCATACCATTTTTAGATGAACTTAAAAGTCACATTGAATCATCAAGCATGGTGAAATTCTTAGCAGTTTCGACTGTCTGTTACCTCAGAGGCAGGCGCATTTCAATGAAGAGAACTGTCGGACCCTATACAGAACTTGTGAGTCAGTCCTCGAATGCATCAATGAAGATGAATTCCTAGCTGAAATTAAAATGTGGCGAAGAAGAATCGGAGATTGTAGTGGAAAGAAAGGAGACCTCATCTTCCATGCACTGGATATCTGTGAAGCAAGTGAAGCCTTCCTCAGTGTAAGGAAACTTCTGAAAATCCTAACTGTGTTGCCTGTCACCACAGCGACAGCAGAAAGATCATTCTCCACCCTACGCAGGCTGAAAACATATGTTAGGAATTCCATGTCAGAAGAAAGACTAAATGGCCTTGCATTATTAAACATCCATAGAGAAATTAATGTCTCTAGTGAAGAGATCGTTAATGAATTTGCCAATTCAAACGGAAAAATGTTACTATGTTAATAAAAGGAATTATTGTACTGTAATGTATACAATTTTTATTAATATTGTTTTCGTTCATTTCCTCTCAAGTCTACTTATTATGTGTTACTCCATATTGTAACTCATAAACAGTTTATTGAAATTTTCATTATAGACTACTTTATGGAAAAGAAATTTTCCACTTCAGAACCCCTCCCTTTCAAAAATCCTGCGCACGGGCCTGACTCCTGATACCATTCTAATGCTAGATCTTGAGACGTTTTATAGAGTTGTTTGAAGTAGCCAGTGCTGTCATGTCGCCACTCCTGCAGACCTTCTATTATGGGGTCTAATGCGTCCATGTACTCTGTACGTTTCGAGCCAAAGTGAATGGTTGTATTCCTGCCATTCTAGTCCGGATACCTTTGAATTTTGAGCTCGTATTTGAGTGAAAAGCTTGACCACAGCGTTGAGAAATCTCTTTTCTTCTCCTCAACACAGAGGCTTGTAGTTTCTTCTCTTTTATAGACAGTCTCTTAATCACCATGTGTATCCATTTCCAGACTTCTTAACTAGGGGATAGCGTACTGGATCTTTAATGGAGTGGTTTCCCGTTGCCTCCTCCATCCCATACCGTTGACTTGACAGTTCATACGCCTTTGAGGATGGTTTCCCATCCCAAGGGCAAGAGGGTGCCCTAACCATTTACCCGCTCATCCGCCCTCCGTGGAGGCCATTGGCACTTGATTAAAGGGGATCTTCTTATCCCGGGAGATGCTCGGTTCTTGTATTCGTTAGCCGCTTGTTTATACAATATGTTCAACTTGTGTTTTTTTTATGATAGCCGGCAACCTTGGTGAAAGTAATATGCGCAGAACCCTGTTTTTTGTCAGTGTAACGGCACATCTCACTGAGTGCGTAAGTGTTGATGCGTTTTCAAAAACATTTACCGGGAAACGTATATGCCTGTATTTCATTTAATTATTTAGTTTGTATCGTTACTAGTTTCGGATTGTGTTGTGTGCTAAATAATCTAATTGCATTTAAAATTCATTGAATACTGTCTGTGTTTGTGTTTTCAGATTTCGTGTTTTGTTAAGCTAAATTTTATTTTGCTTAAAATATTGTTACTTTTACAGAACTTTGTATTTAATTATGTAATCAGGAAAAGTACCTTCTATTAAATCGAAGACAGGTAAAAAGATTGTGCATAGTTAGGCTCGGAAAGTGATTTCTAATGTGTGTAAATTTATGTGAGGTGGAAAAAAATGGAATTATTAATCCACTAAAAAAGGTCCAAAAACGAATAGCTTTAGCAAGAGGAGTTTCTCAAAGAACGATTCGCCGTATTAAAAGTGAGAGAGTAATAATCGAATTTGGACAGTCACCAAATTTTGGTCATTTTATATTTGTGTTTATTATGTTTCACTATTTCTTTTATTAGTATTTACTCGTTGCTTGTTTTATACTAGTGGTTATTTATTATATAACAAATAACATTGTTCTGGTATTACACATACATATTTCATGAAGTTTCAAATACGACTGAGTAAAATTAGAAAGAGTACTTAGTTTAATGAAATCCGGAAATGTTAACAATGTGTAAAATCCGAGTTGTAACAATTAAATAGTTAAGGGCACTTTTGAAACCGGCTGTAGCAACAGTAAGACGGACGTTTTTGAAATGAAGTGTTACAACTGAGCACACTGATTCTTTCCAATACCCCCACTTTCCGCGCAGCTATGAAGCAGCCATCGTAAAATAGATGTCCGACAGTCGTTTCTGAACAGTAAGCTGCGCCAACTTAATGTATGAAGTACAGCTAAGTTATCTAGAGAGGAGAGAAGGTAGACGACGCGATAACAGTTCACTGTCTCATTTCCGTATTATCTCTCTCTCTCTCTCTCTCACACACATGCTTCCATGTTCTCGTCAGCCTTGTTGCAGCCGATGTTCACACTATGAAAAACTCTACAAGTGTGTTGTGCGCGTGTGCGAAATAAATTACAATTTTGTTAGCCTCGAAACGAGGTGTTTGTACAGTGCGCTCTCTAAGCCACTGTTCAATTTCACAGGGATGTTGGACGGTAGCGCGATGATTTTATTTTTCTAGGTTGGCTAATCTGATTTATATATCGCATCAACGTTCGCGTGATTGTACCTTGCACAGTGCGTATCAAACGCTCGCGGCGGTCATACCGAGCCGAGCTCAGCTTTCGCTGTCATTGTCGACATTAAATGTAGGCTTTAGGCCCTTACATTCTCGCTTATGGCCAACTAGCGCCATAATTAACTTATATTCTCGCTTATGGCCGACTAGCGCCATAACTTCACTCTAAATTTTATATTAATTCAATATGCAGCATTAGCCAGCCTACTTCAATTTTTACAGCTGTAATGTAATCAGTCAATATTAAAACTATTCGTATACAGTCCACTTCTTTTTATTTCTTAATGTAATTTTTAATTCATTCTACACATCATCTTCAATCACCATGGAAGACCAGCTAACAGAATATAATTCAAGAAACATAATTTTCGCCCACTTGGGCCCAACTAATTAATTCTTCCTGTCCACACTTGTGGAACATTACTTTTATTCATCAGTTTCGGTCCACTCGGACCGGGACCATCCATTTTTTGGTCCACCGTGCCTGGATTCCAATCAGCATTTTGGTCCTCACGGTGCGCATCAACCATTTTTTGGTCCACCGTGCCTGGATTATAATCAGCATTTTAGTCCTCACGGTCCGCATCATCCATTTTTTGGTCACTCCGGACCTGGATTTCCATTTAACATCTTTTACATCTTTTTCTGGCCATCACGGGCGGATTAGCACGTCAGCTAATGTGACCGTGGCGTGATTTGCGTCGCCATTTCGCTCGTCATCTTCGGGCAACGTAATAGCAAGTTCCTGCCGGCTGCAGTGCCTCAAAGTGGTCATCTTTGCCAGCTGTTCACCATCATCACCAAGGAGCCGACGCTGCGGGAAGTCGCCAACCAGGTACCACCAGCAACAGTAAAAAGGTGCGTAAAAAAATGTCTGAAGAAGGCCTCAAGGTGCTGACCAGAAGGAGAGGCGGATTAAAGTCCGCGATAGTGCGGATACAATCCGCGGTAAATTCTTTTGATATTAATTTAACTACAAAACATTTTCTGACTGTAAGATTAGAAAGTCTTAAGAGCTTAGCCTCGAAGTACGACGAAGTACAGTCTGAGATAGAGCTTATCAGTAAAGACGCGAGCACTGCTCAGGCAGACCGAGTCGAGGTTGAGGAAACGATATACTCAACTGAGGCAAACATTTTACAACTCCTTGACACTTTTAATACTCAGACTGTGCCTCCTGCACTATCGACGCCTGTGCATTTAAAGCCGATAAGTTTGCCCTGCTTCTCAGGCAACATACTTGAGTGGCAACATTTCTATTCAATTTTCAATGATCTAGTGCACTCAAGATCAGATTTAACGCCAGTACAGAAACTGCATTACTTGCATTCATCGGTGAAGTGTGAACCATTAGACTTAATTAAATCATTACCAATTTGTCAAGAAAATTATGTAATAGCGTTGAACTTGCTGTCCGAGAGGTACAATAATCCATTTATATTAGCCAAATATTATGTACAGAACCTACTTCAGGTTAAGTCCACAATAAAGGACTCAGTTCAAAGCTTGGCGGAGTTTACGAATACTATAACGTCTTCCGTTAATTCACTGGCGGCAATGAAGCTGTCCGTAAACCTATTTGAGTTTATTACCATACAGTTGCTCTCCACCAAACTTAACCCTATCACTTTAAAACGTTGGAAGGAGTCCATAGACCCTGACAACTTGCCCAGTTTTCAAGACTTTACGCATTTTTTGAATTTGCGCCGACAACTTCTAGAAAATACAATGCCAATTGAATCCGGACAGCAATTCAACAAACCTAGTGTAAAACCAAACAATAAATTTGAGAAATGTAGCTTAAGAAATACTGCTGGCAGCAGTACCTTTAAGAGTTATCACGCAGCGGCAAGGCATTATTCATGTGTGTGCTGTAAATCTGACCACCCGCTTTACATGTGTAATAATTTTCGCATATTAAGTGTCGCTGAGCGGGGGCAATTGGTTGCAAATCATAAATGTTGTATTAACTGCCTTAGAGCAGGTCATTTGATAACAAATTGTAAAAGTAAACAGGTTTGTAAAATTTGTTCAAAGGGTCACCACACCTTGCTGCACGCTAATTACGTGCCGAAATCAGCAGCTGCCAGCAGTAACTATTGCTCATTCAAATTACAGTGTAAAAACAATGTACTTTTATCCACTGCGGTTGTATATGTCATTGATCAGGCTGGCAATAGGCATAAGGCTCGGGCACTTCTTGACGCCGGGTCCCAGATCAATTTTTGTACGAAATCATTTGCGAAAAGGTTGCACCTTAAACTAACCCGATCTAATATTCCAATTACAGGAATAAGCAACACAGCGTGTTGCGCTACTGACATTGTTTCTGTGCGTATTATGTCTCGCTATCAGAGACATAGTTTCGAGGCCAAATGTGCCGTCCTATCTAACTTAACTCATAATCTGCCTTCAATCTCGTTTGACATCAACCGGTTCCACATTCCAAATAAAATTTTTCTCGCCGACCCAGATTTTAATATATCTTCACAGATCGACATACTATTGGGGGCACAATTTTATCTGGATTTAATATTAGCTAATAAGTACACACGCGGACCCAACTTCCCTATCATTCAGGAGACAAAACTGGGTTACATTTTGGCCGGCAATCTGCCCAAACACTGCCACACCCAGGGTCCTGCTGTTTCGTTCTTGGCAAGGAACAATGACAGCCAAATCCTGCAATCTCTCGAGAGATTTTGGGAGGCAGAAACGATCCCCGGCGATACCCCTAATAGCGAGTCGGCTTGCGAAGAGCATTTTGTGCGCTCAACTCAGCGCAACCACGAGGGTAGATTTATAGTGTCGCTCCCATTCAAATCTGATAAGCCCCACTTGGGGGAATCTTACACAAGTGCCGAATCAAGATTTTTAAGCTTGGAGCGTCGATTCGGGCGCGATCCCAAGCTCGCTCGCGACTACGCGGACCTTACCAAAGAATGTAAGGATCTTGGGCACATGACACTCATCGATCATGGCGCTATCAATTTAGTAGCGTCACACACTTACTACATATACTTATATGTATATTTATACATACTCATATACTTAATCTGGCTTTGTAAGCTTGGTTGGGATGAACCGATTTCCGGTCAGTCAATTTCGGATTGGCATTCTTTGTGTAACAAATTAAGTCTGATTGGTAAAATAGTGGTCCCGCGATCTATTTGTTGCAACCGTGAGGCGGTTACAGTTCAGTTGCATGGTTTTTCGGATGCGTCCGAGAGAGGGTTCGGCTGTTGTGTGTATATTCGAGTCATTTATCAAGATGCTACTGCTTCCTGTCGTCTCTTGTGTTCAAAATCTCGCGTGGCTCCCCTACGGCAAGTGTCATTACCTCGCATCGAGCTCTGCGCTTGTTTGTTATTGTCGCGACTCGTATCTAAAATTATTCCTGCTCTTCATTCGTTTATTGATGATGTACATTTGTATTCCGATTCTATGGTGGCTCTTTACTGGATTCATGCGCAGTCTACGCGTTGGAAAACATACGTCGCTGATCGGGTTGCTGAAATTCAGCGTCGCACGCAAACTTATATCTGGCATCACATTGATTCGCGACGCAATCCTGCTGATATTATATCTAGGGGGTGTTTCCCGGACGTTTTGCGCGATTGCTCGCTTTGGTGGCACGGTCCTGGCTGTCTGTCTCAATCGTCAGATTCTAATCCTTTCCCATCTTTCGTACCGGCCACTCCATCATCTTCGGAAGTCACCGCGGAAGAGAAAACTACACATAACCGTTCGCTAATGTCTACCCTGGCTGTTGACTTATCGTTGGACTTTTCCTCGTTACACCGGCTGACACGTGTATACGCTTACTGTTTTCGTTTCATCAGAAATGTTAGACACTCATCTGCGGACAAACTTTCGGGCGATCTGACCCCTGCAGAAATTCATCAGTCTCTCAATTTCTTCATAAAACAATCTCAATCGATCCACTTCCCAGGCGAAATTAGTTGTCTTCGGAACGGATCTTCTGTTTCCATCAGAAGCAAGTTGGCTTCTCTCGACCCGTTTCTTGACGACTCTGGAGTGATACGCGTGGGCGGACGATTGCAGCATTCCCAGTTACCTTACGATTCGAAACATCCTATTGTACTACCCCCTTCGGCGCATGTCACACGCCTTATCATCGAACGCGAACACATTCGCTTACTTCACGCTGGTGCTCAGCTCGTGCATCATTCACTGCGTCAGCGTTGGTGGATTGTTAATGCCCGGCTAGTCATCCGTTCCATTATTCGTAAGTGTTTCAAGTGTATCCGGTTCAGCGCCACACAGCAGGTCCAGAGGCTTGGCATTTTGCCATCCCCTAGAGTCACTCCTTCAAGGCCGTTTCTATTTTGCGCGGTTGATTATGGTGGTCCCTTCATGATTCGTCATGGCGGGCAGAAGTCTAGAACTCTTACTAAGGCGTACGTGTCTCTGTTTGTTTGCTTGGCAACTAGGGCCATTCACCTGGAATTGGTGTCCGACCTTACTGCCAGCGCATTTATAGCTGCTTTACGTCGTTTTATGGCACGTCGGGGTATACCCAGTCAGCTGTACTCCGACAACGGCACGAACTTCAGGAAGGCCCGCACCATCTGACATGACATTTACAACTTTTGGCACAATAAGGATGCCATCACCTCGATTAAGTCATTCACATCCTCTCAGGGGATATCATGGTCATTTATTCCGCCCTCCTCACCTCATTTCGGTGGCCTTTGGGAGAGCGGCATCAAGAGTTTGAAATTTCATCTGCGGCGCGTGGTAGGCAAATCTATATTAAACTTCGAAGAGTTCACGACCGTTTTATCTCAGATAGAGGCATGTCTGAACTCTCGACCTTTATTTGCTATTTCCTCGGATGTTAACGACCCGGTGCCACTTACACCTGGCCATTTTTTGATTTGCGCGCCCCTAACTGCGATTCCTGACCCAGACCTTTCTCACGTTCCTGTTTCTCGTCTTGGTCGTTGGCAGCTGATTCAGAGGTTTGTCCGGGACATTTGGAAGGCGTGGTCTCGCGATTATTTGCACCAGCTGCAACAGCGTCACAAGTGGAGGTTTGCCAAAGATAATGTTTCCATTGGTGACTTAGCCTTGATCATTGAGGATAACTTGCCTCCATTAGCCTGGAAATTTGGCGTGATCATCGCCACATTTCCCGGCCCAGATAACTTGGTTCGCGTCGTGGACATTCGCACGCCTACGGGTGTTTTGCGGAGACCAATACATAAATTATGTCTATTGCCAGCGCGAGACGAGATTTGACATTATGGTTATAGCGCAATGCGGCTTTATTCCGCCATTGGCTTATTATTTATTACGACCATTTGGTCAACATAATTGTGATAGATTGTCACAATATTTTTTTGTCAACTTTGCGTCATGGCACGCTTCTGATTATTACAGTTCTGGTGATATCTTAATATTTGTATTGTATGTTAATTTTTGTGGCATACTATGTCACACATTTTCATTGATGTTATGGGGTGTATTGCATGTCTTTGGGTGGTCTTATTTATGAAATGTTATTGCATAATATTCGCATGTTTTGCTGTTAAGTAACCATGCATTCATTTCTTTATATGGTTTCTGATAAATATGTACTATTTTGGGAATGTCTTATATTGTTAAATTGTTTCTGTAATTTCGGTATTCTATTGTTGTTTGACATTACAATTATTTGTCTTGTAATTATTCAAGTTATTGTTGTTGTATTCACATAAATTGTGTCGATGTAAAAACTATTGTAAGCGCCTGCCGTCTGTAACTGTCTCGTCTAATTTATTCACATTGTACTTCATATTTTATTCATTTTTGTAGGTAAGCATGCACAATTCTTTATTTAAAATTATGACATACATGTCATATCTGGGCTACATTCAGCATCTAGCTTGCCCACACATTGTTACATATTGTAAATTCATGAAACTTCAGGAATAGCATGTCTAGGTCGATACATGTCGCCCTCCTGAATATACAATAAAACATGCAACTGCAACATGTTCAACAACAATTTTGTTCATGTAATGAACTCTCTGTACAGGTCTACGGACCTTAGCTAGCATTAAGGTAACTCTATGACTTGCATATTATGTATTTTCCTTTCATGTTTTATAATGTTACATACTGTGCACACTTGTGTCAGTAATAGTGGTTAACCAGACTTATTGGTACATGAAACAGCTCTTTGCCAAACCTTGGCCTACAGTCGCCTATCTGCATGCTTATCTCTAAACTAGCAGCCGCTTGCCGTTATCTAATCTCAACTCAAGGTTCAACTTAGCCTTGAAGCTGATTCTCGTTACTAAGAACTGCACTATTTTGAATTAAATTGTAAATGTATTCTAATTTATTAAAAATGTATTAAAAAATCTTTTTGATTTTTGACGGGCAGTTTATGGACGGTAGCGCGATGATTTTATTTTTCTAGGTTGGCTAATCTGATTTATATATCGCATCAACGTTCGCGTGATTGTACCTTGCACAGTGCGTATCAAACGCTCGCGGCGGTCATACCGAGCCGAGCTCAGCTTTCGCTGTCATTGTCGACATTAAATGTAGGCTTTAGGCCCTTACATTCTCGCTTATGGCCAACTAGCGCCATAATTAACTTATATTCTCGCTTATGGCCGACTAGCGCCATAACTTCACTCTAAATTTTATATTAATTCAATATGCAGCATTAGCCAGCCTACTTCAATTTTTACAGCTGTAATGTAATCAGTCAATATTAAAACTATTCGTATACAGTCCACTTCTTTTTATTTCTTAATGTAATTTTTAATTCATTCTACACATCATCTTCAATCACCATGGAAGACCAGCTAACAGAATATAATTCAAGAAACATAATTTTCGCCCACTTGGGCCCAACTAATTAATTCTTCCTGTCCACACTTGTGGAACATTACTTTTATTCATCAGTTTCGGTCCACTCGGACCGGGACCATCCATTTTTTGGTCCACCGTGCCTGGATTCCAATCAGCATTTTGGTCCTCACGGTGCGCATCAACCATTTTTTGGTCCACCGTGCCTGGATTATAATCAGCATTTTAGTTCTCACGGTCCGCATCATCCAGATGTGAATGTCAATATTTTCTATTCATCGAGTCCAGGTCCTTAATGGCATTTCCCGAACTCTCCGGTGCACTTAGGAGGCCATAAGAAATATCGAGGTTTAATTTTCCAGTTCCGGCAAAACTGAGCGAGTAACGTTTCGCCATTAAGGCCCACAAAGTTAGTAAACTTTACGAAATCTTCCCAACTCTTTAAAGGTATAACAGTTACAGTATCGAGTGCAGATGGACAATTAAAATGGTGTGTAGTAGAAATAATATCAGTAGTCTTATCATCAAGTTTAAGTAAGACTAAAGGCCCCTACACACTTTCCAATCCAATCCGATCCGATGTCCTAAATGTAGGATGAAAATAGCAAATTGTATAGTGTGTAGGACGATCGTCCTTACAAAAAAGTTGGAATCCGATTTAGGAAGGTCGGGCGGTCCTCCCCATTCGATAGCCGACTTAGGACAGATCCCCTCCACCTTCCATCCTAGATCGTATAGTGTGTAGCGCAGTCGGGCGTCGGTTCCGATTAGTTGTTTCTTTTCTTTTCAGCGGACTGCAAGTTGTTGAACGTGTTTTTCATTTTGTTTTGAGTATATAGTGAGTAAAATGGCTGAAGACGAATGTAGAAATATTTTATTGAACTCGCAAAATGGTATTACGTTTTTCTATGAACGGCTTTACCATTCTCAGCAATTCCATAAAACGTTGTTCATTTATTCGTAAAAAAATTCGGAAATCGTCTGAGTTCAATTGCTTCAGCAATATCGAATGGGTAAATTTCTTTCTTTCCTTTAACCACTTTTTTGCCCAAAGTTTCCTTTCTGGAGGGGGCTTTTGGAGGATCAACAGTGCTGTAAGAGCAACCCCGATTTTTTGATTTTTCGACAAAAACGGTGGATTACGAGGGTGTGACCAGGTCGGGAATCTCAATGGTACTGATTAAAATGACGAGATCGGAGAAAGAAATTGGACAGTATGGATAACGATCTCCTTTCCTAAATTGGAGAGCGGATCGCATTGGATTGGAAGGTGTATAGGGGCCTTAAGACACTTGAGAATCATGACGTTATACATACTCTTTTTTTACTATTAGCCTACTTCGTCAACTTACTGCTTCTGAGATTTTGGTTTATATTCACCTAAAAATATCAGAAAATATCATAATTAAGCTAGATGTAGGCCTACTTAGTGAAACCCCTACTTCATCTTGAGTAGTTAAAACAAAAAGAATATTTCTTTTTGTAAAGAGGGGCCACAAGTTATTTAAAACTAGGCTAAGGCCTAGAGAAGCAAAAATTGTGCCGGGTCCAGTATGACGGGACTTCCAATGAAAACTCAAGAATTAAATAATTAACAATCCCATTTTATTATTCTATCTCATAACAACAATAATAAAAAAAAAACAGTGATTTATAATTCCCCTTTAAATAGAATAAATAAAGAAGTATACCCTCTCAACAAGGCCACCTGAAAAATATTAACTGAATCCAAGAAAATAATTGCTATGTCACACCATCAATGAATTGAAACTTTAAAATAATCATTAACCTCAAAATAAAGCTCCCATTAAACTATTTAATAAAATATAAAATGATATTATATGTTCCTTTTATAATACTGTATATAAATTAATGAAGATAAATGATTTCATTCCTTGTTACTATTAATAATAAAATAATTACGCAACAAATTAAATAAATTTTAAAGGTGACAATTCCTATACTTGTTAAATAAAATAATTAATTTCCTTAAAGAAATGATCAGGCACGATTATTGAGATAGAATACCTCCCTTAAAAAGAAAATGAAAAGGATATATCCACATGACTACATGTGTTAACTTTCTGTTGTAAAAGACCCTGAATAATAAATCCCTATATCCCAAGTTCCCACCAAAAGTACAGTAATGCATAATATTTATATATATATATATATATATATATTCCCCCAAAATGTACACAGAAATATACAGACATAACATGTTCCACAGGACAAAATACATTATACAACAGTGTACATAAAATACATAAAGGTCTCTTGCCACGCCCTTTTTTATATTACCCTTCTGGTGTATATAAATTCTAACTTTTCCGTTTATAATAATCCGAATTAGGATTATTAATTTACATTTATAATAGTACCCACATGGTGTGGGTTAATTGCACGTCATGTGTATAAGAGAATGTATAGCATACAAATGTCCCCAGGACCTAATAAAAATTCAAAGTAAGTGGCTAAGTGCTAAAATACTTAATTAGGGTGAGAAATAAAAATTGTTTAAAATAATTAACGCCCCCCAGTTATCAGAATTAGTATAAAGAATTTATATATACTTAAATAGGGCCAGTTAATGAAAAGAGAAAAATTGCACAATATTAGCACCTTATAAAAAAATACACTTGGGTCAGAGACAGACATGTTCATTCAACTTTCGGCTTGTTTCAACAAACAAGTCTCGACAAAGTCTCGACAAACAAGTTGAAAAGTGTTTCGACATGCATAGCTTGGTTGAACCTAGTTAAAAATTCGCCTACCCCCCCAGTAATCTTTTTATACAAATGAAATAAACTGATATTATAAATTAAGAGAAAATATATGTTTTTATGCATAGTAAATTAAACTTGAGAAAATTACTAATAACAAAACTGACTTAAATCTGTAACGATAGCCCTATAAAGAAATGAGTGGAAATCTATGTTGGATGCTGTCTTGTAACCATGTCAGTCTCTGAACTGACAATTTACTATAAATATATTGAAATTTTACAATTAATTCTTTTTCTTAGTGTACACACTAAACTGTCCCATCAATTGGGGATCCAAATGAATGTTTACTTGAACGGTAGAAACTGATGGTCATGTATAACTGGTGGTGCAATGTTGATTCTACGTGTTAATTATAAATGGTTGTTTTTCACCTGCTTATGGGTCCAGAAGGATGATCTTTTATGGGTAACGTGGCGATCTTATGATTGGCATGTTGTTGTTGTTGTGGTGAGCTAATTCTCTTCGGTGGCGAGTGTGTAGCTTTTTAAGATGGAATTTGTTCAGTCATGTAGCGGACTTTGTCTCTTGTCGGCGAACCCTGATCACACATTACATTTTTAGTGAGAGACCACACACAAATGCCCCCACTGTTTGGACACCCTCCAAAATACATATATAAAGGCAACACCTAGTTATGGGCTACATAATGAAACTTGGTAAAATTATTTTGGCCAACATGCCTTATTTAAAAACTCTCTAACAATGATTCTTTATAAACTGAACCTCACCTAATGTGAGTTACTTTTTGCAATATAAAATTTTATTTTGGCTTTGTAACATCTTATGAACTTATTACTTTGAGTGAAATGGTGGTTACCACGTGGTGGAGAATTTATTTAAAACACATAGTTTTTTACTCCATATAATTTTGAGAACACCATTAATTTGAATTTGACATGATTTACATTTAACGTGCCTGAGTAAGTTCCCATATATATGTATAAAGTTTTACTGTCATTGTAGCAAAACTTTATACCACTTAATGACGACGCATGGTGCAATAGGTTAAGTGCCCAACACAATCTCGTTACATCGGTGTTAATGAAAGTTCAAACTTAATTATTTTGTTGTTAATGTACTTTAGGTTTTAGGGCCGAGATTCAGACACTCCAATAATCTAGTTTTATCGGTTTATAAAAACTTTACAACAATCACGTATCTCAGAATGCGCGATTCAACAAGTGGGTACGCTTACTCAAGCTTACTAAAAAAAAGTTTTCTCCCGTGAAATGTAGTATTTGATAGATATAATGTAATTAAAACTCACCGCAGTCGTTTAAGAAACTATTTTTCCATAGTTGTTAGAAGTAGAAGATGGAATTAATTCGTCTCTCCACCGAAGGAATTTACCACGAGGCCATCAGTTAGACTTCCATGTTGAGACAAGCACTAGGAACGGAGTTGGTGAAGCATTTCGCCTGTCTTCAATCAGGCGATAGGTAGCGGCACCTGGCTTTTATAATGCCTCAACAAGCCGACAGATACCGACAGCAACCAAATAGTGTAGAATAGAAAACGGTAGTTTCTCCTATCCACGGGTAGAGCGCAGCACTACTTACTGCCTTAAATTTCGTACTGCCAATAACGTCAAAACTGCCAATAAAATGACTGAACTAGCGCTGAATCTTTTGACTCAGCACACCCTCACCCCAAAAGGGCAACATAGTTGCCCCAACGTTAAAGGTCAAGAGGGTACCCTGCAGTGTACCTCTCCCCAAAAGATACCGGTGGACGTCGTGGTTGGGTTGGCTCAGCTGAGCTTGCTCTCAGGAGAACAGAAATCAAAAAGGAAAATGAAAGAGACGAAAGAAGATATGTATTATGTAAGTGTGCGGGTGCTGCATGCTGACCTGATCAGAGTCCGCATACAGCACAAGAGAGAGAGACAGCAAAAGACCAAAGAAAGATTCCTACCATGGTAGATCTTCCGATCTCCTGAGGCTCGCCCCATTCGCCTGAACACGACTTCCACATTTAACAAGGACCTCCGTCCTATCTTTACGGGGACTATCCCCCTTCGAACGTTTTTGATAGCCCCCGACAACGTTTGAGTTTGGAAATGTGGCTTGTCATCAATTTTTGTTTGTCTCCCGGTACGCCCATCCGGGCCGTCACCGGTGACGTAAATCCTATGATACGGTATGGCCCCGACCAACGGTAGCATAGTTTCGCAGCACGTTTGTCGGCGGCCGAGCTGAGTGGGTGGCTTTGGCAATAGACCCAGTCACCAATCCGGAAGGGGTTTGGAATACGCCCCTGATTATAACGCCGACGGACCCGCTCGTGCGCTCGCAGCAAATTCTTCCGAGCCATTTTCCATCTCTCCGCAGTTCTATTATTGGGCTCCCGCGGCAGAAGATCTTCGATATCCCATAGGTTGGTCAACGGGAGTGCGGGCGAGAATCCAAACAAAATTTCAAAGGGCACGGCCTGATGACTGTCGTGTCTGGCCGTGTTGAAGGCTAATTGTAACCACTTCAGATTCTGATCCCAGGTGGTTTGTTGCTCAGCGTGATAAGCAATCAAGGCGGACCGGAGATTCCGATTGAATCTCTCCGCATGGGACGGTTGTGGGTAATAAGGGGAAGTGGTTACGTGTTTGATGCCACTGGCGAAACACATACGCCTGAATTCGTTTGAAATAAATTGCGGGCCATTGTCCGAGACAATGATGGTCGGAAGACCGAAATGCTGAAAAACGTGGTTCTGTAAAGCGTTGATGGTCATCTTTGGAGGGGCAAACTTGTAAGGGTGTGACCTCACTATTTTTGAATCTGTAAGGCTGATTTTGTATTCCAGCAGGTGTGTGAGTCCCAAAGTAGGAGTTAACACGTCGGGAAATTCCTCACACAAATAATCTAAGGCCGTCTGCTGGGATGGAGTGAGATGGTCTCGTGCAGAATCGGGACAAGCTACTTCTTGGATACCCGGCTTAGCGCCCTGGTACCCAAGGAACGGAATTAAAACCTCCCGATTAAATTTAAAAAAACATTGGTGCGCTTGGATGTCCAGCACGAGACCACTGTTTGCGATGAAATCGGCACCAATGATACAATCCACTCCCAGAGCAGGAGAAACCAGAAAAGACCACACCCAAGAAAACCCATCGATTTTGATCTTAAAGGAAGTAACCCGGGAGATAGGCAAGATTTCCCGGGATGCCGTCCAGCATATTGCAGATGACTTTTCTGACCTTTTAATTAAACCCTGTCGTTCAAGGTCCGCATGTACCCGAGATGAAATGATGGATCGGGCTGAACCGGAGTCAACTAAGGCTCTGAGCTGACCCCCCTTTACCTCGAGCGACAGAAAGGGGCATACAGAAAGTTGTTGCGAGGTAGCGGACTGGACCTTGATATTAGAAGATTGGTCTTTTAACGACTGCCTGGAGGTCGGCGGAAGTTGAACAGAATTGAAGCGGGGGGAAGACATCCTCCGAAATATCTTCCTCTGTCTACTTAGTTTTTTGGCGCTGGTCTAGACCTAGGTGGTGCTGGTCGCGCGCGCCCTCGCGTACAATTTCTCGCCACGTGTCCCGGGCGGTTACAATTATAACAAATCACAGAATTTGAATTTGTTTGCTGACGATATCGAGCTGGCTGGGCCTGTCGGGGGAAGGTAGGCTCTCTGGTCCCTTCCGATGTCTGAGGTCTTGGTTCGGCTCGTCTACTGTTTCCGCTCGCCTGGTCGGTCATCTGCATGGTTTCCGTCATAACGCAGAGTCGCTCCAGGTCGGTAAACCACTGCGGCCGCTGTGCAAAAACTAGTCGCAGACGGTCGTCGGCAGAGACGCCGTCGAGAATGTGTTGTACTACCTCTTCCTCCGACATGCCCATTCCCAGAATACGAGCTACCTGGCGCATTCGCAGCACGTACTGGGCCAATGTTTCGCCCCGTGCCTGTACTTTATAAAAATGATGATGGCGCAATTGCTCCATCAGTCTACTGGGTACGAACGCCCTCAGCACCACCCGGTGGAACTCATCCACACCTTCCTTGCGTCGCATTACCTCCGCCACCCTGTCAGCCATGGTACCGCGACAGTAGGGGAAGATGAGTTCGAGCACCGTTCGCTCCAGCATACCCGGATAGTCCTTCAATTCAAAGACTATTTTGAAAAAAGGTAATAGTTTGTCTGCTTCCAGTCCGTCCACGACTGGAAGTTGTTGTATTATATGGGCAAGTGGGTTGGGCAGGTGGTTGTACGTTGCCGCCCCCGAACCAGTTTGTACCGGCTCTACTTCTCTGTATGAAGAAGTGTTCACCGCTGAGATCACGGACTCCTCGACAACCGGAATTGGGGTGGATGCTCTTACCGGTGGTGACCCTTGGAGGGTCGAGGTAATCTCCTGTATAATGTCTGTTATATTATATGGTGGCGGTATTATATAGGGCGGTTCACTGACTTGTGCCAGTAAATTCTGCAGCCGATGAATCAAGTGCTGCATACGTTGCCGGATCCGCCGGACAACGAGAGAGCATCCCGGTCCCTCCTCCAAACTTTCGACGGATTGAGCCAACTCCTGCAGCTCACCCCACTTTTCCGTACACCGTTCCCACTCACTCTCGGGGTCAGTGATAGTGACCCTGGAGAGCGCATCACCCGCGGCCAGCGCTTCACGGAGCTGCCGCCGTAAGGTTTGGACATTGCCTCGGGTATCTTTACCCCGGGCCCGGAGCTCGAACTCAATTTCCTCCCTTAAAAACAACTCAGGATTCATTGAAGTCATCCTCACTTCGTGGTCGGCACACTTAACATAAACTTTAAAACTTATTTTAAATAAAACCAGAATCTGAAAAACCCAAGTACTGTTATTCCAAAGAGTAGACTGCGGGTCCACCTACCGATGCGAGAACTAGCCCACTACCTGAACTGCTCACACTCGATCACACCAGACAAAAGGAACGCGACACACACACAACACACACAACACGAAAACAAAATACCGACCAACGAAAATTTATTTTAACCATTTCTTAGGTTACCTCCGGCTACCATTTATCGGAAGAAACCGACTGCCGATCGGGCCATACCGCATAATCACAAAAACGGCAACACCTCCCCGAACATGGGCAAGGTAAACTCAAACTAACCAAGCACCGACTGCGATAAGTCTTGCCCAGGGATTTCCCCTTCTAAAATTTCCCACCACGTGGCACTATTCGCTATGAAAGGCGGGCAAGTACATGTACATATATTTCAAACCTTAAAACTAACAAGAAATATTTTCAACTTGGGATATAGGGCCTTTAAAATTTTTCTAAGTTCTATTTGAACTTAACATTGTGAAAGTTCCAAAATATTTCCTAAGTTTGCAAGCCCCGTCACACCCACAGGACCCACGGGTTGACCCTCATCGTAAGCGCGCTCTGCTACCAAATGAAACCCCTACTTCATCTTGAGTAGTTAAAACAAAAAGAATATTTCTTTTTGTAAAGAGGGGCCACAAGTTATTTAAAACTAGGCTAAGGCCTAGAGAAGCAAAAATTGTGCCGGGTCCAGTATGACGGGACTTCCAATGAAAACTCAAGAATTAAATAATTAACAATCCCATTTTATTATTCTATCTCATAACAACAATAATAAAAAAAAACAACAGTGATTTATAATTCCCCTTTAAATAGAATAAATAAAGAAGTATACCCTCTCAACAAGGCCACCTGAAAAATATTAACTGAATCCAAGAAAATAATTGCTATGTCACACCATCAATGAATTGAAACTTTAAAATAATCATTAACCTCAAAATAAAGCTCCCATTAAACTATTTAATAAAATATAAAATGATATTATATGTTCCTTTTATAATACTGTATATAAATTAATGAAGATAAATGATTTCATTCCTTGTTACTATTAATAATAAAATAATTACGCAACAAATTAAATAAATTTTAAAGGTGACAATTCCTATACTTGTTAAATAAAATAATTAATTTCCTTAAAGAAATGATCAGGCACGATTATTGAGATAGAATACCTCCCTTAAAAAGAAAATGAAAAGGATATATCCACATGACTACATGTGTTAACTTTCTGTTGTAAAAGACCCTGAATAATAAATCCCTATATCCCAAGTTCCCACCAAAAGTACAGTAATGCATAATATTTATATATATATATATATATATATATATATAAATTCCCCCAAAATGTACACAGAAATATACAGACATAACATGTTCCACAGGACAAAATACATTATACAACAGTGTACATAAAATACATAAAGGTCTCTTGCCACGCCCTTTTTTATATTACCCTTCTGGTGTATATAAATTCTAACTTTTCCGTTTATAATAATCCGAATTAGGATTATTAATTTACATTTATAATAGTACCCACATGGTGTGGGTTAATTGCACGTCATGTGTATAAGAGAATGTATAGCATACAAATGTCCCCAGGACCTAATAAAAATTCAAAGTAAGTGGCTAAGTGCTAAAATACTTAATTAGGGTGAGAAATAAAACTTGTTTAAAATAATTAACGCCCCCCAGTTATCAGAATTAGTATAAAGAATTTATATATACTTAAATAGGGCCAGTTAATGAAAAGAGAAAAATTGCACAATATTAGCACCTTATAAAAAAATACACTTGGGTCAGAGACAGACATGTTCATTCAACTTTCGGCTTGTTTCAACAAACAAGTCTCGACAAAGTCTCGACAAACAAGTTGAAAAGTGTTTCGACATGCATAGCTTGGTTGAACCTAGTTAAAAATTCGCCTACCTCCCCAGTAATCTTTTTATACAAATGAAATAAACTGATATTATAAATTAAGAGAAAATATATGTTTTTATGCATAGTAAATTAAACTTGAGAAAATTACTAATAACAAAACTGACTTAAATCTGTAACGATAGCCCTATAAAGAAATGAGTGGAAATCTATGTTGGATGCTGTCTTGTAACCATGTCAGTCTCTGAACTGACAATTTACTATAAATATATTGAAATTTTACAATTAATTCTTTTTCTTAGTGTACACACTAAACTGTCCCATCAATTGGGGATCCAAATGAATGTTTACTTGAACGGTAGAAACTGATGGTCATGTATAACTGGTGGTGCAATGTTGATTCTACGTGTTAATTATAAATGGTTGTTTTTCACCTGCTTATGGGTCCAGAAGGATGATCTTTTATGGGTAACGTGGCGATCTTATGATTGGCATGTTGTTGTTGTTGTGGTGAGCTAATTCTCTTCGGTGGCGAGTGTGTAGCTTTTTAAGATGGAATTTGTTCAGTCATGTAGCGGACTTTGTCTCTTGTCGGCGAACCCTGATCACACATTACATTTTTAGTGAGAGACCACACACAAATGCCCCCACTGTTTGGACACCCTCCAAAATACATATATAAAGGCAACACCTAGTTATGGGCTACATAATGAAACTTGGTAAAATTATTTTGGCCAACATGCCTTATTTAAAAACTCTCTAACAATGATTCTTTATAAACTGAACCTCACCTAATGTGAGTTACTTTTTGCAATATAAAATTTTATTTTGGCTTTGTAACATCTTATGAACTTATTACTTTGAGTGAAATGGTGGTTACCACGTGGTGGAGAATTTATTTAAAACACATAGTTTTTTACTCCATATAATTTTGAGAACACCATTAATTTGAATTTGACATGATTTACATTTAACGTGCCTGAGTAAGTTCCCATATATATGTATAAAGTTTTACTGTCATTGTAGCAAAACTTTATACCACTTAATGACGACGCATGGTGCAATAGGTTAAGTGCCCAACACAATCTCGTTACATCGGTGTTAATGAAAGTTCAAACTTAATTATTTTGTTGTTAATGTACTTTAGGTTTTAGGGCCGAGATTCAGACACTCCAATAATCTAGTTTTATCGGTTTATAGAAACTTTACAACAATCACGTATCTCAGAATGCCCGATTCAACAAGTGGGTACGCTTACTCAAGCTTACTAAAAAAAACGTTTTCTCCCGTGAAATGTAGTATTTGATAGATATAATGTAATTAAAACTCACCGCAGTCGTTTAAGAAACTATTTTTCCATAGTTGTTAGAAGTAGAAGATGGAATTAATTCGTCTCTCCACCGAAGGAATTTACCACGAGGCCATCAGTTAGACTTCCATGTTGAGACAAGCACTAGGAACGGAGTTGGTGAAGCACTTCGCCTGTCTTCAATCAGGCGATAGGTAGCGGCACCTGGCTTTTATAATGCCTCAACAAGCCGACAGATACCGACAGCAACCAAATAGTGTAGAATAGAAAACGGTAGTTTCTCCTATCCACGGGTAGAGCGCAGCACTACTTACTGCCTTAAATTTCGTACTGCCAATAACGTCAAAACTGCCAATAAAATGACTGAACTAGCGCTGAATCTTTTGACTCAGCACATTAGGTCTAGATATATCAGAAATAATTTTATTAAGTGCATTTTTGGGCCGTCCGGGGGGGGGGAGCACGTGCACCTTGGTGTCCGCCAACTGTGCAATGTTTGCAGTGTTTAATTTGTCATACTGATATCACTGTTGTCTATAATTACGCGCTGGTTATATTGCACCACTTTTGTCACATGGTTTGTCTGTAAGATATAAGGTGTATTTTGATCGCGCGGATTTATTTGATAGAGAGGAATTGGTAAAACTGTAATCAACTGACAAGAGAGAGAGATAAGATAAATAACTAATCGTATCAAGGGGGAATTTCAGTATTTATTGTAATGGGCAAGTTCATTTATAAAATTGTGTACAGATTTCCGTCACAACAATTCTGTGCCGTTTTTCCCTAACAAATTGTTTGGAGAGTTGTTCGAAGTGCGGGCAAAATTTAGTTTCGTAACAATAAGCATACATAATATTGTGCTATTTTTTAAGTACTTGCGTTGTATTTAGAACTTTGTCTGGCTAATTCTCTGGTTTAACTAGATAATTTTTCTGGATGCGGCTTGTGGGGCACCTCCGAGTATGATCGTCGTTATCTAGGGTTGTCATCTGCTAATGTTCGCTCGCAGGACTATTGGGTTCAAAAACTAGGACAATCCTGCATATGGAATTTGTACTCCTGAAACAAGACAAAAACACCCCGACACATTTGGTATGTCATTAGCATTTGTTGTTAGTAAAAGTACGACATTGTTGAAAAAATAACGTTATTTTCAAAATGACTTTTCGGCTTTATTTTTGACTTGAAAAAAATTAATTTGCACACTTGTGGGATGCACGTTTTATGATAGACTTGTGCTGTAACATAATATATTTGTGTCCAACTTTTTACAAAGAAGTTTTGGTTTACAGGCACAGCCTAAAACATTGAGTAGGCCTATAGTCTTTTGTTATTCTTAAATGATTTAAAAATAAACTTAAATTGTCAGAGAAAATCTTCCACAAGCGTGTTTTGGAAAATTACTTTTTTACGACTTAAACTTGCTTTAAACGTTATTTTTTGAGGTTAATGAGCTTGGCACGGAATTATCAAACCCAAAAGATAATTTGTGTATTTTACATTAATCTGGTTTTTCGAATACATATACAATCACACACACACACACACACACACACACACACACACACACACACACACACACACACACACACACACACACACACACACACACACACACACACACACACACACACACACACACACACACACACACACACACACACACACACACACACACACACACACACACACACAATCATTGGTTCTGGTTTTCTATTGTGAATGGTGTGCTGAATACACAGGCTTATAATATAGACATTAATGTTTAGAATGCCAGGCCTATTAGTCGCGTTTGGAAAATCAACACTGAAAAGACAATGGGGCTATGGAAATATGAAATCTTAAAATTTACAAACAAGTACCGGTATAATACTTATACGCGTAGCCTATAAGTATACATGTGCGAGTATGTAGTTGCCTGTGTTTATATATATTGCAACAATACATATATATTTGCATATTTACCCAGGGCGGTATTTTTTTGTAAATAATAAGTGTAAAAAGAATACGACGATCAGATTTAAACAAATTTTGTGCGAAGTGGCGTAGCTAGGTTTCTTGTCGCCCGGGGCAAGGAGATCGTCGGGCGCCTCGCCTTTACAATTAAAAGGGACAAAAGAGAAAAAATGAAGTACCCAGCAAACAAAGTATTTAATAAATGCAAATGAGTAGATTTGTGTATGAAAGCACGTCCAGCAAACGTCTTAAGAATATTTGTTAAGTCAAAATTAAGAAATTACATATTATAATATTACTTATTATAATATGAATATGTTTGAATATGTTTATTATATATGTATAATGTAGACTATGAATATTATAATTATAAATATTATAACAAATGTAGACTATAAAAATTGTAGTAAAATAAAAAAAATTTTAACATAAAAATGTTCTAATAAACATGCAAATTCCTTGTAGGACTGAAACGCATCGTCAAAACAATATCCTAAAGCAACATCAAGTTAAACAAAAAACTACATTAAAAATAATAAATTTAATAACTTACCATTACAGGTTAATGGTTCTGTCTTCTATTAATAAACACTTAATATTTATTTTTAATATATAATAAATGTTTAAAGCGAGACATTTTAAAATGTAACTTTCTTGGTCTTAATTGCGGTTATTAAATCACTATAATCTACAGACGAAGCAATGTCGTTTTCAATACCTGTCTTGAGATTTTGTTGATCGTAGGTATGATTTAATCAATTTAAGTTTACTTCACGGTCTTTCACAAGAAGAAACAGACACTGGTAAAGTAAGAACAATTTTTAAAGCTGTTTCTAGTGTTTTGTAGACTTCTAATCCCATTGAAGAAATGTATTGTAGCAGTCCCTGAGGTGTCCTAAAGTCCATTTGTTCTCCGTTAAGTTTTGCTCTTTTATGACGTCTTTCAAGTCACTGAACAATTCTTCACTGTTTAGGTCATGTGGATATAGTTTTGCAAGCACTGTGCACTTAATATTGATTTGGGAAAGCTGTTCCTTAAAATGTATATCCCCATCATTTACGTACGCATCATATTTACAGAGGCACCCAAAGCGTTTTTCTACCTCTTTTATGTTAGAGAAATGGCTTGAAATTTCAACTGATAGTTTGTCCAAAATTTCTATTTGAGAACGTCGCATTCTTCCCAAACGGTTAATGTAGAATCGTCTGCATACTCCCCTGGCATCATGCGCTTCCTTCTTATCCTTTTTGTGATATTGACACCCAATTCACTACATACGAGTACTTGCTCTGCCTAATGACAAGAATGTACTTAGTAATGACATTGTCACACAACATTCCTCCAAACTTTTAATTTGTCCGGTAGCGTCTCCAGAACTATCAATGATTTAATAAAGCTTATTCCTTTGGTCTTGTTTGGTTTGGATTTTGTCCATAGAAGAAAGAATATCGTTCCAGAAAAAGACCAAGGTAACAAAATTAAAGTTTTCTATCGCATTAATTATGAATGCTGTATCTTCCTTCATATCAATTGTTTCAGTCGGTGTATCCCTCAATTTCTCCAGTGCAGCGATCACTTCATCCAGCTGAGTGGATATTGCTTTCCCCGCATCTGCTTTTGAGCTCCACCTGGTATCACAATGTCCTTTTAGTGTAATATTTACGAAGTCTTTAAGAACACTCCATCTGTGAGTGGATCAGGAAAAGAAGGTGAATAGACGTTCTACTGTCCCAAAAAATGTCACTGCCTGAACATTCACATGAGCTGCATGTCCTCCAAACAAGTTAAGTGAATGGTTATCACAGAGAACAAATACAGCTAGTGGATTGAAATCTAATATTCCCCTCTGAACTCCTGAATGGATACCTGCCATTGTTGCTTGATTGTCATACGACTGACCTCTGCAATCGCTAAGATTCAATCCAACTCTCTCTACTTGTAGTAGCTTCTGTGATCCCCTCCGCTTTCTTCAATTCTAAAGGAATAATATCTATAAAGGCTTCCTTGATATCAACAGAATTGTGTTTAATTTCAACAAATCTTATACTCTGAGACATTTGTTCTACATGCGCAGCATCTGGTGTTGTATCAAATATAGCCTAATACTAAAGTACTTCGCCTTCTTACGTGCAGTAATAATATATTTGCGCACTCTTTCTCCTAACAGGCTTATTATTTCATTTTGAATGGTTGGCGAAAGATACGGTATACACCTAGATTTACGAAAGGCTGAATCCAAATAAGATATCTTGACAGGGTCAAATTTAGCCAAGTATTTTAGCAAAGCCAGAAAGTTTCCGGGATTTGGATCGTTAGTAATTGACTCTCGATGTCCTCTCAGTACCAGATTTTGTTATGCAAGACTTTGTACTGTGGCAATGACCCGTTCAAGGATTTCTTTCCATGACTTAGCTGCTTTACTCATTTGTTCCTAAAGTAGATCATCAATAAGTTTCCCTTTGTTTAAAGAACGTTCCAATTCCTTCCATTCCAAAAACGCAGAGCGATAAGCAGGACTATTTTCATAATCCTGAATACAGGGATTAAAACTTTCGCCGCGACGAAAACCCATTTTTACTATTGAAATTGCTTCTATCATAGTTTTCTTTTTGTGAAAATAAAGTGTAACAAAATCAAAATAGAGATTTTTTAGTTGCAGAGAAACACATCCAAGCCGATTTACCTTATCATAATGAACCGTAATTACGATGCTTGAGTATAAATAGACTAATACTGTTTATCACGCGAGGTTTATGACAACGGACAAGCTGGCTGGTTATGCTTGTTTTATGAAAGGAATAGTCATATTAAAGAAAAAGTTATCTGTAGTTTAATAAACTGAAAACAATTTTTTCAAGTCTACGCTCACTTTGCCGCCCTCCTGGCTATGCCGCCCGGGGCGGCTGCCCCCTTGGCCCCCCCCCCTAGCTACGCCTCTGGATACAGTGCAGGCTGTGTGGCCTGTCAAAAGTGTGCACCTGGCCCGATAGTAAATATAGCGTTTGTGTGTGTGTGTGTGTGTGTGTGTGTGTGTGTGTGCCAGAGTCGACCTGCATTGAACGGCGAGAGGGGGAGACACATACGAATTGTTGGTTTGTCATTAATCAGGTTTTAACAGGATTAAAATAAATACGTTTTTATTAAAATAAATAAAAGTAAGAGATACGGAAGGATGGAAGGAGAGTCCCTGAAGAGAGTTCAAAGGTGAAAGAAGAAGGAGGCGTGTGTTAAATTTCGAAGTGTTACTGCAGCACGGACGGCACAACAAAGTGCAAGAAAGACTATTTTAAATATTTAAAAGTTTTAAAACAGAGTTACTCTCTTGTAGAAATATAAGGTAATTAAAATATAAATAAGGAGGGTATATTAAACAAAATCATTTAAAACTGTTTTATGTTGGTAAAAATAAATACGTACCAACAAGCACAAATTAATACGTTTTTTACCTGTTACATACATACCACACACACAATACCACAATTCTAAAAACAACATTATATTAAGGACATTTAAACGCATATGGTGATGGAAAATTATTGCAGAAGAGTGCAATAATAAAGACGCTATATTAATTAATATTATATTACTATCGTAGTTAAATAGTAATTAACAATTGAGTTCTATGTAAGTGACCAGTGAAAAATTACGAAGACAATTAAATCACTCGCGTTACGGTAAATTGTTCGTGATCGCAAAAATGGACTAAAAAGTGATCAGTAGGCCTAATCAAAGAGACGCTACACGAAAATCGACACAATTCTGCAAGTCGAAACAGTCTCTGACCTGTCAGTTTGCCGTCTAGTATAAATAGACCTACCTCCGGCAATTTTGGGCGAAGTCTGGTCCATAGCCTACTAAGCGCGGACGTAGTTGCTCGTCTGGAAGCATTCTAATCCGTCACCCTCCGACAAATCTCCAGCTCTCCCTGGTTTGTCAGAAATTCTGTTATCAGGCGAGGGCTGAAGGTTCCATCGCTCGACGAGTTTGTGCGCTCTCTTGCGTACAGACTTTCCGACCGTGCCTTAAACTCAATTATCCACACCTCCGCCGATTAAGTACGGACGAAGCCCCGCCACCTGTAAAACGCAGACGACCCAGAGCCCTACTAGAAGACCCGCCATAAGCTCTCAGTGACCTTCTGCCTCCACCCCCGATCTTTCTCACTTTACCATCCATACACTCATTCCCCGTGCCGTAGCAGGAAGACAGATGTATCGGGGGTTGCGCCCGCTTTAGGTGTGCCAAGCGCCGCCTTTTCCGGGTGCCTTCTTCCGCTGCACTCTCTCGCCTGCTGCGGCATTGCCGAGAGGCAGTCTCGCGGGACTCTCAACGGGCTGGTGGAAGTATAACGACCCGTTGCGGGCGTGCAAATCCTGCCTTCTCCGCGCGAGCGTTCCTCGAGCCTCCCAGCCAATCAGGAGCTGGGAATCGTTCCCGCGATTCGACCAATCACAGCCACCATCCTCTCCCTCCGCAAAATAAAAAAAGGAAGTCCTTTCCGTAAATAAAAGCATCAAGACCCACTAAATACATAACGCAACGAACACAAAAATCCTATGACCTGGCCAGTGTCAACACTTTATAGTTGCTTTGGGTACATGGTCAGATATGTATTCATTTATTTTATATAATTTGTAATGTTGTAATATATATATATATATATATATATATATATATATATATATATTGTAATACCAATTCTCTGTGTATATATTTTTTTTCTTTTGTTGCCTCACGTTGTAAGCGTCAATTATGTCACAGGTTGGTTTATAATAACTGTTAAAAAGTTTTTTTTTTTAATTGAATTAATATCACAATACTGTACTTTCCTTTTTATGTTCACACTTTCTTATTCCTTTTTGGTTGTTTTCACTAAATAATTCATTTATTATTATTTTAACAATTCACTCGATTATAATTTAACTCAGGTTCACTGTACACCTAACCTGTCTGATGTTCGAGCTCGATTGCAATTTCCTGTCCAAAAGTGTTGCGGAGGCTCCGATCTTTACTACTTGAGGTTTAACCACAACTAACTAGCTTGGGTTGAATTTTGAGGCTTTCTGGTGCAAAATATGCGAAATTCCCATTGGCTGAAACTCCAAGCATTTTCATCTCATGGCGTTGGTTTTTCTTGTCAAAATTACATAAAATATTAATTTTAACATACCTATCTTATGGTAGGTACAATAATAATAAAATTATTACTAATGAAATCCTCTTTCTCTACTGATCATTTTGAGATCTCACAATATAGGTTTTGTTCAGTATTTCTCAAAGTGACATTTTTACTTCCATGTTCCATAAGGAAATGGAAGTATGGTCATGGCAAAAAAATCGTGTTCGAGATAATGGCAGATTCTGATTGTACTACCCTCAAAACATGAAAAAAAATAATTTTTCGAAAAGTGTGTGTGTGTCTTGTCTGTCTGTCTTAAAATGTTTTATGGCAAATGATAACTGCCGCAAATTCAAACAGAATCAAATAATTTTTTGCATTCAGTTCTGAATTGTAGAGTACTCGAAGCCTATTGATTTTGGTGAAGATTGGTTAAGGGGAAGGGGTAGTTTACCTGCAACCTTTTACGTTTTAACAAGAGTAAAGTGCTTAATTTTGATAAATTAAGTATCCTTAAAAGAAGGCAATAGCCATAATAATCCACTGTAGAAAGGTAGATGAAATATCTATAAATGAAGAGGTTAGGTACAAACCTATTAGTACATATAATTTACTATATAAGTTTATTACTTCTCTATTGTTCTGTACTTCAGTATAAATGGGTTTCAAATCTTTATTTTAAGGGAACCGTCACATTACATAATGCCCCCCTTTAGGTCTGGTTATTTCAGTAATATCTTTAAGATTTACTGAAATAAACGGCTCTTAATTTAGTTGTCAACTTTCATAAAACTTTTTTATTTCCGATTGGTTGTAAATACCCTTTATTTTATTGGTTCTGTGTATAGTTAACTCATATGTGTTATTCCCTTTATCTTGGGTCCATAAATGGTCCATAATACAGCAATAACAGCTTCCTGGCTATCGCTTCAATAGAACTTGGCAGTTGCCTATTTTTGATCAATACCTTGTCTCCCAGATTGTACTTTATTATTTTAATTTTATTCCTCTCTTCTCTTTTTCGGCATAGTTCAGCCTTATGAAGGACTCTGTTGTATAATGCTGCAATAGGCAACTCCTCTTTCTCCCTTGGTGGAAATTGTATAATTGAAGTGACTTCCCTTGGTGGTGGTCTGTTATACCTCACCTGGTAAGGACTGGCTCCTATAGTGTTGTGATAGACCAGGTTTTAAAATGTCTCAGCGGCTTCCACGTACTTACTCCAGTTCCTATGTTCATTATGGCAATAAGTTCGTAATATTCTCCCTACCTCTCGGAGGACTCTTTCAGCTGGGTTACTGCTAGGGTGATAGACTGATGTTTTATACGTTTTAATTCCCTCAGCCAGTAATTCAGTTCTCCACATCTTGCCCTTGAACTGGGTTCCATGATCAGTTACTATAGTTTCCGGTTTTCCCACCTCTGGTATGTATTTATCTAATATGATGTTGACAATTTTCCTGGTGGTGGCCTTACTTATGGGATATAATTTGGTGAGTTTGGAAAAATGATCGAATATGATTACTATGTATTTATATCGTCCTCTTCCTCTGCTCCTGGGAAATGGTCCACATATGTCTAAAAAGAGTTTTCCCAGCTTTCGGTTGAAAGTGAGGGTAATCATAGCTCCTTCCTTTCTCTCATTGTTTACTTTTACCATCTGGCAGATACTGCACTTCCTCACTATCTGTCGTACCTTCTTGTTTATCCCTTTTATGTACATATGTTCTTCCAATGCCTTTATAACCTTTTGTGGTCCCATATGTCCATATTGAATATGATAGTCCATAATTATTTGTGATTCATATTAGATATGTCATATAGATTAATATTCATAATCATTAATTCATATAGATATGTCACATTTTGATATTAATTAATGACACCAAAATGGAAGCGTTTTAAATAAGTTCTTTTGCAAAATAAGCTCATTTGTTTCAAGCTAAGATTTTAGTATTTTAATAATGTTATTTTAGTTTTTCTCTACGTTCTGTTGCATTCATATATAGTTATTTATGAACATTTAATGTTGAAGCCACTAATGCAATTTCAGACTAATAAATGTTAAAAGTAAGGAAAATAAAGAATAAAAGATGTGAGCCTTAAATTTTAAAATGTTCATTGTTATCATTTAGCTGAATTTAGTCACCTAAAGTCAGAATATTAAAATATCAATGTTAATTTACATTAATTTCTTTTTATTTTACTTAATTAGCTATATATTAATTACATAAACATGCTTATATTATACAATATTGAATAAGAGAAATTAATTTAACTTTTGTCGGACACCAAGTTTAATGAATGCAGCTAAAGAGGTTCTTTCCTTTGCAATATCATAACACAAGATTGTAAATGTCCCTATTAATTTAAAACAAGTTTCATTTCATAGCTGTCTTAAAAAAATTGTTGTGTGAAATATGTTTTTTTTAAACACTGTGCCAGTAAAGTTTTTACAAGCTGATATAATCATTTTTTTGGCATTAAGTTTACTTTCTGATCTAATCGACAAATTATACATGAATTTTACGGTCTTTAACATGTCTGATGACGCTGTAATTAGTTTTTGGCTTGACAAAAAGTCAGTAAAATCTGTGTAAATGCTCACGCTGACTTTTGTTATTGTCACCAGGGCCCGCTCTAGCGGTTACGTCGCCCCGGACAAAAAGACAAATTGCCGCCACTTAAGAATATATATATATATATATATATATATATATATTTTAAATAAAGGTACGTATTTTTTATTTTCAATACAAATCAAATCATTTTATTTAAATTTTAATAAAAGCATATATTTAGAAAGAAACATGTAACATAACATAATATTGACAATCAAGTAGTACAAAACAGTAGATTCTACTTTTTATGTTAAATAAAAGTCAAATCGTTTTAAATTATAATCAACACATACATATATACATATTTAGAAAGAAACATGTAACATAACATAAAATTGATAATCAAGCAGTACAAAACAGTAGAAATTAATTAAGAAATATCTGTACCTAGCCACAAATTGTTAACCATATAATTTTTTACATTTTTAAATGCTATTAAAAATGTGTATTATTGCACAATCAAAATGCCATTATTTTGAAAATAAGACAATGTAACATCAACTACGCTAAAATCACAAAAAACTTTTTTTTCTCACTTTCAGTTCTGCAAACTTTTTTATTACATCTTTTAAATTTACTTGATCAGCAATTTCATGCTCAATTGCCAAAATGGCCAAACCATTAAGACGATTTTGTGTAGTAGTCGAACGTAAAAGGTTCTTAATTAATTTTAACTTAGAGAAACTCCTTTCGCCACTTGCTACAGTTATTGGTATCGTTAACAATATTCTTAAAGCAATAGTAAGGTTTGGGGCAAAATTTAACTTTGTAATTTAGCTCAGTACATTGCTTAGGCTTTCTATTTTGCCCAAAAGCGCAGATACTGTTGAAATTTCCTCTGCTAATTCTACCCCATTTATGTCATCAGAATCACCATCAGTTAAAATACATTCTAAATTCTTACAGTGTTTTAGCAGCATTTCTTTGTACATGGTATTTAAATCGTATATATTATATAAGAATTGAAAATAGTTACTATGATTACCAAGTTGTTCAAATCTAGCATCTAGTGCATTTAGTGCTTGATCGATTGTAAAATAAAAAAAAATCTATTTTATATTTTTCTTTTGGATCTTCGATCGGTTCATCTCGTGCTTCGTATGAGAAGTTCCTTTTTATTCTTCTTACGCGGTGTTGTGTTATTGTTGATCCAAAATTAGCCTCCACGTCAATTTCGGTAGCAAGTTCTTTTGCATCAATAATAGTTTCATCGAAGGACGAATCCGATCGAAGATTCTTGAAAAATATTTTGCAGTTTTGTAAAAGATCAAGTGCAGAGGCTAGATCAAAATCTTTTGTTTGCATCAACTTGCTTATTGGATTAATGCAATTTAGTATTTTATGCCAAATAACTAATGAACACAAAAACTTAAATTGTTTAATACAATTTAATAAACCCGAGGCCTCGTCTCTTATTAAATTATCAATTTCTTGGTTTTCGTAAATGCTTAGCAAGGCGTCGTATACATATCCCAAATGGAATCTCAAAGGCTTTAAGGCCTCTATCCTACTCTCCCATCTAGTGTCACTCAATGGTTTCAAAGTTAAACCTTGAACATGTTTTAAAAGTATTGCCCATCGAAAAGTAGATGCCGAAAAAAATAAATATATTTTTTGGACCATGTTGAAGAAATTAGCGGCTTCCAAGGATGCTTTTGGATCATTAACAACAAGATTGAGAGAGTGGCTACTACACGGAACATAGAATGCTCGCGAATTAATTTTAGATTGCACTCCAGCTTTATCGCCCCTCATATTGGACCCGTTGTCGTGTCCCTGCCCTCTGATATCCTGCAAATTTAAACCAATGACTTATTATTAATGACTGCAAGTCATTAAGTTCTCCAATTATAATATCAGTCATTTGTTTTCCTGTGGATCTTTCGACTGGTAAGAAGCCTAAAAAGCTTTCATTAATTTTAATTTCAACATCAGCGTCAAATTTATTGATTGAAACATATCTAATTACAAGAGTCATTTGCTCTACCTTACTAATGTCAGGAGTACAGTCTAAAATTATGGAAAAATATTTGGATTTTTTTATTTCATCAATAATATGAGACTTTACACTTTGATGCAGCAGATCTATTATCTCGTTTTGTATATTTTTCGCGAGATAGTGAGCTTTAGTCTCTTCTTTTTTGAGCACTCTACGGACGTGCTCTTCCATAATGGGATCAAATTCAGATAGCAACTCAACTATTTTTAAGAAATTACCGTTATTATACTCAAACAACTTGTCGCTTGTACCTTGAAAAGCCAGACAACTTTTACCAAGCATTTTAGTAATTGCTACGATTCTTAGAATCGTTCCAATGGTTTGTTTCGGCATTAATAATTCTTTGAGCAGCCGCATCTATAGTTTTACAACACTTTAACCTTTGGTTCATTTCTAGCCATGATTTTTGGGCCTGAATATGATTTTTGGAAATTTCATGCTCTTTTAAAGTTTTGCCAAGGTACTTCCAACTTTTAAAACCCTCCTTTGAAAGAGAACTAACTGTACAGCCGAAAATTTTGCAACAGAAGCAGTAAACGCAGTTTTGTGAAAGAGAGTACACTAGCCAGTCTCGTAAAACTTGCTCTCCATTGCTTAAAATTCGTGTATAATAATTTGCGCTAAAATGTCGACCAGTGTCATTGGAAGGAAATTTGTAATTATGCAATGGTTTAGGTGGACCTTGTCTTACTAAAAAACTTCTTTCGGCGTCTCCTAAATTCTTGGCCACAATGCTGGATCTGTACTCAAAGTTTGTAGAACGCTTTCTGTGGGTGTCACGTTGGTGTCAATTTTTTCAATGTTTTCATCTGGTGATGGTAAAGTCAGAGTGTCGTCAGTTCCAATTGATTTAGAAACTTCGTCCATTTGTTTGTCATCATCATTCTCTGACGAATCCGTATTTTCTTTTATAACCGGACTTGATGTTGGATTCTCAGAGTCGTCATTTGTTTTGGTACAACTCTTGATATCATTTTTTAACGCGCCAGCTTGTTTTTGCCTTTCGGCTTTCTTTTCCAGCCTTCTTTTTTTGTACTGGTAACCAGACAGTTTTCTTAGACCGTCAGACATTCTGGAAGAAGCACGCACATAACTCAAATTAAACAATGTAAACTATAAAATAATAATTAAAAATATAGATTTATCCTTGTTCTAAATAAGCTAAAACCGTAATTAACATAACTTCAAAATTATATTCCGTCAACCGACATAAAAAATATTTATGCGCTACACTACACAAAATATTTTTCATATCCTGTGAACGTAAAGAAAGTCTAGTGTAATTATATATGTATTTTATAATAACAAGTATTTCAGCAAATCATAAATAGTCATTAAAAACAATTTTATAATTCTTGATTTTGAGATTTTATTCTGTTCAATTATTCAAATATATTATTATAAAACGCGTTTTATCGAAGCAGTTAACTTAATAAATGTCTTATATTATTGATTCAAATAATTATTTTCATAAAACAAAAATATAAATAATTATACCTATAGATAGGTATTTTATGATTGTTTTCTTTAGAATAAAAAATTATAAACATGTTTAGCTTTTAGACATAAACAATATAAATATGCTACGCACTGTAAATTTTTAGCGAACGAAAAAATCGATATGTGAAATTTTCTATTAATTTGGTATTTAACACATCAATATTTTTCTCACACTTACAGCCAAAATGCCGCCCCCAAATTTTGGCGCCCCGGACAAATGTCCGGGTTGCCCGCCCCTAGAGCGGGCGCTGTTGTCACTTGTTATCAGTAAATTAATACAGTGTAATAAATCATTTGCTAATTACAAATAATAAATTTAATGTTGATGATATAAAAATTGTTTTGTTTATGAATTGAATTAAAAAATTTTTAATAATGTTTTATTTGTTCTTTATTTTATCTTAGTTAATTAATTAATTAATTATAATTGTTTAATTACTTTCAAATGTGTAAATAAGTTAATGTGTGTCAAAAGATTTGTTCACTAGAGATAATCTTGTTATGTCAGTTGGATCAAGGATTCTCTCTTCTGACTGAGCTCCTCTTCTTCTTCTTCTTGATATCTTTTTCTAATATTCTAAATTATGTTTAGAAGAAATAAAAAGCTAATATTTATAATACAAATAATCATGAACACAAAGTATTTGAGTAACTGGCTCATGGAGGCTGTGTCCCGTTCTCTCTGCAAATCCAGTATGGCTGCCGTTCACCTCGATTTTCTGCTATACGAGGCTGACGCTATGTTCGGTCTTCTCCCTCAAATATAAATGTGGATTCCTTCCTCTGCGATGTTGTAGTACCTCTAGATAATCATGCGAAGTGTTTTCTTCTCCTCGGCGATGTTGTTCTGTGTTGGATTAATGGTGCTGTGTTCCGTGTTCAAAATCTGTTGAATTCGTTGTCCAGATAATATTGTAGTTGAATTAATCTCAAAATGGCGGTTAGTTTCTTGTGCTCGTGCTGGATCGTATTATTGTGGTTGTTCGTTTCAGTTTTGGTGTTAGGTTACGTTATTATGTTGTTAAATTTCAGTAGTTAACCTCTGTAGTATATTTTTGAGTTGCACTTCAAATTTTTACAACCATTTATATTTTTTCAGATCTTCCGTCCGTAAAGTTTGATCTGCACACATTCACGATTAACAATAGACTGATGACTTAAAGTCGTCGTTTTCGGTAGTAATTTATAAAATGTCTTATTCCTCTTACCATTGTCTGTTCACATTTACTGTCTTGGATTTGGTTTCAACTCATAAAAATATATGACAAGTTTTCCTGTTTATTGCTGTAACTTAATTATTTATTAATTTTTAGAAAATTTAACTATCTAGCAATATTCTTAAGCTAATTTTACATTATTCAAAACATAACTGGGTTTGTTTTAAGTTCAGAGCCTAAAATTTACAATTTTTGATATTTATTATAGGCCTTGTATTTTTTACAATTTTAGTAATTAAATGGTTTACAAATGATTTTATGTTAATATTTCTTTTAAATAATTTTACTCACTTCATGATTATTGCTTGTTGTTAATAATTTGTTGTTATAATACTCCAATATTGATTAATTTACATTTTATCTGAATAGTGTACCCTTCTAGGCCTAGTATTACATATTTCCAAATAAAGTTAATTTTATTCTTTTGTCATTACATTTGCTAATATTTGGTTCTGTGCTGATTACATTTTCATATCTTTGTTTTACATGGACTAGTTTCTATTAATTATATACAATTCTATTGAATTTATTCATTTGGGTTTTACTCTATGATAGTCGTTGATTTTGGTCTAGAATGCTGTTTTGTTTTTCTATTGGGGTTTGTTAGTTATTTTGCCCTATTATTGTTTGTATGGTTTACAGTTTAATAATACAATATTTATATTACCTACTTGCCTTCTCTGCCTTAACAAACTTTGAAATCATTGAACATTAATTAAATACAACATATTATCTTATATCTATTAATTTTTATATCACTTAATCATAACAAAAATATTTATACTTATTATTTTTTTATATATAATTTGATTAAACTAAAACATCTTATTACTAATAATACTTTCAGTTTTTCACTGTCTTTTGTATTGACTATACATAATTTGATTAAACTAAAAACATCTTATCACTAATAATATTCTCAGTTAGTAAACTGTCTTTTGTTCTTATGCTAATTTTATATGGTATCTCTCTACGCTAATGGTAGTCTCTTTTAAATAATTTTATTTTCTTTCACTATTTGTTTCTTATAGTACGTCACTTGTTATTCTCTACACTCACTGTAGTCTCTAACTTTTATTATATTTTATTATGGTATTTCACCTTATAATTTCTACACTAATGGTGGTCTTTGGTTTTTACACTATGGTAGTTTTTGATTTGTTTTTACTCTGTTCTTAGTTTACAATTTATTTTAATTGCATTGTATCCTGTAACTTGAGTTATTTGGACTGACATTTATTATTGGTTTTAATTTAGTTTCAATTGGTATATTCATTCTTCATGAAGTTTTAGTGAATTAACATACTACATTTGCTAGTATTACATATTGATTTTTTTAAATACATATGCTGGTATTTAAATATTGTTTATATTTTGGTCGATATGGCCTTTCTTGTTTCTATATTTCTTTTAGGAACCTTGACATATTTTGTCTCTTCTTTCTTATTATATAAGTATTTCCTTATCTTGTGGTTTCATGTCCTTATCTTATTAATTCAATGAATCTAATTTGATTATTTGGTTTCATTTATTTTTTCATTTGCAACTCCTTATTAATTTGTTATTGGTTTTGTTATCTTGGGGTTCTCTGCTTCTTAATTTAATAGATTTTCCCCTTATTAATTTTTTATTTCCTTTCTTGTTTACTTTTTACTTTTGTCTTCTCATTTACTTTTGTCTTTTCATTTACTTTTGTCTTTTCATTTACTGCTCTTCAATCTACTGGGTATACTGCTGTTGTACTGGGGTTTTATATCGTTGGTTTCTTTATATATGGACCAAGAGTTTTCTTTGTTATTCAGTTTAATTGTATTAACATTTTATCGACTTAATGATCAGCTTCTTTAATTTATTTTTTAACCATTTATTATTCTCACTCACTATTGATAGTTCTTCTTTATTAATGTTGTATTAAGTTAAATTTTTAGGTGATAATTCTGATATGCTACATATGCTCTCCTGTAAAAGTGATTAGTTCAGATCATACTCTTAGTATGGATGAAATAATTACTACTAATTCTTTTTATTTACCATATTTTATTCGAGATTTCACTTTATATACCTTCTTTTTCCACCATTTCTTTCTCTCAGATGATATGTATCTCCTTCATTAGCTTCTTTTTTTCATTAATAAGTAATCATCAATCTTGTGTATAACATTATCATTTTATATCTTTTCTTATTTGGTGCTTCCTCACCTGTATGTTTACTCCCTAACATTCCCTAACATGTGAGTTGGAACAGTTCAGAGTGGCACATTTTGGCTTCAATCTCTGCTGGCCAATACTTCACTTAACTGAGCTCAGACGAATTATCATCTCTGCTCAAAATATAAGACTGATGGAATTTTTCTACATCCAGTCATAAAAATAAATAATCATTAAAAGTAGCCTCTTTCGACTAATAATAAACATCCTTGGATTCTTCACTTCATAATATTTTATATCAATTAATACCTTTATACACTTGACTCTTCTTCTCTATTAAAGCTCATTCCATATTATGTGGTTTAGGTATGTGGTATAATATACATTTCATTGTTTCATCATTTCATCTTGTTTACATAGTAATTAGCATTTATATAGATTTTTTTTTCATTTGGTATTCAATGAGTTATTCTATTGCTCATGGCATAACATTAATTTCTTCTTTATCAATTATCACTATAATAGTGGTTATTACAACAATATTATCATTACGATACAAGCGTTTTTGGTTTCTGGTCTTAATCCTTGGTTTATACTTAGTTGGTCCTTCTTCATTGTTTCATCTTTATCAATTTATTTTCTTTGTGAGTTAAGTTAAGTTATTTTGATTAAATTATAAAATATTCTGGTTTCTTCTTTCTTTTTCATTTAAAATTCTGTATCATTTTTGCCTTAAATTGTCTCATTTATATAATTTATAATAGTTGTTATAGTTATCATAGTCACTATTACAATATAAACTGTAGTATAGTTTTTATAGCTGTTATAGTGTATTAAGGGTTTTCTCTCTTTATCAACACTGGTTTTTTATGAAGACTTGTTATTCTTTCTTCTTACGACACTTTTAACATTCATTAATATATTTTTTTGGTAATATTAAATTATTCAATTGTTTAATATTGGTTGTTCTCTTTATTTACTGGAACATGTTCTTTTTGCTTTGTCTCTGGAGAGTTTGACAAAGTTTACACATTTGTAATCCATTTACTCTCAAATTCTTTTATGTAAGAGTTCACTCGAATTATGAGTGTAATTTGTTCTTACGCTTTTAGAATTTTGTAGCTTTTTCTTACAAAAATTCTTTTTATATTTAATAGTTATATGTCATCATTCATGTAAGTTGTACTTACTATTTTTTGACTTTAGATATTTTCTCCAAAATTCTTTTTATATATAATTGTTTTCCATAGTTTCCCTCAAATAACTCATGTAAGTTGGTCTTACTATTTTTTGAATTTGGTTGTTTTTTCATCAAAATTCGTTTTATATGTAATTTTTTTTTCAAATATTTCATGTAAGTTGGTCTTACTATTTTTTGAATTTGGAAGTTTTTTCCATCAAAATTCTTTTTATTCATTATAGTTTTTTCAAATAATTCTTGTAAGTTGGCCTTACTATTTTTTGAATTTGGTTGTTTTTTCATCAAAATTTGTTTTATTCATAATAGTTTTTTCAAATAATTCTTGTAAGTTGGTCTTATATTTTTTGAATTTGGTTGTTTTTATCCCAAATTCTTTTTATTTATCTCCCCTCTATATATTTTTTGATTGATAACTGATTATAAGTTCCTTTTACTTTATTAATATCTTTTAATACATAAGTATTGTTGTTATTATTTTTAATAATCAGATATGGGCCGGTATACAGCAGTAATAACTTTGGTAATGCCTTCCAAAGTACTGGGTAGTTCCCTGTTTTTCAATAGTACCTTTTCTCCGAATTCATAGTTTATTATCTTCTTAATCGCCTTTTGATACTTGTTCTGGCGCCTTTCCTGGTCTTCTGCCAATTTATTGTAGAACCTTAGTCGATTAAATTTGTATTCTTGACTCATGGGAAATTCTATGATGTCTTGTATTTCTCTAGGAGGTGGTTTTTCATACATTGCCGTATATGGTGTGGTCCCTATAGCGGGGTGATGTGCTAAATTGAGGAATTCCTCGGTAGCTGATAAGTATTCTTGCCACTTCCTTTGTTGATTATGACAATAAGTCCGTAATATCCTTCCGACTTGAAGCTGTACGAGTTTAATTAATTATTAAAATCTATAAATCTGTACCTATTTATAGGCGGCAACTGAAGCTTTACTTGTTTTTTAAATTAAAATATTGAGACTCTAGTTACTTACCTTATCGATAGTTTACCAAGGTGTCGTCTGATGTACTCTTGGCAGAGAAAAAACACAGGTGAATGCAAATTAACAAACACATATTTTACAAACACAAATCAAATGGTATTTTATTTATTTAGCATGACATTTTTTCTGTTTACTTTCCAGTTTAAATTTACTAAAATACACCTCGTTCTTTTTATCGTACAATATGATACACAACGAATTGTGAAACTACTTCACATTATGACTTTCATTGTTGAGTTATACTCTCTCTAGGAATAATACTCCGACCAATATTTAATTCATATATGCCTCCTATTAAAATTTACGTACTACTGGCTATAATCTAACTACTAACTTATTTTTTTATCAAAAACGACCCAGATTGCTCACACGCACATTCATACCATTTAATATAAAAACCCCATTGTCTTGATTAAATTGTCTTGATTACGGATGAAGATATTAAGAAAGGTTACCAAACCGGTGTCACTCCTCCGCTGCCATGTGCCGCGTGTGTTTAAGTTTGAAAGTTCACTATTCACAATTTTGATTTTGGCCCGTGGGCTCCACTGACTCGATTTTGTTATTTTAATTCACTTTTGACTTTTGATTTCACTCGCTACATAATAAATTTAAATTTTACGTGCGCACGATTTTCTTAGTTCCCGGCCGGAATACGAGCTTAATTCAACTGGGTGGAAAAATCGTCAAAAAATCCCCCACCAGGGACTAGGCATAACGGAATGACAATGCCTTATGTGTTGAGTCGTTCGTCAATGTTCATTTAACATGTGTTATTTACGTGTGTTGGACGTTGACGAAATCTGGTGTCCACTGGTTGCGTCACTGAAATAGGCGTGTTCTGAATTGTACATCCGTCTTGTATAAAGCACATGTTAAACCAAATTCACAAAAAGCCATTTTAGCCGACTTCTCTATGCGTCGTTTATGCGCTCCGCAGGTTTTTGTGCGTTAGTGCGCGTCACACAGTACAGAAGTTCTGGGAATTAAATTGCGTCGTCGCGTACATGCCGCATTCCATTGTACAACTACACCTCACTGTTCCTTTGTTTGACGAAACTTTTCTTTAACATGGGACTGGCCACGCAGGTGGGAAACAAATTTATATTGATTTTTAATAAAAATAAAAACCCCTCTCCTTAGCCCCGTTACAATACCCCCCCCATGAGAGATCTTCTGCCAAAACAGAAGAAATCTCATTGCTAAATCCCTAAGAGGATCGGTGAGGATATGGTGCCAACAACCCCTCTCCTTAGTTCTTACACAACATGGGTAAACTACCCCCCTAGCTCGGCGACTATGGCTGCACCTGAACGAGATTACTGGACTTCTCTATACGAGATCCCAACACCATAACATCGAACAGACATGCGCCACAGCGCACCTAACCTTCTAACATGCCACCCCCCAAAATCCAAACCCTTGGTCTTATACCATGCCAGATCCTCAACCGATATGTTCCCCTTGTCATGCATACTGGGTCGCTTTTAGCAATTACTGGGTGCGTGCACATTTTCATTATTGTATTATACATAAACTCCCTATTCAAAATTCATAAAACGTTTTAATTTTTAAATTCTATTTCCTTTCTCAATTTACTTTTTCAAAATCTTTTAATTGAATTTATAACTCTTTTTTTTAATAAGGAACAAATAAAATACACACCTTATTCCTACCATAAATTTAAAATTCACCATAAAGGCCTTTGAGTACAAAAGAAAACATAAAATATACCTCATAAATCAGCTGGCACCTTCCCCACTTATAAGGGACCTTACAATTTACAACTACGTACCCCCTCTTTTTTTTCTCAAAATTTTATTAAAATTTAATAACTTTTTATTAAATGGTTATTCTGGTAATTAAAGAAAATTATCAAAAATATAACTAGCATTTATCTGGATAAAAAATATGTATGGGTCATATGGACCAGGATACAACCCATCAGCTGATTTCTCTGTGTCAGGTAAATGACCTTGACCTACCTACACTACACAAAATTATACAATACAAAATACATGGTATATGCTCATAATTCTTATACACTAGCAGAATAACAACAATGACACACTCCAACATCACAAACAAAATAAAATACAATAAACACCTTATCTACTGGAATCATTCTTCAAAATCAGTAACGTTATTTATAGAACATAACACAGAATATAATACGTGTCAGTCGTCTACAGTAACCACTTCTCAAGTCAGAGAGCGAATTGGCTGGTCAGTGTCATTTAGTTATAAAAACAAATTTTTACATTCGTTACTCCCCTGAGCAACCTCCCGGCCACACACACTATTGTACCCCCCATTGAACTGTGGCGTTCAGCTGCTTCCACAAAGACTGAAGTTTTGGAGGAATTTTGTCATCTCCTTGTCCTTGCTTCTGCGTTACATTTTAAAAGCAGTTAGATATCGTAATACCTATAATTTACATAGTTATACGCCCTTACTGCGGGTCTATCACCATTTAATTATTTATCACTTACTACAATTAGATTCTTCAAAAATTTCAAATTTATTATTAACCTTTATTTTACATCACACTTCAGTTATTATTACTTTTTAACTATGGTTTCTATTTAGTACAACTATCTCAAATTAGTTTCATCATTGAGTTTAAAATCTTTTCAACACATGTAAACATTTTACTCTATTTAACTTGTATTATAAAATTCATTCAACACTATTATAGACAAACAAATATAAACATCGAACACCAGTAACTCCATGTACCTTCTGAAATATTTCAATAACCATGTTATTCCACAAACCAAACACAATTTAACATTTACCTATTTATTAATTATTATCAAATTTAAATCTCATAAAATAATTTAATTTCATCATCACAATTCAATTATATAGCATTGTAAATCCATCAAAATACTTAAACATATCAAATTATTTTAATTCCATCAAGTATTGAAAACACAACATTTTTCAATTATTATCAAAACAATTACAATTCATTAATTACTTTCATAATTATTCTTGTTATTTATTTAGTCTGCTCAAAATATTATTATTATTATTATTAAATTGATTTCTACTACCTACACACATTGTTTACATTACATACCTGTTACAATACAAACACAATTAATTTCACTAAAATTTATTTACAAATCTTTGTCATTATTTTTCAGTTTACCACACTTCATTTTGTAAAGCAGTCCAATCAAAACCCTTAATTACATAATTAAACGTTCATAAACATTTATTGTCTTTACCCCCAATCATCGTACAAAAGCCTGGTCTTACATTTACACAGTTCATTTTTCATTAAACGCATTACAGTATATCATTTTTATTAATATAAAGATTATCCAAACTTTTATATTCTTCCACAATACCAACAGGATTATTCCATGTTATTAAATCATATAATTTATTATCGAGTATAGTCCAGTCACCTTTAGTACGATCTGTCATAGTTATGTCAATTACAGCTTCATTATCATTATTATCTGCTGCAGTATTTGCTTTGTCATAAAGTAAGTAGTCAATATCATCAATTGCTGTACTAACTATTTCATAAGGTAAGTACTTATTATCACTAACTCTTTCAATACATACCTCTTTATTAATTCGTCAAACCTCTGTTCCGCTTAAATATTTCTATCACTCTCTCTCTCTCTCTCATAATCACTTTGTATTTCCATCAAAACTTCATTGCCACTATTATTATTTATTTTACTTTCTAACACCACATTTTTAATTATGTCATTATAATTATTACTAGTTTTAAATCCGTCGCTTATCTTAGTACTTGTACCTTCATTATTTTTGTTTTCGTTAAACTGATCTGTGTCATTAGTTTTGACACCACTACACTCACTTATACTTTTAAATTGGTTGTCTGTATTCAGATTACTCATTTTGATCTCGTTTTTTATGTTTAAAACTTCGTTATTCCCTTCTGCTAACCTTTCGTCTCGTTTGTCAAGTCTGTTATTCATTTCTCTCATTGCTGACTTGATTTCATTTTTAATTTCATTTAAACTCGTGTTTAATTTATTATTTTCTGATTTCAACTCATTAAACTCATCTTTACGATGTTTATTTCTGATTTGACTTCCGTTCTCATTCCTGACATCATTTCCATCATCAACGCCAATTGGTTAAATATATTTACATTATCGCTCATCTTTGCGTCTACTGTCTCAATCGTTAATTCGTCTGTTGTATTGTCTGTGTCGTTTACGTGCTCGTCAATATTTGTCGATACTAAACTGTCCTGTGTCACATTTAAATTTAATTCCACTTCTACACCTTCATACAAAGTTGCATTCTTATTTTTCTCTGCCATTTTCGATCAGGTTGTAAATTAATTTAGTTTCTATTCAATTAAAAATTAATTTACAACGTCACTGTTAATCGGGCGCCAACTGAAGCTGTACGAGTTAATTAATTATTAAAATATATAAATCTGTACCTATTTATAGGCGGCAACTGAAGCTTTACTTGTTTTTTAAGTTAAAATATTGAGACTCTAGTTACTTACCTTATCGATAGTTTACCAAGGTGTCGTCTGATGTACTCTTGGCAGAGAAAAAACACAGGTGAATGCAAATTAACAAACACGTATTTTACAAACACAAATCAAATGGTATTTTATTTATTTAGCATGACATTTTTTCTGTTTACTTTCCAGTTTAAATTTACTAAAATACACCTCGTTCTTTTTATCGTCCAATATGATACACAACGAATTGTGAAACTTCCCATAAATGTTCCCATAAAATAAACCATAACTACCTTAGAACAATTACTAAAAATAAATAACACACCTGAAACACACATAAAAGAGATCATCCATCTAACTAAAATTATCACAGATCAAAATTATTTCGCACACAACAACATGTTTTACACACAAACAGATGGACTACCCATGGGCTCCCCTATATCAGGTATACTAGCCGAAATATTTGTACACACCATAGAACAGAAACACATACTGAACAACAACAAATACACCGATAAAATAATATATTGGCACAGGTATGTTGATGACATTTTACTCCTTTACAATGGCAACAAAAGACAAATAGAAAATTTCCACAAATACATTAACACTCTACACCATAAATTAAAATTCATACTTGAAATAGAACTAAATAATAGCATAAACTTCTTAGACCTTACAATCACCAAAACAAACATCACACACACATACAAAATATACAGGAAACCCACCACATCAGACATGGTCTTACATAACTCATCCAACCACCCAACTCAACACAAACATGCAGCTTTCAACTACATGCTCCATAGGCTCACTTCAATACCCCTAAACACACATGACTACCAAGATAAATTAAACACAATAAAATATATAGCAGTCAAAAATGGATACAACCCCGAATTAATAAATAAACTACACAAACGAATCCTAAACACAAAAAGTACAACACATCAGACCAACAGCACACATCCCAGCAAATACATAACACTTACATACTACAATTCCAATACACACAAAATTGCAAACGCATTTAGGAAACACAATTATAAAGTAGCCTACAGAACCAACAACACCATTAGAAAACACATAAATAATACTAACAAAGACACTGACACATACAACAAAACAGGGGTTTATAAATTAAATTGTAATGATTGTAACCAATTCTACATCGGCCAGACGGGAAGATCTTTTTCTTCCAGATTTTCTGAACATTTAAAAGCCCTCACCACAAACTACATACATTCCACATTTGCTACACATTTACATAACGAAAACCACAGTTACACAAACATAGAACACAACATGGAAATATTACACTACTTACCTAAAAGTAGAAAACTAAACACAGCTGAACAATTTGAAATATACAAATATCACACACTACAACCAAACAACATATTAAATGAACAATTACATTATAAATCACATACACTATTCGATACACTGATCCAAACACACAATTTGAACCTCAGCGCCAATCCCTTCTCACCATCATCCCCCACCACACACACCTATAGTCCGTAAAGGTTATTCTGTAATCGACATTCAGTATTATTCCCACTGAGGAAGAGGAACACCACCTCGAAACGTTTGGGGAAGTGACAACGAATAGTAAGTTCATTACGTGAAAGTTTATATATATTAATAAATTGTGAAACTACTTCACATTATGACTTTCATTGTTGAGTTATACTCTCTCTAGGAATAATACTCCGACCAATATTTAATTCATATATGCCTCCTATTAAAATTTACCTACTACTGGCTATAATCTAACTACTAACTTATTTTTTATCAAAAACGACCCAGATTGCTCACACGCACATTCATACCATTTAATTTAAAAACCCCATTGTCTTGATTAAATTGTCTTGATTACGGATGAAGATATTAAGAAAGGTTACCAAACCGGCGTTACTCCTCCGCTGCCATGTGCCGCGTGTGTTTAAGTTTGAAAGTTCACTATTCACATTTTTGATTTTGGCACGTGGGCTCCACTGACTCGATTTTGTTATTTTAATTCACTTTTGACTTTTGATTTCACTCGCTACATAATAAATTTAAATTTTACGTGCGCACGATTTTCTTAGTTCCCGGCCGGAATACGAGCTTAATTCAACTGACCGGAAAAATCGTCAAAAAATCCCCCACCAGGGACTAGGCATAACGGAATTACAATGCCTTATGTGTTGAGTCGTTCGTCAATGTTCATTTAACACGTGTTATTTACGTGTGTTGGACGTTGACGAAATCTGGTCTCCACTGGTTTGCGTCACTGAAATAGGCGTGTTCTGAATTGTACATCTGTCTTGTATAAAGCACATGTTAAACAAAATTCACAAAAAGCCATTTTAGCCGACTTCTCTAAGCGTCGTTTATGCGCTCCGCAGGTTTTTGTGCGTTAGTGCGCTTCACACAGTACAGAAGTTCTGGGAATTAAATTGCGTCGTCGCGTACATGCCGCATTCCATTGTACAACTACACCTCACTGTTCCTTTATTTGACGAAACTTTTCTTTAACATGGGACTGGCCACGCAGGTGGGAAACAAATTTATATTGATTTTTAATAAAAATAAAAACCCCTCTCCTTAGCCCCGTTACAGACTTCTCGCAGTACCCTCTCCGCTGGATTACTACTGGGGTGGTAAACAGATGTCTTGTACGTCTTAATGCCCAATGTAATTAGAGTGTTTTTCCACCTCTTACCCTTAAATTGCGTTCCATGGTCTGTGATTATGGATGCTGGGTTTCCTATCTCTGGAATCTAATAATTTGTTATCACTCCTAAAATCTTCAAAGTGGTGGCTCTGTTCACTGGGCATAGTTTTATAAATTTGGTGAAGTGATCCATCATTATAATAATGTATTTGTAACGATGGCGTCCGCCACTGCGGGGAAATGGACCACAGATGTCCAAAAAGATCTTTTCCAGTTTTGCTTGTGATGTAATTGGTATCATCATACCCTTTTTTCTTTTTTAAAGTCATTGTATTGGTATCCGCGTCACAATTATTATAATTAAACTTTAAAGTTTTTACCTTAATCCGTCTATGTGACCGCTTAATTTTTCTTGAAATAAAACTTACAGTTTTACCTTATTTCCTTTCCATCTTGCGACTTCGTTATATGTTATATGTCATACACGACATGTTTTGGGAAACATGTTCCCATCATCAGGTTTAAAAACTATTCGTTCTCACATGAAGAAGTTGTCAACGTAAATAAAAACTTTTACTAACATCATTAAAAACACACTACATTAATAACGTACCGCGCGAAGAATCAGTGCGCACTGTTCGGGTTCATAATCGCAACTGTTGATTTCTCATTTGTCTATAATCTGATAAACATGTTGTAACGCAGTATCGTACAAGCTGTTCGAGTTAAACGACAATTGATCGTTGAGCACTAGGTTTTTTTGTGTTCTCCATGCTTTGTAGATTTCGAATTCTTCTAAAGCGCTCATAATTTTTCGTCTTTGTCTTCTTACGCGTTTCGGATTGTGTTAATCCATCATCAGAGATTAAAAAATTCGTCGGTTAAGACTTCGTTAAACATTAAAAGAAAGGGACGATATATGGATGCGGTAGAAGAGTTCGAAATTTACCGAGCCTTCAGAAATAATCCCAATAATATATTAAACAAACAATTGGCATTTAAATCGCATACACTATACGATAAGATTATAGATAACATAGCCATAGAATACACGCCCCAACACAACAATAGATAACATGAAAACTCCAATAAACTGTGCAGTACGTCGCTAACCAGTATCGAGTGCGCACTCACATCCGCGTACGTCGCTGTGTTTGTGGAATATATATTTAAATGTCTTTTAGTGTAACTTTTAATGTTTAACGAAGTCTTAACCGACGAATTTTTTAACCTTTTTTCTTTCATTGTTGGTTTTTACCAATTGACATATAAGACAGGTCTTGAGGTAGTTTCTCGTCTTTCGATTCATATTTTTTATATGGCAATTCTCTTCTATCGCCTTGATCACTTTCATGGCCCCCATGTGACCGTATCGGAGATGATAATCCAGGATGATATCCTTCTCGACTGTAGTAGGGATTACGATCTTCCATATCTCTTCATCAAGGGATGTTTTGATGAATAATATATCATTATGTATACAATAAAACTTGGTTATGGTATCATCTTGGTTGGAGAGACGAAGTTTAATATTGTTTAGCTTCGGGTCGGACTGCTGGTGTTTGCTGATGTCCCGTACTATTTTTTCTAAATCGGATCTGTCCTTAATAATATTATAGATCTTCAGGATGCTCTCCTTCTCGCCATCGAACGTCTGTTCTTTCAAATTTACCCGTCACAATACGTCTGCTACTACATTCTTACTCCCAGGAACATACTCCCACTGTATATCATATTCCTGCAGGGCAAGTACCCACCTGGTCAATCTACCGTGGCTTAACTTGCATCTTCTTAGAAATGATATAGATTTGTGATCTGTGCGAACTGTCACTGGATATCCTAGAATATACGTTCGAAACTTCCCACAGGCAAAGACTACACTTAGCAGCTCCTTTTCCGTCACGTTGTAGTTCTTTTCACACTGGTTAAGGGCTCTGCTAGCAAAGCTCACTACTAGGTGGTTTCCACTTTCGTCTTCTTGGTACAACGTTGATCCCAAGCTAATGTTACTAGCGTCACAGTTTAGGAAGAAGGGTCGGTTAAAATCTGGATGGTTAAGCATTACTGCTTCTAAGAACTTCTCTTTAATTGATTTGAACGTTTCGTCTTGTTCTTGACCCCATCGCCATTTATTCTTGGACGATAACTGATACTGAAATCGGGCTGTCAGCTCTGAATAATTATTTTGGAACTTCCTGTAGTAGTTACACAGGCCTAAAAATGACTGTAGTTGCCTTCTGTTTTTCGGTATAGGGAATCGCTGTATGGCGTCTACCTTTTCTGTCGACGGTGTTATTCCTTGACTGTTCAACTGGAAACCCAAAAATTGGACTTCTTTAGCTATTAGTTTGGACTTGCCTAGCTTGAGAGTAACGTTATTCTCAGCCAGCTTCTTCAAGACATGCTCCACACGGTAACAATGTTCTTCCCAATTCGTTGATGTTATTAAGATCATCGACATAGACAGTCGTGAATTGGAGCGCTTCTGGTCCGAGTATTTGGTCCATACAGGCGACAAAAACAGCTATTGAGTTCACTAACCCGAAGGGCAACCTCTTAAACATAGTTGCGTCCTTCAAAGATGAACGCCATGTATTGACGGCTTTCTGGGTGCAACTCCACCTGCCAATACCCACACACTGTATCCCACGTAGTAATAAACTTGGTTCCATGGAATCTCTTCAATATTTCATCAATTTCGCCATGCGAGGTACGATCGTTAATAATCATTTTATTTAACTCACGTGGGTCAAGGCAAAGTCTTACCTTACCATTCTTCTTTTGTATAGCCACAATCGGACTAGTGTATGGCGGCTGACTGCTTTCGATAATATCCTTACTAATCATATTCTGGATCTCTGCGCGTACGGCTTCCTTCAAAGATTGTGTTATGGGGTATGATTTTCGATTGAATTCCACCGGTTCTCTGAATCGTATTGAACATTGGTAGTTTCTGATCTTTCCAGGTTCGTCTGAAAATACAGTTCGATATTTTTCGTATATGTTAACTAACTGTTTCAACTGGTTTTCATTTAATCGCTCGCTCGGTGGTACTGTGGCACTGGAAGTCACGTATCTCCTGAATCTTTTGTGACCATAGGTCATCTTCAGTACACTGATTTACTGGCTTGTTGTCTGGCGAGTAGTTCGATAAGTAATTCACTTTACTTTTGTGGTTGAGAAGTTGTCTGGAATCTACTATCTTGTTGTTGATTAAATTGGCTACCCAGGTCGAACCTTCCGAAAAGAGTGATACCTTCTCTCGGCACAAGTCGATAACTGCTGAGTTCCTTCGTAATATGTCACACCCTATCATGATGTTGAAGGGTAATCCGGCTGCAACAAGAAATATCATATCCAAACTTACGCCTTGACTGTTTACACTTAGGGATACCTGTTTCCGTATCGTTTTGTTCTGTCGGCCGGTAGCTCCTATAAGTACGATATTATTAATAGGTAGTACCGGTAAGTTTTTGTGGCATTCCTGCTGTATCCGGTCCAATTCATTATGGTTAATTATAAAGACATTTGCTCCAGTGTCTATCATGATGGGAACAGAAATACTCTCAATTTCTGCAATTATGTAAATGATCTCATTGTCATTATTATTAATGTTTACCTCGTTCTCTTCCAATAAGTCCTTTCGGATATCTTTTAAATAATTGTTATATATTATAGTAAAATTTCTCTTTTCCTCTCGCGATTTTATCTCTTGTCCATACCCAGCAGATTGGAGCAGTAAAGGGTTATATTGGTTTATTACTGCCTCCGTTCGTTTAAATGCTCCGCATCATTACGGATTTGGCTATTAGCAGCATCAACTTGGAGTCCTGGAACTGCTTCGTTTGGTTCAGCACGATCATCTTGTTGGGCCTCCATTACAGGCAGTCTTCTTTGGTTGTCCAGGCTTGAACTGCGTCTGGGTTCATACTCTCTGTAACGATTACCTCCCTGATTCCCTTGAAAGGTTTCATATTCGTAGTATCGGCTCCTTCGTTGAGGCTGGTATCTCCGCTGTCCATTGCCTTCCGCTCTGATGTAATTGATATGGGGTCGATATGTTCTGTAATTATTATTATTACCTCCATTCGGGTAATTTCTATGATAGCTACCATAGTAATTGTTATTAGGTGGGTTGGGGTTTCTCTGACCATTTGGAACATAATTACGGTTATTATAATAACCGTTGTTATTAGGCTGGCGGTTATTATTATTATTACTATTGTTACCCTCACTATTATTATTTCTGGGAACATTATTATTATTATTATTATTATTATATCTAGGAACATTATTATTATTGCTATGGTTGTTATTGTATCCGGCATTATTCCGGTTTGCGGAACTATAATTATTGTTGTTGTTGCCGTTCTGCCTATTATTATTATTCGTATTACTCGTGTTATTTCTTGGCTCAGGTCTTTCGTATCTCCTCCGACTTTGGCGGTAGTAATCCTCGTGCACATACATCTCTAAAAGTTCGGTCATTGCTTGTACAGTTTTTATTTGACTGTTTCGTCTAGCTCTGATAATGTATTCCTCATAGTGGTAGGAGAGCTTGCTGACCAAGCATTCTTCCGGTATTCGGGGCTCTAAATGTTTGGCCACACACACCTTTCCCAAGAAATACGCTGTTAAAGTTTGGTTTCCGTATGGATTATACTTTCCGTGACAGATCCCGTCTCTGGCGATATTTTGTGTCGACTCGGACCAATATTTGGCCTTGAATAGCCTTTTGAATTGTTGGTAGTCTGTCACTTCATCTCTGATCGCCATCCACCAATTATCGGCTGTCTCCTTGAAGGATTCGTCCAGTACTTCTTTATTCTCTCTCCAGCGGTTGCCTCTGTGTTTTGTGAAGTACTCTTCGATTCTGGCCAGGAATTCCATAGGTTTATTTTTATTAAACCTGAAGTTAATCCCTTCTCGATTTTCGTTATTCGGACAACTGGTAATGCTGGTTGGTCGACTATGGAAAAGATCTATATCTGTTTGATTCTGTCGCACCTGACTGTTGATACTGGTCACAGCAGCTTCAATGCCGTCACATTTTTCTGTGAATCGGTCCTGCACTCTCTCCCAGTCTTCACGTGTTTCCTTTAGTTTTTCCTCTAAATTCTTCCTATTCGTTTCTTCGATGTTGGTAACTTTGGTGTTTATTTCAGTCTTGATACTCTGTACTTCTCGTTCCGTCTGACTCCATCTTTCGTCAGCCCTTGTAATCTTTCGTTCAATCACCGTTATTTCCTCTTCTACCTTCTTGCTGATTGTTTCATTGTTTTCAGCTATCTTCTGACCCAACTCTTCCTTTAATGCTTCCATCTTCCCATCTAACCGGTTCATGTTCTCTTGGTTAGTCTCCCTCAATTCTTCTCTTAATTGTTGATTATTGCTTTCCATTTTCTTACTTGCTTCTTCCATCCTCTTATTGGTCTCTTCCAGTTTTTGGCTTATCTGGGTTAATTCCTCCTTCGACTGTTTATTGTCAGTCTTTATTTCCTCCATTTTCTCCTCTATCTTCTTAATATTTTCCTCCATTAATAATTTATTTTCGTTTTTTATTTCGTCCATCTTCTCCTCCATCTTCTTACTTGTATCTCCAATTTTATTACCCAATTCTTCCTTCATTTTCTTACTGTTTTTATCCATTTCCTCCTTCAATTGTTGGTTACTCTCCATCATTAGCCTGAACATTTTTTGCATTTCCACATTCTCTGTTCGTGTCGGCTTGTTTCCCTTGGGATTCTGGTTCGGTTGGTTCTGCTGGAGGTAATATCAGTTCCACATCTTCCACGGGTGTTGCCTCCTTATCTTCCATATCTATTTCCTGTTCGGCCTCCACTGCCCTTTTCTTTGATGTCGCCCTCCTGTGCATCTTGTTTCTTCTCTTGACCTGTTAACAGCTGCCAAGCTAAAAAATAGGAAACTGGACTAATTGTCCTCATTTTATAGACTTGTCTCTTCCTATTTCCAGCCCCTAAGGTTGGATGCCAATTTGTAATAAATCACAAATATAAATAATTTTATAATAATAAATAAATCCCACTGGTGATCTCGCCAATTTTTAATAAAACTTGTTTTTACTACAAATAGATGATGATGATGCCCCACTGTTGTGAGTGCCAATTTGTAATAAATCATTAGCTAATTACAAATAATAAATTTAATGTTGATGATAAAAAAATTTTATTGTTTATGAATTGAATTTAAAAAATTTTAATAATGTTTTATTTGTTCTTTATTTTATCTTAATTAATTAATTAATTATACTTTTTTAAATTACTTTCAAATGTGTAAATTAGTTAATGTGTGTAAAAAGATTTGTTCACTAGAGATAATCTTGTTATGTCAGTTGGATCAAGGATTCCCTCTTCTGACTTAGCTCCTCTTCTTCTTCTTCTTGATAGCTTTTTCTAATATTCTAAATTATGTTTAGAAGAAATAAAAAGCTACTATTTATAATACAAATAATCATGAACACAAAGTATTTGAGTAATTCTGATGTTTATTTTTCAAAATCTGAATTTTTGCGCCAATCTTACGCGCATCGACTATGGCATTGGCTGAGATTCACTCAGGTCGGTCGTGATAAAATGACAAAATATAACATTACAAAATTAATTATTTCGAGTTCTTTTAACTGTCGAAATGGTCAGAGAGGGCAAGGAACAAGATACAATACTTACAATACTTTAATATAAATTATTATTGCTAAAAATAAAAGGATTCTGGAAATATTGTCAATTAATAAGTGAAAAATTCGAACCAATTCGTAGAATGACATCACTGGCTCGTGGAGGCTGTGTCCCGTTCGCTCTGCAAATCCAGTATGGCTGCCGTTCACCTCGATTTTCTGCTATACGAGGCTGACGCTATGTTTGGTCTTCTCCCTCAAATATAAATGTGGATTCCTTCCTCTGCGATGTTGTAGTACCTCTAGATAATCATGCGAAGTGTTTTCTTCTCCTCGGCGATGTTGTTCTGTGTTGGATTAATGGTGCTGTGTTCCGTGTTCAAAATCTGTTGAGTTCGTTGTCCAGATAATATTGTAGTTGAATTAATCTCAAAATGGCGGTTAGTTTCTTGTGCTCGTGCTGGATCGTATTATTGTGGTTGTTCGTTTCAGTTTTGGTGTTAGGTTACGTTATTATGTTGTTAAATTTCAGTAGTTAACCTCTGTAGTATATTTTTGAGTTGCACTTCAAATTTTTACAACCATTTATATTTTTTCAGATCTTCCGTCCGTAAAGTTTGATCTGCACACATTCACGATTAACAATAGACTGATGACTTAAAGTCGTCGTTTTCGGTAGTAATTTATAAAATGTCTTATTCCTCTTACCATTGTCTGTTCACATTTACATGTCTTGGATTTGGTTTCAACTCATAAAAATATATGACAAGTTTTCCTGTTTATTGCTGTAACTTAATTATTTATTAATTTTTAGAAAATTTAACTATCTAGCAATATTCTTAAGCTAATTTTACATTATTCAAAACATAACTGGGTTTGTTTTAAGTTCAGAGCCTAAAATTTACAATTTTTGATATTTATTATAGGCCTTGTATTTTTTACAATTTTAGTAATTAAATGGTTTACAAATGATTTTATGTTAATATTTCTTTTAAATAATTTTACTCACTTCATGATTATTGCTTGTTGTTAATAATTTGTTGTTATAATACTCCAATATTGATTAATTTACATTTTATCTGAATAGTGTACCCTTCTAGGCCTAGTATTACATATTTCCAAATAAAGTTAATTTTATTCTTTTGTCATTACATTTGCTAATATTTGGTTCTGTGCTGATTACATTTTCATATCTTTGTTTTACATGGACTAGTTTCTATTAATTATATACAATTCTATTGAATTTATTCATTTGGGTTTGACTCTATGATAGTTGTTGATTTTGGTCTAGAATGCTGTTTTGTTTTTCTATTGGGGTTTGTTAGTTATTTTGCCCTATTATTCTTTGTATGGTTTACAGTTTAATAATACAATATTTATATTACCTACTTGCCTTCTCTGCCTTAACAAACTTTGAAATCATTGAACATTAATTAAATACAACATATTATCTTATATCTATTAATTTTTATATCACTTAATCATAACAAAAATATTTATACTTATTATTTTTTTTATATATAATTTGATTAAACTAAAACATCTTATTACTAATAATACTTTCAGTTTTTCACTGTCTTTTGTATTGACTATACATAATTTGATTAAACTAAAAACATCTTATCACTAATAATATTCTCAGTTAGTAAACTGTCTTTTGTTCTTATGCTAATTTTATATGGTATCTCTCTACACTAATGGTAGTCTCTTTTAAATAATTTTATTTTCTTTCACTATTTATTTCTTATAGTATGTCACTTGTTATTCTCTACACTCACTGTAGTCTCTAACTTTTATTATATTTTATTATGGTATTTCACCTTATAATTTCTACACTAATGGTAGTCTTTGGTTTTTACACTATGGTAGTTTTTGATTTGTTTTTACTCTGTTCTTAGTTTACAATTTATTTTAATTGCATTGTATCCTGTAACTTGAGTTATTTGGACTGACAATTATTATTGGTTTTAATTTAGTTTCAATTGGTATATTCATTCTTCATGAAGTTTTAGTGAATAGCCTTTCTTGTTTCTATATTTCTTTTAGGGACCTTGACATATTTTGTCTCTTCTTTCTTATTATATAAGTATTTCCTTATCTTGTGGTTTCATGTCCTTATCTTATTAATTCAGTGAATCTAATTTGATTATTTGGTTTCATTTATTTTTTCATTTGCAACTCCTTATTAATTTGTTATTGGTTTTGTTATCTTGGGGTTCTCTGCTTCTTAATTTAATAGATTTTCCCCTTATTAATTTTTTATTTCCTTTCTTGTTTACTTTTTACTTTTGTCTTCTCATTTACTTTTGTCTTTTCATTTACTTTTGTCTTTTCATTTACTGCTCTTCAATCTACTGGGTATACTGCTGTTGTACTGGGGTTTTATATCGTTGGTTTCTTTATATATGGACCAAGAGTTTTCTTTGTTATTCAGTTTAATTTTATTAACATTTTATCGACTTAATGATCAGCTTCTTTAATTTATTTTTTAACCATTTATTATTCTCACTCACTATTGATAGTTCTTCTTTATTAATGTTGTATTAAGTTAAATTTTTAGGTGATAATTCTGTTATGCTACAACAGCCTTCACACTTTAACTTCGAAACAATTTTTTTATAGTAAAGCCACATAGATAATACAGGATATTATCATTATACTATGAGCTAATGTCTAAATCATATTGCTAATTCCCTTAAAATGTTTAATTTCCACATTAAAAGTTTCATTTAAATCTTCCTCTACTTCTGCAAAACTCATGATTAAATTTGACTAATCGAAATCTAAACAATAACTTTTAATAGTTGCGTGTACACTGTTGCTGAATATAAATTTTCTCAAGGCCCACTGAAACTGTTTAACACTGTGGTTGTTATTATGTCCTCCACTGGATCTAGTACAAAAAAACACAAGTTCCAAGTGGTCTTGAGAAAATTTGTAAGTCAAATTATACTTATATTGTAACTCATTCAATAAAACTATTTTAAATATTATATAGGCCTGTAATGAATATTTGTGATAAATCCCAGCACAAAGGTTTTCATTGGGTGTTTTAATGTTGGAATATCATCAATATCATCAACTATTGAAATATTTAAAGAATTTTTATAACATTTTTGTGCCACAGTCTGATTTAATTTTTGAATGGGCCCTTTTAGAGATTTTCCTGTAAGGATCCCTACTGTTGCAGTAACCAAACAACGCATGTAATATTCTAATAACCTCAATGGTAGGTTTGGCTCCAATAAATTCTACAAGGTTTTTGTTCATTAAAAACTCTATTGATCAGCTACCTCTACCCTCAGTGTTTGAGACATTTTCACATTCATTTTTTGATTTTCATAAAATAAGTGATTATCTGACAACTTTAAAACTTAAATTATCCAGCAAACTTTAAACCCTGTTCTTTTTGCAAATTATTTAATCTTTTAATATACTTAAAATCTATAATTCCTTGATTAGACACTATATCAGCTAAAGTATTGCAAGCTAACTTAAACATGTGACAGGCGTCTAACATAACACAAACTTTGCGCATAACATTTTTTACTTTTATAAAAAAGTAGGGCTTTTTGGACAGCTGGCACCAAGTTTCTTAACTGTTGTTATATTAGAATTTGTTCCATCAAATGTAACATTATGGACATTTATACCTGACTGATACTAGATTTTTAGATTTTATTAGTTAAAAGATACGCCAAAAGTAAAAGTGAACTATTAGAATAATAAAATCTCCATAAGCTCAAATTGTCAGTACAATTGTCCCAAATGTAATAATTGTAAGGTGTCAAAGCAAGCGCATTACTGACTGAATGACTCGTTTAGTACACATGGTATCTTAGCGCTAAACGCTTTTCCCCACCAGTGGTGGGGGAAGCTGTACGTGCTTCGGACCATTTTCTCCAGTCACTTTGCCTGTCAGTACACAATCCGTATATTATACATCGATGGTTTCTTCAGAGGTTTATAGATGAATTAACAAATAATCAATTTGATTTGATTTGAATATATAAAAACTAACGAATAACCTAAATTGTTTCAATTTTTAATATAAAATAACAATAAATTGGTTTAATTCAATTTAAATGATCATTGTTTGAATCTTTACATACTTAATCAGCTGTTTGTAATGTTTATATTTCATTTATTTAAATGAATTTATAATTTTATATACGTAGATCATCCTGTTTTGTTTTTATTCGAGTTTGTTCTTTAATTAGTAAATTATTGTTGTGATGTTTATTTATATATTTATTTTTTAAACTTAATTAATTTCACTTTTATTCATTGCTTTCATTCTCATTTTTCGGGCGCCATCTTGTTACCAACTACAAGAAAAGAAAAAAATAAGTACTTACCATTTGGGCCAGGTTCGATTTAGGCGAACAGGAGAACAGATTATGGTTATTTGCAGTAAATAACTCGTTTATTTATTTGTTACCAATGACATTTCCCTTTTATTTTCCTTTTCTCCTACACTTGTACATTCTTTAAAGCATTTGAAACATACTTGGTCACGAGGCTCAATTGATAAAAGAAATCAAGTAATTATTATCATCAACATTTTCTCTCTTCTTAAAATGAATTATACTAGATCATTTATTTAAACTATATATCTAATCGATCGCAACCAGCACTTCTTACTTATATAGATTCTGTACACTCACACAGACACGCACACATTCGTTCTTTACATATTTGACTTTTTCTTATGACCCTCTTTTGAGCTCATGATTTTCTTTCAAAACCCATATACATTGTTGTGATTATAATGAGCAATTGAACGATTTCATAATTTATAATAGACTTCTGGCTGTTGTTTACTTATCTGCACATTCCAATGGCTCCAACTGTCCCACGCACTCCAGATTTTTACTCACATCTCACTTACTTTTCCCCGTTATTTTCAACTTTCTATTTCAAAACCACATACTGTTAATTCCCATTAGGTTAAAATTTTGTTACTTCACCTTTTACATTTTTTACGTGCGTGCGGGCGCCCGCGACTTCGTTCCGGAACTTATATATGTTACTCGCACGAGTTGTTATTACAGACTGGGACTAGCGGAACTGCTCTATTTTCTGAAGTGGTTGCGGGTTACGTGACCAAATCTTATTGTTCTTGTTTGTATTACTACGCTAATATGTGAGGTTGGTCAGAACACTCCTTACATTCCAGTGTGACGTATGAACTGACGTAACATCGTACGATTTGGTGTTACATAACTTGCTTGTCACGTATCTAAAATAACTGTTCTGCTCGTATCTGGAGCTGACCTTGACACAATTCCGCATGTTTGTTTATTGCGTTGTATAAGTCATGAACTCTAAATTTGTTTACTTTTCCCATAAATTATATTTATATTATTTTTTATGTTTCCCCAAAATTAATATTACATAATAAACATTATTTTTTATTAAAACATAATATTTTTTATATTACCCCAGGTAGGCCTAAATGTCCCGTTACATTGTTATTGTGTTTGTAAATATTAAGATTTCCCAAAATATTCATTTTTGACCTTTACGTATGTTTTTAATTAATTTCATATTTTGGCTGTCTGGAAATTGATGTTTATTATTTAGACAATGCGTGGCTGAATTAGATTTTTGTAAATATTTGGTTTTAAAAATTTATTGGTGGGCTGAAGGAATGTATCAAGTAGTCTTTTCTTTGTCTGGCCTATGTAAAATTTATTGTAATTTGGCTATTCTATTTTGTACATTCTATTTTTATTGTGAATATTGGATTTAGTTTTAGGTTTTATTCGATTAAAAACTATATTACCTGTGTTATGTAAGATATTTTAAATGTGTATCTTTAAATATTTTGCTTAGTCTTTGAGTTTTATTTCCATAATAAGTAAAGGTTGTATATTTTATATTATCATTAATAGGTGAATTTTGATGTGTAGTTTTATTGAGTATTTGTTTAGTAAGTTTATGTTTTATTTTATTTTCTGGTTTATTAATAGTTTTTAATTTTGTATCCATATTCAGTTGCTACTGGTATCTGTTTAATAATATTTCTTTCTTTGTCATTTAATGGGATCCTAAGCATTCCGTATATCATGGAATTAAATATTGCTATTTTATGTTGGGGTTGATGATTAGAGTTATTTCGTATTATTAAATTGTTTGAGTAGGTTTTCTGTATATTGAGTATTAAAAATCTGTTTCATTTTTGTTTATTGTTATGTTTAAATAATTTAACTTGAAATAAGATCAACTACTTGCAAAAGTAATTGTAATTTGATAATGTGTAATATTATATAATAATACTGCAAGAAACTTATCGAGTTACTTATAAAGAAGTTATATATATATATATATATATATATATATATATATAGTAACTATTAACGCTGTGTGACGTCCGCCTTGTTTATAAGGTATATGTCGTTTTGTGTGTTCACTTCACACGGGTGGTCGTTACTTTATGTTCGTTCTGACGATGTCCGTAGCGATCTTTCGAATTGCCAGTACACTCGAGTGGAATCCTTACCTGTTCTTCTATAAGTGTTTGTATTTCCCGGGTGGCGCCAAATTGTTTTAATTGAAAACAATTAAAATAGAAAATAGGACAATTGAGCGTTTGTGGCTATGATGGTATGGTGGATTCAATTATTCCCGCCGCGTGCGAATTGGTTATGTAGTTCGCAGAGCTTCTGATGTCTAGCGTTTACCGCCACTGTCGCTCGTCCCTAGTGTACACAAATCATATAACACAATTTCCTATGTAATAAAGAACAGTGGTTACGACTCTGTACTAGTTTATTAAATTGTGATTAATAATTATTTAGTATTATACAAAAATTATATTTTGTTATTAAACAAATTTGCTCCGACAGTGAGACAATTATTCTCAAGGCTTGGCGAAATCGATTTTTGAACGATTTTAGTTAGTCAGACATGGCGTCTATAGAATGTTTACTTTTTACAATTTTCGTTCAATAAATCTGGATTCTTTTGGTTTACGAAAAAGGATCAGTTATGATTACAATAAAGTACACTACCTTACATTACTGGTACTTATATACTATAAGGAGTAATTACAATTTTTTCTTGGAGCGTTATAAAGTGTGTTTCAAAAGTTCGTAATTGTTGTACAGGTTATTTTTCTCGTTCATATAAGTTTAGTGTTTTATTTTTTAAATTAATCTTTGAAAGAAATAAGATCATCAGTTTATAGTGAGAGTTCAAAGTGTTGTGAAAAAATTTAAAGAGAATTAAAATTTTTAAATTCGGATAAATCAGCAATACTTATCAATCAGTTGACTTGAGGTGTAGTGTCAGTTGAATTAGGTTGGGTCATCGTTTGTTCATCAATCTTCAATCATCTTGGGATTTAATGACGCCTGGCTTCTTTTCTGTATAAGTTGATTGAAATTAATTAATTTGGAATTAATTAATCTGGTCTCTTGCCTAGGTTGAATGTATTAGTTCCTCATCAGATAGTTTGGTTCTTCACTTTAATAAATTTGGTTACTTTTGATTGGTTTAAATTAAAAACTGAGTCATTTACGGCTTGGCGTCTATTCCTTTTGGGCTTCAATAATGGACTCAGAGTTTCTAACGGAATATTCATAAATAACGTTCAGTTGTCATGGTAACTGATTCATTCTGATTGGCTATTCATGGCTTAAGGCCATTATTATAATATTTGAATTTTTATTCAAAATGATTAAATATCTTCTGATTGCTATTATTCTTCCGTCTTCTTATCTAAGTATGAGATATTATCACAACTGTTCGTATTTTCTTTCAAAGATCATTTTGACATCCCACAAAGCTGGGTTTGCTTATGTATTATGTTTTGACAGTTATGTTGATATTATTTAATTACATTTCTTTCTTATTTTATGTCCTTAATTTAACATTTTTCTCTTAATATGATCCACTAGTTATCATTGACTAGTTACTTGCCTTGGATTTGCTAGTGTCCTTGTTAATTTCTTACAATTTGCTGTTATTGGTTTTTTACAGTTAGGCAATTCATAGGCCTAGGTAGTAATTGGCTATATTTTCTTATTTTATACAAATTACATATTACTTTACCCTTATACATGTTTTGTTTTGTGTCATAATTGATTTGGTTATTTGTTGAATTGTTTTGTGTCTGTTTTATTATAATTATATGTTTCTTCATTATTTTACAAAATCATGGTTTGTCTATTATTTTCTAACAGCTTTTCTAGTATTATTATGTTTGCATGAATTCATCTTTTTTCTTATCTATTTTGCCATTGTTTATAATTGGTCTGTTATTTACTATTCTCTATAAAATATAACATAACATTTAGGCTTATGGTCTGTATAACTCTTCAGCCATATTCCTACTCATAAACTTAATCAAACAATTCTTTAACAGTTATTATGCTACTCTTGTTTACAATTTGTTACTTCTTGTTTATTTTTTGGTAATAAACATCATCACGTCATTTACTTTAGCTAATTAACTATCCCTTAGAACATAGGATATTTATTGATTTTGCCTTTCTATTCTTTACTATATTTTTCTATTCTAATCTTTACTAGCTAACCATGGTAACACTAACATTTTGACTCTTCCTGGGATTTTTTCCCTGAATATCCTTGTATTCCTCATCTACAATTAATCTTAATCCTAATAATAACAACATCCTTATTTACTAACACTGTTCACCATTAACCTTTAGTGTTTTTCACTGATTTTTGGGTGTTTATACCTATCAATAGGGTTTTTATTTATTTTGTGGGGTTTACACTGTCACTTTGCACTTTTTATATTTTATTTAAGTGTTACTAGTGAGTATTCCCTAACATTCAATTCTTGTTCTCACTTACTCATGTTCACTATCTAACTATCTCTCACTTTACAATGGTTAGTTATACTGTTAACAAGTTCATCTCATTATAAAGTGATTTATAATATTTACTCTCTATTTATTTGGTTAGTGTACTTTTAGTTTGTCATTACTTCATTGGGTTTTCATACTTATCATTTACATTGATTAATTAGTTGATACTAATAATTATCATTTACATTTATTATTTATTGGTTTCTTTTTCATTACTTTATTTGAGTGCAACATTTCTCCTTTTCTGTTCTATATTATTCGTTTGTGTCTTTTCATTCCTTCTCATTCTATTTCATTTATATATTGTTTGTTTCCTTTTCATTCACCTTCTCATTTGATTTCATTTATTCCATTTATATGTTGGTTTTCACCTTCTCATTTGGTTTCATTTTATTTCATTTATACGTCCTATTACTGGGGTTGGGGCTTGTTCTACCTACTCACTTATTTTATTTGTTTTATATACCCTTTCACTGGTTTTGGGGCTTGTTTTACCTACTCACTTATTTTATTTGTTTTATATATGTCCTTTCACTGGTGTTGGTGCTTGTTCTACCTACTCACTTATTTTATTTGTTTTATATATGTCCTTTCACTGGTGTTGGTGCTTGTTCTACCTACTCACTTACCATAACTATTGGGTTATTTTGGTTAAATCGCATTGTACTATCGTTTTTTTTCAAGTTTTGTTTTGTTGTTTGCCACATTTCTCTTATCAGAGGTTACTTTTATTATTACCTTTATCCGTTTGATCGCATAATTACGTTAATTACCCATTCCTTTATCTCTGACTCATCCCTTTTTATTCATAGTGTTAATCATTTAGCATTTTATTCTTATCATGTTGCTTCATAAATGTATGTTGAAGATATGTATCCTTACAATATATATTGTAGCATGACAGATTATCCACATTATAATGAATGAAAAATGATCATAAATAAATATCAATTAAAATAAAATCAAGGAAAAATCCAAATAAAACAAATAGGTACCATAATGAAATACAATCATAATTTGAAGAAATAAAAATAAAGAAAAAACAACTATGCAACAAATATGAGTAATGAAAAATAAACCAAAAAACTAAAATAAAGTAAGGAAATACCCAGGTAGGATAGGAGTAAGTAAGGAAAATACCCAGAACAAACCAACGTATATAATAAAACTATTTTGTATTGAAGAAACAAAGAATGAGAATCAGTAAGTAAGGCAAAACCCAGAACAAACTGACACCCCTAAAATAAAGACTGTTTTTCAAGAAACAAGCTAGGATATGAATAAGGAAGTAAATATTTTGAACAAACCGAAATACCTAATAAAAAGGAATGATTTTGAAGAAACAAGGTAGTAGGATAAGAAGACTACAAGAAATACCCAAAGGAAACCCAGTAAGAAGAAAATAAAAACCCCAAAAGAGATTAAAAGTCACAAACGAAAGTATAACACCCAAAAACAGAAACTAATGTAAAGTAGATGTAAACAAAAGTGTTTAGAGGTATAAGTAAAAGTGTGCACCCATGAAAGTTATTTTATAATGAAAAAAAACAAATCTTAAGAATCCTCTATAAATAAAATTCTTGATAATGTAAAACTATAAAACTGATTAGTGATAGTATCAAGAAATAACAGGGGACCAGTGCAAGTTATTTAATTATAGTAGATAAACTTCAAGAAAGTGTATTAAATGCTTAAACCAAGTAACTGTGTACCTTTGAACAACTTTAAAGTTTTTAATTTAACTTCAGAAATAATATTTGGTAGAATAGTATTATGAAAATCAAATACAAATGTTTCTAAGAAAGTGCCACTCTTTGTCTAACAACATTCACTAAAATGAGAAGGATAAATTGAGAGCAGGTAATTAATAAGTGAAGTGACGAGGGATACATCCCTAATATAAAATAAAAACAGATAAGACTGCACAAAATTAATTTTAAGAAATAAGTTAAAAATGAAGGGACAGATGTGTTCTGTTTATATTAAAGTCAATGAACTCTATACTGGAATGTTGGAAATAGAGTATGATGTTTGATTATTCTAAAATATTTATTATGTTTAATAGTATTAATCAAGGCCGAAATGTCTGAGTGTGGATACCATTCTTTTATTATAAAATATTTATTATGTGTTACTAGTAATAATCAAGACTAAAATGTCTGAGTTTGAGTATCACTTTTTAATTTCAATTATTTGTTATGTATTAATAGTATGAATTCAATACTAAATGTTCTTGTAGTTAAGTAAGGAAATTTTAATTAATATTGTATTAGAATAGCAGGTCAGAAGGGGTATAAACAAGCAGTACTAGTCAAAAACTTTATATGTAAAAACAGATAAAATCTAGGCCAAATGTTAAATCTCAACAACCTTATAATTGATGAATTAAGTCCAGTAAACTAGTTAAACTGATGAAATTTATATAAGGTAAATCAGTCACAGAGTATTATAACTGAAACTATACTTTAGAAAGATATTGTAAAAAGATAGGAAGAATTATTGGAAAAAATGCAAATGTAATAACTGAAAAATCAAAGGGGGGATCACAAATTAGAGAATAATATTTAAAAAAGATAACCAGTTAATAAAATTACAAGAAATTAAGGGAGGATAAACATTTTATTTCAATCTGAGATTTAGTACAATCATAAATATAACATATAAAATGGCAAACATTTTGAGGAGAACAGGAAGTAATTTTTAAAGCCTACAATTAAAAATACAGTATATATGGCTTTTGAAAGAAAAAACTTTGTAAAAATATCTTATTTGGTATCAAATCAAGCAGAATGAACTAAAGAAAGAGATTATGTATTTAGTATTTAATAAAATTAAATAATAGCAAAAATATATTCAGTAATATAATGTAAATTTCATACATGTAATGGAAACAAAAAAGATTTAAAACAATGTATTGCTAATATTAAATTGGCTAAGACGTTTTCAGATGACAAGAGGAAGTTAGAACAGTTGATTATTAGACTTTGTCAAGCACACTTGAATGAGATCTTGCTAAATATTAACCTCTAACGAAGACAAGTATGGCGTTCGTTAACTAAGCCTAGCTTACGGTGAAAATCGCGAATTTCAGCAAACTTAGAACAAACTTTAAATTCAGTGAAATTAACCCATACAAACATTAAACTAAAGTAATACGGAACAGAAAATAAGTGAATTAATTATTTAAACCTATAAAACCAATAATTCTGAACAACGAAACGAACTTTGCAATTTTCGACCTTATTGACAAAAGTGAATTAAAACATTATCCAACACATTTTATCGAGGTGAATCACAGAACACAGAACCAGAACCACTCCACTAATACCAGAAAGAATAATCACTACTGCTGAGACGAGGAAACATTGAAAAGGCAGCATTTATTGGAAGAAATTTTCGTCAAGCCGACTTCATTTTAACATATGCGGTACTGAAGCAGCCATCTTGCGTCCCACAATTCCTTTCGAGCACTGCCAGTATAGTCGTCAAGACAACAATGGTTCAAAATTTTACTTTAATAAACATTATATATTAAATCATAACTTTGTAATTTTTAATTCTTAAGCTATTTACTTGTAAGTGTTATACTTTCCTGACCTTACCCTTTCTCTGACTATATAACCGTTAAAAGAACCTGATGATTAATATTAATAACATATGTAAAAAATAATCGATCGCCCTGAGGACGAGTCGATGCTAGCTGTGAAATAATCGATTTACAATCGATATATGATTAAAATTGTTAATAAATATTGAAATTCTATAAAATTGGTTCCTGTTTATTTATAAAATTTATAAATAGAAATAAAATAGAATAAAATTGAGATCACGGACTATCCGAAAGGCGGCCATTACCAAAGTGGAAGGAGTATACATAAAAAAGGAGAAGAACCATCAATCGATTAGTGCTGGAGATAATACAATTAACGCGGAAATTAATTCTAACTACTAAAAGTGATAATGTGACAGAAACAGTAATAAAAGATTTAAATTTTTACACAAAACAATTACAAAAATTATTTACTAAATACTAAACCAATAAAACAATTAAAACAATATTTTTCAAAAAACAAAAACAAATTTATTATTTTATAAACAAACAAAAATTTTTTTATTTTGAAAACAAATCGTTAAAATCGTTAACACTTTTTGCTACAGTCTATTTCTTGATGTATATTATATATTTAATATTTATAATGACATTACCTCAAGATGTTTTTTCCTTATTTGGAACATGTTTCAGGACGCTTTGTGTTCCCATCCTCAGCCTTCCTACTTTTGACTCTTGTGAAGTATTTGTGTTTTGGTTAGTTGTTGTGGTTTTCTGTTGACCTTTGGCACTTTAAATTGGTATTATTGTGTATGTTTGTGGTGTATATATTGTAACACGACATAAAATAGCACCAAAACTCACTAATAATTAATGGAAGAAAAAATGAAAGCTGAAGGAAATAAAAGTTACAACATGAAGATTGATAGCACAGCATTACTAACTAAAAAATGACTAAGACAATGACAAAGACTAAACCCAATAGATTGGATAAGGTGAGAAACAAAAAACCAATGATACAACCCAAAAGATGACTACAATCATGATAGCCCCAAAATGTAACTAAAATAATATGTAAAATAAATGTACAAAATCAGATAGGGCAATAAATAAATAAATGATATGTAAGCTATATGAAATATAAATGTAAACTAGATATAATATGTTATTAAAAGAAAAGACAAAGAAAGATCAATCTAAAACCTAAGATAGGAAGAGATGAAAAAAAAATACCATGTTAAGTAATAGGCTAGCTAAAGTAAATAAAATAAAATCAAACTTAGCAACAATAATTATGAGTACAGAGGTGACAAGTGAAAAAGTGATAATAAAGAAACTGTTAATGACAAACTATATAAATAATATAGCAACACAGTGATAGTATAAACACAGAAACACTATTTCAAAAAGGTGAAGTGTAAGTGACTATAGAGTGAGAAACTATTGACCACAGACTATATAAATAATATAGCAAACCCAGTTAGATTAGTGTGTTAGCTAGTAAGTAGGATATAAAACTTATTGTGTTATTATTTAAGGAACGTTACCAAATTATAAAATAATAAACATTTTGGAAAATAAGATAAAAAGTGATATGTTATAGTGAAACAGGGGGAATTAGACACTATATCTTATTAAATGAGTTTGTATGTGAACCATAGTAATTAGTTTAATGTTCTAAGATTGTTATAAGAGTTATTTTGTTAGTAATTAAATGGCCAGTTATGTTAAAGCCAAAACCAATAATAGTTAAAAGTTTAGTTACAGGCATGGACCTATTAAGAAGAATAAAATAATTATATAATATGTGTGATGGTTAAAAGCATCAAATGTTTTGAATTAATTTAGTAATGTTTAATAACCTAATTAATAATATAAATAAATGTAAAATATTGTAAAGAAAATAGGATAGAGGTATAATGAAATCTAGGCATTAGGCTTAGCATTGATTAGCAGAATTTTGTAAATTTCAAGATAAAACAATAGCCAAGAATAAATTAAAATGTATAATCTGTTTAGGTATCAAAGTAAAAGTATAAGGTACAAAACTGGCTACATAATGTTTAGTTTAAAGGTAATTAACTAAAGAAATATCAAATTGAAAAAATTGGAAATCTGTTATAAATTGACCAAATGTAACCATGAGTGGTATCAAATTAATCTGTAAGAAAAAAACAAAACCATGGTGTTATTGTATTTAATATTAAAAATAGCATAAGAAAGTTATAATAATTTAAAAGATTTTAATACATTTTGAACAGAAAAACGTTAGTTAATATAACAATGTTATAAGTTATTAACCAATGGGAATTAGAGTTTTACAGAGAGTTGCGATGACAACAAAAGCTTGTTACATAGTAAAACCGTTGAAATTTATTATTCCATTATTGACTATCAGAGAAGGTGGATGTATGAAGCCCATGAAGATATACAAGTAAAGAAATCAACAAATTATGTCTAAACAGTGATTAAGAAGAGACCATCAATAATTCTAATACAACTAATGATGAGATGTACACTAATTCAACACAAGAATTAATAAATATTATATAAAAAACTTTGCTGAAGAAGACCTAATTCAGAAATAACAACTTACCAAAGGAAGAACAGAAGAAAACCTAACTAAACCTTGGAATCAACGTGAACCAGCAAGACTGAGGGAATCTGAACACCAAAATTGGATCAATTGAACCTGGATCTCACGGAACCATACCAGAAGGGACCAGCGGAAGTATTCCAGAGGAGTGTTACCCAAGATAAGCCGAAATAAAGGAGTGTTAAGTATATTTTAAATGTTTCACCGAAAATAAAACAATAGAAAGTCAATATTAACTGAACCAGTTTGTTTCACTTCACCAATCACTTGAATAACTTTTTAGAACTGAATTTTATTTAATAACCACCTCTAATAAAATAAATATATCACTGGAATTTTGAATTTATATGAATTTGTTTCAAAAACGTGAACTTGCTAAGCATAAAAATAACCTATTCAAACACTAGTTCCCATAGTGGTAACTTACTTTCAATACTTAAATATATCACTTGTTATATACTAGTTGTAAGGTATATTGTAAGATTTTGTGTTTTTATTAGTCTGTAAAACAACATTTTCTGTAGTCCAAAGAACTTTCCCCTGAGATATAAACAAACGAAGAAACCTAACGCCATTACGCAGTGTCTACATGCAGGACCGAGTGAGCATACAGCCAACTGCGGAAAAAGTAAACATGCTGGCGCAATAATAAATATTATATTATTTCAGAAATTGTAATTGACCAATATATCCTGAGTTGCTAATAAATTATCATACTCATTCTCAACTGTATGTTTGATTTATTCAAAATAGTAATACAAAAGTTTGGGGTAAATAAAATATAGAATACATTAGTTGACGAAGTCGATTCACCAAGCAGTGTTGGCCAACCAGACATCGAGGCAGCAAATTCAGATTGAACGGCGGACTGAGTGAGCAGACGGTCGACTTTTGTAAGTATTTAAAAACGGGTAACGAAGATCAGTTATAAATATAAGGCAACAAATAGGACGAACTAACGTAATAATTAACGCAATTTTCAGTATTACTACAAGGTGACGATAACCACGCAGGGCTATACCAACGCAATTACCATACCATTACCATTTCGCAAACAAATTAGTACTATCAAATTAACGAAAATACTTGTACTATTACAAATTGGCGCCCAACGTGGGGCTAGAATTAATTAACAATTCTTGTAATTAAATTCAGTAAATTCTAGCGGCGGCTACAGAAAACGGAAACAGAAAATGCACAACAGAAGAGGCAAGTATAAGCGACGCACGGCGGAGGCCGAAAAGGAAGCAGAGAGTTTAGAGAAGGAGGCCGAGAAAGAAGTCAGAACGGAAGAAAGAGAAGTATCATCGGTTGAAGATGTAGAAGAAATATTAACTCCCGCAGAACCTACAAAACCCGCACAGCAGGAGGAAGCCAGAAGAGACCTGAACTTATACAATTATTGGAATTAATGAAGGAAGATTTGAGAAAAATGGAAGAAGAATGTAATGACAATTTTAGTAAACAGGAGGAGAAAATAGATGAAAAATTGGACAAAAATAGTGAGGAATTAAAGAAACAAATGAAAGAAGATAATGAAATATTATTAAAACAAAATAACGAGGAGTTAAAGAAACAAATGAAGGAGGATATTGAAAAAATAGATAAAAACAATGAAAAGAATATTGGAACATTAAGACAGGAAATGAAAGAGAATAATGAGAAGAATAATGAAACATCTAAGGAAAACCACGAAGCATTAAAACAACAGATAAAGAAGGACATTGAAACATTGAATAATAAAATCGAAAGTAACCAAGAAACATTGCAACAACAATTAATAGAATATCGTGAAGAATATAGAAAGGACCAACGAAACAGTGTTACAAGTCCGTGAGGAAATATTAAGCAAAATAAATGAGGCTGAAGATGAAGGAAAAAAGAGGGTTGAAGGACTCCAGCAGGAAACAACATTGAAGTTAGAGCAGTTTAAACAAGAAGTGCATCAAGTTCAGAAGGAGACCAAGGAGGAGATAGAGCAGGTACAGACAAGGGTTGAGGAGAGATGCAACCAATTAGATGCGTCTGTAAACGAAGTTAAGGGTACAACAACCGCCCATGAAGAAAAAATGGAAGAATCCCGATTACGAGAGTTGCGCCTACAGGAAGAGATCAACGCATTGAAGGATATACCATTGATGAGTTCACATATCCTATGCAGTGAAAACCGGGAAATAGTTAATTTCAGAAACTATAAACGTAACCCTATAGAATTCCTAGAGCGAGTTGAAGAGAGCCTAGCCAGAACCCGGGAGACACGATGGAAAATAATTAAGGGTATGCTAGATGAGATGTTCAAAGAGGTCCACGACAATTGGTGGACGGCAGTACGGCCGGACATCCAAAACTTCGCCGAATTTAAAGATCTATTCAAAAATAAGTACTGGTCCGAGGCTACACAACATGTAGTACGGAATAACATCAGTAACGGCTGATTCGACCCGTATTTAGGACAATCTCCTACAGCATATTTTTTGGGTAAAGTCAGCATAGTGAGGAACTTGGAGCCAAACATCCCTGAAGAATGCCTGGTAACACAGCTGGCCTACCATTATGACGGGGAGATTACGAAGAGTAGACTGTGCGGACGGATTAAGACCATCCATGATATGGCAGCTTTATTGGGGGAATATGAGCGAGAAAGGCATTACCTGCAAAATCGGCAGAAGAACAGCCCAAATAATCGAAACAATGATGTTCGAAACCACCAAAATGGGCCCAATGGAAATAATTCACCAGTAAATAACCACCAGAACAATCCTAATAATTATCGTAACTTTAATAATAACAACAACAACAACAACAACAACAACTATCAACGTACTAGCAACCAAAATTACCATAATAACAATTATAACAGAGGGAATAATAATAACAGTGGGAATTACTATAAACCCAGCAACCAGTACAATAGTAATAATAACAACGGCCAAAATCAAACATACAGGCGACGGGTCAATTATATAAGTGCTGATAATCAAAATGGTGGAAGGAGGTATTACCGAGGACCAAGGAGTAGGAGCGCTGAGGAAGATAGAAGAAGCAGAGATCGTGTAACCTTCAATAACAACCCGGTTGAAATAATGGAAGCAACGGACGGTAACCAATCCAATAGACCAGAGGACCGTACGGAAGTAACCAACCAACATTTAAACGAGCAGCGGCAGTGAGAATCCATCTGGACCCATCACTGAACCGATCTATTGGGTTTTTGTCTAAACTAACTGACCAGACGAATGACCAGATGATAACAATAATACAGAACCACTACTTGAAAAATATACGAGAAGAACTGCTTGAAGGAAAATCAACACAAATCGACAATTCAGATAATGAAATCGCCTATATTATAGCCAGCATAAACGGAATGCCTACCAAATTTATGATTGATACAGGCGCGAATGTGTCTTTAATTGACAGCACAACTTACAACAAAATTCAAAAAGAGAGTAAGATCAGCTTACACACATTACTTGTTAGTAATATTATTTTGATTGGAGCCACTGGAAGGCAAAACAAGACTATCAAGAGACAAGTGTCATTGGAGGTAACGAGTAACAATGAAATTCTATCAATGATCTTTTTAATTGCACACTGTTTGCCTTTTGAAATATTAATTGGTTGTGACATTTTAAGAAAGTATTCCGCAGTCATTGACATGAGATAATCAAGGGTATCTATGAAGTCCGAAAATAAAGAATGGATAGCTGAACTAACTGGAAGCAATGGAGTAGTTCCAGTTAACAACGTGTATAACATTCAAACAGTTAGTTATTCACCAGACAATATATTAGAAGAAAGAACCGAAGACCAAGTGAGTAATGACCTTTTATGGAATCAAAAGTTAGAAGAGATCAGACAATTTCGAGGTACTCAGGACGGAAATCACTTAACCACTCAAGAGGTGGAAAATTTAATAACAATATACCATAAATATCATCATGTATTTTCTGACCGACCAGGAAAAGTAAGGGGTTATCAGTGCGAGTTGAGATTCAAAGAAGTTGCTAATTTCAACAAAAAGTCATATCCAATAGCGTACGCAGTGAAGGAAGCAGTAAGAATTGAGATCAACAGGATGCTGGAAGAAGATATCATCGAGTACAGTTGTTCGCAGTACACCAGTCCCATAGTAGCCATTACAAAAAAGGACGGAAAGGTACGGCTGTGTCTCGACGCAAGGGAGATAAATAAAATCTTAAGAAACGATAGGACATCTCCTGGAGAAATTGAGGAGATACTCAAAAAGTTTCATGGTACCCAGTTTATCAGTACCTGGGATACAGTTTGTGGGTACTGGCAAGTAGAGTTGCACCCAGCCAGTCGAAAATATGTAGCATTTATATTCGAAGGTCGGAACTACCAGTTCAAGCGACTACCTTTTGGGCTGGTAAATTCCGTGGCGATATTCGTCCGATGAATGGACCAAATATTGGGTCCAGAAACCATGCATTATACCACTGTTTATGTTGACGATTTGTTAGTCACTTCATCCAACTGGGAAGAGGATTGTGTCAGAGTAGAACGAGTACTGGAGAAACTATCTAATAGCAACATGACATTAAAATTAGAAAAATCTAAACTAATAGCTGAAGAAGTCCAATTCCTTGGTTTCAATCTATCCAGACAAGGCATAACACCATCTATGGACAAAATAGATTGTATTCAACGTTTCCCAACACCAAAGAATAAAAAACAGTTACAGTCATTCCTGGGCATCTGTAATTATTATAGAAAATTCCAGAAGAACTATTCCGAATTAACAGCCAAGTTATCACCACAATTATCGTCCAAAACCAAGTGGATGTGGGGTCCGGAACAGGAAACAATTTTTAAAGCAATTAAGGACAACTTCCTCAAACTATTATGTTGAAACACCCTGACTTCAACCGACCCTTTTTCATGAATTGTGGTGCAAGCGATATCAGCTTGGGGTCTGTGTTATATCAAGAAGATGATGACAGAAACCACCAGGTAGTGAGTTTCGCAAGTAGAACCTTGAACCATTGCGAACGCAATTATCATGCGACTGAGAAGGAGTTATTGAGTGTAGTGTTTTCTTGTGGGAAGTTTAGAACATATATCCTTGGTTATCCAATAACAGTAAGAACCGACCATAAATCGATATCTTTTTTGAAAAATTGTAAACTCAGTCATGGGAGATTGACCAGATGGATACTTGCTCTCCAAGAATACCACATCAGTTGGGAATATATCCCAGGCAGTAAAAACGTTGCAGCTGATGTGTTATCCCGCATCAATACAGAACAACAAACGTTTGATGGGAGAAAGAAATTATAGTAAAGGTATTTAATATCATGAAAGGCAAATCAGATTTGGAAATAATAATAAAAGAAATAAAGCAACACCAAAAGGATGACACTAAGTTAAACCAGATCCGAGAGAGATTAACCCAGCAAGATGAGAGAGTCACCCCATATTATTGTGTACATGAGGATACTTTATTCATCCAGACCAGTCCTAACCAGAATTCATGGAAATTAGTTATACCCCGAGGGTTTGAAAAGGAAATCATTATGGACTATCACCTCAGATACGGTCATATGGGAGCGTTAAAGGTAATAAAGGCGCTAGAAGAACATACTTATGTGAAGGACATCAACCGAAGAGTGAGGAATTATATTAAACATTGTCACATATGTCAGTTGGTTAAATGTAATAACGATAAAAAGGAAGGAATAATGCAGCCCATAACTTCAACCAGTAAATTGGAAAGAGTCTTTTTAGACGCAGTGGAGGGAGGAGACAATATAAGTTTATTGTAATAATTATGGATCATTATACAAAATTTGTGAATATATCCTATTAACCGAGCGACCACAAATAAGGTATTAAATATTGTTACACAGATGTACATACCAGAGTTAGGAGTCCCAAAATCAATTATCACCGACCATGGTACCCAATTCCGAGGAAGAAAGTGGAAGGAGACCTTAATGGACCTGGGCGTCCGGACTTATAAAACTTCAGTTTACCACCCGAACAGCAATCCAGCAGAAAGAGTACTTTGTGAAGTCGGAAGAATCCTTCGAACTTACTGCCACGATCAACAACGTAAATGAAATGACTATATAAATACAACAGAAAATTTTATTAACCTCGCATACCATGAATCTATCAAAGACACCCCTTACACCATAATGTATGGAAGGCCACCACCTCGAGCAATTGCAGAACTGATTAATTTCCCTGTCAACCCTGAGTATAAATTTGATAACACAAAATTTTATAGCAAAGTAGCTGAACAAGTGGAGAAGAGAAAGGACAAGTATCGGAAAGCTCAACCGAAGATAATCCAATACCAAGAGGGAGAAAAGGTACTGATACGGAATCGAGAGTTACCCAGTTCCAGAGAAGGTATCACAAAAAAGCTGTTACTGCTTTATAATGGCCCCTATATCATTGTCAAGAACAACCATAATAACACTTATGTAATCAGTGAGGTAGCTACAAAAAGAATTAAAGGGACCTACAACCAGTCTTCTTTGAAGAAGTATTATGAGGCGGTATAAGACTGTTGTGAAAGAAAAACTACCTAAATTTCAAAATTCAAAAGAAAGTAAGAACAACTTACACCAATATATTTGAAACAATTTAATTATGAGAAAAAGGAAATAAAAAATTACAAAATTCAAAACAATGTAAGGACCACATACAACAAAATATTTGAAACAATTTAATTTTGAAGAGAAATATATTGAAGAATAATAAAACACTGAGATAAAATACTAAAGATTTAATGGAAATAATGACAGATTACATTACCTAATTAGATAACCCAATTGTGAAGGGAATAACGAAGAAATAACATTTTTAAGAAGAACAAACAAGACACTTGACGATAGATAAATAAGACCAGAAAAAAAAGGGCAATGAACCACTAATGGACTATCAATAATGAGAAGAATTGAATAAATAACCCTAGATACAGCTACAAGTTAGATATTGATTATAAATGAGAAGAGAATTAATGACATGGAAAACAACTATCATACAAAGTAAGTTAAAGAAATAATACAAAATATATGTTAAGAACATCGCCACAAACATAGATAAGGAATCTGAATGAATCAATAAGAAGAGAAAGTCATGATATGAATAACAACAGAGTAACTAATCCCTAGAGTGTTTTTGTTAATTATATTTTATATTATATGAGTCGCAAATAGACTATTATTATTATTATTAAATGGTGATTGTATGTTGAGATAAGTTCCAAACAATCATTTTATTGAGCAGATAGGCATGACCTCTGAACTCAGATTATGTATAAATGGACAGCAGAGTAATAGAGCCACACGTGCCCTCTGACTAGTACCACCAGTTTATATGAATGGAAGGAGAAGAAGATTTTAGGGAAGTAAAACTTTCAAGGGATACAACACTCATTAGAAAAGAATAGAAGAGAAGAATATCATATCAAGAATCATGAACTATGGAATCAATAAAGATAAACCGGAAGAAAATAATTGAGTAATTCCACGACAATAACAACTTTATATAAGAAACTATAAAACAAGAAGAAAAGTTAATTGATGATTTCAGAAAAACAACCTTTATTCTTTGAAATAATCAATTTTGGCGGCGATGCATTATGTAACATGACATAAAATAGCACCAAAACTCACTAATAATTAATGGAAGAAAAGATGAAATCTGAAGGAAATAAAAGTTATAACATGAAGATTGATAACACAGCATTACTAACTAAAAAATGACTAAGACAATGACAAAGACTAAACCCAATAGATTGGATAAGGTGAGAAACAAAAAACCAATGATACAACCCAAAAGATGACTACAATCATGATAGCCCAAAATGTAACTAAAATAATATGTAAAATAAATGTACAAAATCAGATAGGGCAATAAATAAATAAATGATATGTAAACTATATGAAATATAAATGTAAACTAGATATAATATGTTATTAAAAGAAAAGACAAAGAAAGATCAATCTAAAACCTAAGATAGGAAGAGATGAAAAAAAAATACCATGTTAAGTAATAGGCTAGCTAAAGTAAATAAAATAAAATCATACTTAGCAACAATAATTATGAGTACAGAGGTGACAAGTGAAAAAGTGATAATAAAGAAACTGTTAATGACAAACTATATAAATAATATAGCAACACAGTGATAGTATAAACACAGAAACACTATTTCAAAAAGGTGAAGTGTAAGTGACTATAGAGTGAGAAACTATTGACCACAGACTATATAAATAATATAGCAAACCCAGTTAGATTAGTGTGTTAGCTAGTAAGTAGGATATAAAACTTATTGTGTTATTACTTAAGGAACGTTACCAAATTATATAAATAATAAACATTTTGGAAAATAAGATAAAAAGTGATATGTTATAGTGAAACAGGGGGAATTAGACACTATATCTTATGAAATGAGTTTGTATGTGAACCATAGTAATTAGTTTAATGTTCTAAGATTGTTATAAGAGTTCTTTTGTTAGTAATTAAATTGCCAGTTATGTTAAAGCCAAAACCAATAATAGTTAAAAGTTTAGTTACAGGCATGGACCTATTAAGAAGAATAAAAGAATGTTACGACGGTCTACTCGATCGTCGTAGGTACAGTGGAAACAAAATAAGTACAAGACACCAATTAAGTCACTAATCACACCTTTAATTGTTATAGTAAAACAGTTCGTAATTAACAACACAGTGTCTACAACAAATCAAATGAAATTGTTCATACGCAATAAAATGTCCACTAATATTAAAACTCAACTGTATTACAATTATACCGTCCGAATATAAAACGCAACACTTCACTACTTGAAGGTACACCGTAATAACTCGAACCGCTCTGTAAATATATCGCACTAATACTCCCGAACCGCACAGTCAAAAATCTCGCATTGAACTGAAAACTAAGGCCGCGACGCGATGTTACGCTCACACACCAGAAGCTTCCAAACTGCGTCTTATCTCTCGCGAACTACGTAAATTGCTACGGCCTTGACACAGTCGAGAAAATTCTCGCAAAATGCGTTTAGTAGCACGTACACCACACGCTTACGTCGAGATCTTTCTGGCGCATTCGATAAACGCGTAGATTGTTCTGTGCTGTCGTAGCACTTCCCCCTCCTTAAGCCTGTTCGTCCCGAACTGGCAAAGCGTCTCTAAATTTGTATTTAGCCAGGCGATCTAGGTGGACGACCTTGAACTTTTGCTGTCCTTCCTGTTGAATCCGATAAACAACATCGTTAATCCTTTTTTTTACAGTGTAGGGTCCTTCCCAGTTAGACTGAAGCTTAGGTGAGCGACCACGACGGCGCTTTGGATTGAACAACCAGACCTGATCTCCTTCTTGGAAACCCACACTATTGCTGCGAATGTCATACCGAGTTTTCATTTTATCACTGGCAATCTTGAGCCGTCCTCTTACCAAGCGATTCATTTCTCGCAGTTGGTTTTATAATTGCGAGGAATAGTTCTTTGGCTCTTGGGACTGAGTCTCAGGTGATCCAAACATCAAGTCCCCAGGAAGACGAATCTCCCGCCCAAACACCAATTTTGCTGGAGTCATGCCGGTTGTGTCATGTACTGATGACCTATACGCCATAAGGAATAGTGGTATACGTTGGTCCCAGTCTGTTTGGTTCTCGTCAACAACTTTCGAAAGATGCTGCTCAAGTGTCCTGTTGAATCTCTCAACCATCCCGTCCGACTGAGGATGCAGAGGCGTTGTCCTGGTCTTTCGAATTCCCAGTAGACGGCATAATTCTTTAAACACTCCTGATTCGAAATTTCTCCCTTGATCCGTATGGATTTCCATAGGGGCTCCATAACGGCAACAGAAGTTGTGAACTAACTGCTTTGCCACAGTGGTAACCTCCTGATTTGGAATTGCGTATGCTTCCACCCACTTAGTAAAGTAGTCACCTACAACCATGATGTACCGGTTTCCATCGTCAGTAACTGGGAATGGTCCAGCAATGTCTATGGCAATTCTCTCGAAAGGTTGTCCAACGTTATACTGTCTCATTTTTCCCTGCTTCAGGTTTGTGGACCCTTGCTTGCAGCACATATTTCACACGTCCGAACCCATCCTCTACGTCGTGGCGAAGATGAAGCCAATAGAATCGCTTCCGTATTTTGTCAAGGGTTTTGTTAACGCCAAGATGGCCTCCAGATGTTCCGTCATGCATCTCCTTCAAAACAGACTGCACTTTACTTCGGGGAACTATCAACTGCATGACCACGTCTCGTCCATCTGCACTTTCCCAAGCCCTTTTCAGCAATCCGTTTTCTAAGGTGAGAGATTCCCATTGTGCCCAGTAGCCCTTCAGCACTTCGGAACCATGGCAGATATCTTGCCAATCCGGGCGGCGACCTTCCTCTTTTGCTGTCAAGATCGGTCCAATGTCTTCATCAGTCATCTGTTCTTGTCGACAGTCTTGTGTTGTCCAGCCATCAGCCAGGAAATCTACAGTGATGGCTTGAACATGTTCGCTTGAGTTTTGTTCTTCCTTTCTGTGGCAATGTCGGCAGTCTTCCGGGCACGGTCTTCGTGATAAGCCATCTGCATTACCGTGCAGGCGCCCCCGCCGATGTTGTACCTTGAAGTTGTACTCTTGCAGACGTTCGAGCCACCTTGCCAACTGTCCTTCCGGATTTTTAAATCTCAAGAGCCATGCAAGTGCAGCATGGTCGGTACGTAGTGAAAACTCTCTCCCATAGAGGTATTTATGGAAGTGCTCCAAAGCTCTGACAATTGCCAACAACTCTCTTCTTGTAACACAATAATTTCTCTCTGGTTTAGAAAGCGTCTTGCTGTAATACGCTATTACTCGTTCTTCACCGTTCTGCACTTGAGACAAAACTGCTCCTAGACCAGTATTGCTTGCGTCTGTGTCTACGATGTACTTCCCTTCGGAAGCTGGAAAAGCGAGAATTGGCTGCGAACATAATGCAATCTTCAACGTTCTAAATGCTTGTTCACACTCTCTCGACCATTGGAAGTTTCGTTTATTTTCCGTTAGCTCATGTAGTGGTTTAGCAATAGTAGCGAAGCCTTTCACAAAACGTCGGTAATATGAGCATAACCCCAGGAAACTCCGATCTTCGTGTTTATTCTTCGGAACTGGCCAGTCTCTTACGGTGTCTACTTTATTAGGATCCATGCTAACGCCCGCTGCCGAAACCAGATGGCCCAAATACTGTACTTCCTTCTGGAATAGAGAACACTTCTTCGGGCTCAGCTTCAGTTGTGCACCGTGAATTCTAGTTAGAACTTCCTTAAGGTTTTCCAAGTGATCTTCGAAAGTCTTCCCGATCACTATGACATCGTCTAAGTAAACAAGGCAAGTTTTCCACGTCAGGCCTCGGAGTATCAGGTCCATCAATCTCTCAAATGTTGCCGGTGCATTACAGAGTCCAAATGGCATGACGTTAAATTGGAATAAGCCACTTGGGGTCGAGAAACCGGTCTTTTCCTTGTCTTCTTGATGAAGACCCACTTGCCAATATCCACTCTTCAGGTCCAATGTGGAAAACCACTGTGCTCCGGACAACGTGTCGAGTGTATCGTCAACGCGAGGTAATGGATAGCAGTCTTTCTTTGTAACGTCATTTAACCTCCGGTAGTCTACGCAGAAACGCAATCCACCATCCTTCTTCGCTACCAGCACTACAGGGGAAGACCAAGCACTTGACGAAGGTTCAATTACTCCCTCTGTCAACATGTCCTGTACTAACCGAGACATCTCCTCTTGTTTAGATAATGGAGGCCTTCGAGGAGGTTGGCGTATCGGTGTTGTGTCCCCGGTATTGATGCGATGTTGCACAAGAGAGGTTCTTCCCAGTGACTGTCCCCGAACTGCAAAACAATCTTTGAATTCGTGTAAAAACTGTCCGAGTTCTTTTACCTCACCACTTGAGAGGTCGTTAGAAGATCTGTTCAATAATTCTTGCAGTTCCTCTGGTAATTTAGAAGTATCCGACGAACTGGGTCTTCGTTGCGTTATTCCGGCTACCCAGGCCACAGGAGTCAATTTGCCTAGGAGCGTATTGCTTTGTAAAGTGATAGCTTGATCCAAAATATTCGCCACTCTAATAGGTACATTTCCGGTTTCGTCAGGTTTTACTAAACTTCTGGCAATTAGTATGCCCGGTGTGCTGACTACCTGGGGTTCGAATATAGAGCACTGATTGCCCCTAGTATCTACCGCAGTTCTAACCATGATGATCTTTTCGGAGTGTGGCGGAACAGTTACGGCCACTTGGTTTATGACGTCCATCGATTTTTCTGCTGTCGTCATTGTTGATAGCATTACCTCTTCGCCTCCGATTCTCAAGACATTGTTTTTGAAGTCGACTATAAATCCGTATGCGTTCATAACGTCCACACCCAGAATTGCTTCATCCACAATGTCTGCAACAAATACTTGATGATTAAACTCAAGTTGTCAAGCGACAAATCGTACTCATTAAGTGAAGACATATGACCAAGCTTCAAGTATTCACGCATGAACTCGCTATAGCCTATGTAAAGGGCAGGGTTCTGCTTGAACTTAAACTCTAGCGACTGAAACCTGCGGATTGCTCCGCGAAGAGAATCGCCCAAATGAGACTTGTCTGACCTGCGGGGCAGGGATACCACAAATCTTCCTTCGTGGTTGCGGACAGTATTTGTCACAAAATGCTTTTCACATGACGAGTCCTCAGAGGAGGGATCATGACTAGAGATCTCCTCCATCTTCCAGAATTCCTTTAGTTGCGAGGAAATCTCACTATCATCTTTACAGACCATAAAGGATGAAACCGGTTTAGTCATGTCGACATTGAAAGGTAAGTTACCTGCTAGAATGAATCCTAGCTTAGTCTCCTGAATTATGGGAAAGTGCGGGCCGCGGATAAATTTAATAGGTTCGATTAATTGCAAATAATACTGAGCACCGAGCAATACATCGACTTGCGACGAGAAGTTGAGGTGTGGCTCAGCTAAGAATACGTCCTTCGATAAATTTAAAGAGGCGAGATCAAACGATTCCGCCGGTAGATTATTAGTTATGCTGGGAAGCATGGCGCAATGTACGTTCAAAGTAAAAGGTTTATAGCGAGACTGTAACTTACTCTTGTACTGAAGTCAGCCTGGGACAGTGAGTTGTTTATACCCGTTATGGGCAATTGAGATTTAACCAATTTAAGGCCCATTCGACGTGCGAAATCCATAGTACAGAAGTTCGCTTGCGAGCCGGAATCCAATAAAATTATAACTGGGAACTTTCTACCGGCATGATCAGTTGTCATACAGACTGCGGTAGATTACCGCATATTGTTACAAACAATATTGACTTATTCGTTTGCAATTTTAGTGAACATTGGTTGTTGATGGAAGATCCGTTTTTGTTAGACAAATGAATCATGGTGTGGTGACGCTTCGCACACTTTCTACAAGAAAATTTTGATGGGCAGTGGGAACTTTCGTGGCCCGTACGAAGGCAATTTAGACAAAGTTTGTTTTTTATTATAATATTTTTTCTTTCAGGGATAGTAAGCGATGTAAATTGTGAGCAATCAGTAATTTTGTGTTTCCCGTTACATAATTTACATAAATTATTTCCGACATGAGAGTGGAATGCCCCTAGGAGCGCTTATCGGTTTAATTGCCTTGCGATAAGGAGTCTTATCACTACCATTTAACTTGCTCGCTGAAGTAGTTGGGCTATCAAGATTTTGTAATAATTGTCTGCGTGTATTTAAGAATTTTATAAAGTTATTAAAATCAGGGAATTTATGTTCTGACAAGCTCTTTTTCCACAACCGAAGAGTGTAACTATCGAGTTTTTGAGCCAAATAATGAATAACAATGATTTCGAATGTATTTACTGGTAAGTTGAGGTTATTTAACGCATTGATATTGGTGGTTATTTCATCAATGAATCTGGAAACGCTAATTTGGGATTCTTGTTGAACCGATTGGACGGCCAGGACATTCCCGACATGATGGGCTGAGACAATTAGCTTACTGTCATACCTATTTTTTAACAGATCGATAGCCACCGCGTAGTTTTCATGAGTAATTGGCAGTGATTTTATTACGTTCAGCGCCTCGCCAGATAATGACGAGTGCAAATAGTGTAGTTTTTGTATGTCCGTCAGGTCGGTTCTGACGTGTATTAGCTCGAGAAAGATATTATAATAATGCTGCCACTCAATAATGCTTCCCGCAAACCGAGGTAATTTGATCGGTTCCAACTGTATGGGGGGGTTTTAAAATGCATACTTTCAGCATTAATTAAGGGTTTTTGATTCACATGCTCTGCTTGCTCCAACAAGTGTTGCAACTTACATTCTATGTTGCAAAGATCGTCCTCAGTTTGGACTCTATCACTTGCTAATGGAAAATTCGCTTCCTCGGATTCGATTTGAGGTTGTATTTCATCGTATTTGGTGGATAATTCCATCAAATGCCGAAGTTTTATTTTCAGCACATGATGATCGCTGGTTTCCAAATCGAAATTGTCCGCGAAGGTGTTTACGCGGGATATCGAAGCTTTAATAGTGCCTCGCATCTTTATTAAAGCTTTTACATCCGCCATAATTACAATTTAAAATATAATTTAGAATAATCTGAGCGCAGAGCAGGTGAACAATGGACTTAAATTTTGATAAAATCTGAATAAGGTGCGGTAGCTAGCGATCGTTATATAGCTTAACACAATACTTGCTACAATATGCTTATTATCTCTATTAAAACAGCCTCTATTAGAATTTAAGAATTATTGAAATTATGAATTTAAATAATAATAATAATAATACATATAGTCTTGTCTCGATACTTGAACTCACAATGAGTTGCTAAATAGTTACGAAAATATGTTCAATAATAATGATATATGTTTACACAAAGGTGTCAAAAATAACATGTTGAATATGAAATATTGCTTAGAACGTTATGTCTATACATTACTTAATAATTATACTAATAAGTAAAAGGTTCATAGTCACCTGGAATCTTAGCGTGTTACGAACTGCTGTGGTCCTGTTGGTTCCGATCTGAATCCCTCCGTCAATCCCGTGCTGTTGGTGACCCGCCTGTTCATGCTGGTTCGATGAAGTCTGTCATCGTATATCAGCGTACATTACAGTTGTGGAATTGCTGCTACTGTATAACTGCCTTGACGATTCCTGTCGTGTCAGCTCTGCCGTTCTGTTGTATCTTGGTAGTCACATGTTTGAAGTCGTTTTTTCGGTGATAAATGGCATGCCACGGTCACCAATTTAAATTTGAGAATTTTTGAATTTTGAAGCTTTTTCGGGAACTAGGACCTTTGCCCAATGAAATAAATGTTTTGAAGTAGTGACCCACAATGTTGCCCATAAGGCGGAAATAAAATCCAGATTAGTGTACCAGAAAATGTTGTCGCTTGTGGACGAAAAACTATGAAATCCGGTTCGGTTGACCAAAAATGTTGCGTGCTGGAAGCTCTTGAAGTTTCTCGAGTTGTTCCAGGAGACGCTAAATGAAGAGGGCTGGTTTGAAAGTATAAATAAGTGGACTGTATTGAATTTATATAATGTTTATTTATTGACAACTTTATATTTTAGATGTTATTGCTGACACGTGCGGATGTTTTTCTGGCCATAACGCCCGTTAATTAAGTTTTAATAAAAGTCAAACGCCATAATAAATAGACGGAAGTCGCCTGAATTAAATTGGTGCAGGTTGCACATGACGAATAATTGAATAACGAGATCCAGAAGCCGCGGCTGGAAGAGTAATGTTAACGAGTGTACAGCTCGGAGTATCTAAAATAACTGAACAAAAATTGACCACCGTGCGCCCAGCTGCCGGCTGGCGGCGGTAGATAAGCAAAGTGACGTCATCCGCGCGTGCCGCAATGCGGTACTTACAACACAGATATAGAAATACAGTACAAGGTTCGAACACTCATAAAATCACCAACATAAATATTAAGAACTGTAACAATTCTATATGGATTTCAATAAATACATTTAACATTTGCAAAGCAATTTGAAAGGTTCATAATTACAAAATATAATTATAACTTTACGGTATTACTACCCTTTCTCTAATTCTGGAAAATGTGAAACCTCTCGATTTCTATAAAGTGCCGATCAGTCACAAAATTGGCCATAAGAGTTTAAAAATGTTTAGAAGGTTTAATTACAATTACATGATCGTAACAAAAGCATAATTGCAAATTAAGGCTACATACAGCCTGCCTAACATTCACAAAATCTGACAATTGAAAAATCTAAGAAAGACAGGTTTAACATATAATGGCCAGAAAATACAAGTTGCAAAATATCAGTACCGCCTGTACAATTTTATTTAATGTAAAATTTTATAATCTGAAAATATTAATTATATAATTTTAAATAAATATGAAATTTTAATTTCAGCCATATGTGCATATATTAAAAGAGAAGGTTGTATTCGTCCGGCTGCAGGAGTGTATCAGAGCAGGCCTGACTTGACAAAGAATGACCCGTTGAAAACCTGCATGATATGGCACCAACAGGTGCCTACCTTTTGATTAGAAAAAATTTATAGACAACCCGGAACAGAATAAAAAAAAACCCCCAGCCCTTGTATGCAGGAAAAATAATTAAATGCAAAACCCCGGTAATAACCTGAGAATGGAATCCGAACCAGCTGGTTCGGTATATCATGAAAACCATACCCCTATACTTAATTTAAAAAAAAAGTCTCCCCTACAACTTTTGTACCCATTATACAGAACAAAAACCGCTCTGGTACCCTCCCACAGGTCAGTTTACAATTGTACTTGTTAAACTGTATTATAATGTTTAAGGTACATTGAAATTGTCTTGCCGACACACACCCCCGATTGAACCATGTCACTGTATAAAGTTAAACTGATATTGCACATACATCTCCCATAGTATTTTCTGCAGGCCAGGATAGAATAAAAAAGGAGAAATATCACCTCATATGAAGTGGGCGGTTCCATGATTGTTGGCGGCAGCTGCTTCTCCCTCCTCGGTCGCAGAACGAAGCTTTAGTGGTTCATGGCTTGGTGAAGGTAACAGCACACCAAGCGTTGGTCAGGTCTCCGTCCCAGGCGAGAACCCTGCATATTCAGAATGATTAATGCACTGTTCACTAACGCTTACACACTTGTCATATATAGGGCATGTATGGCCAAACCCAGAACCAGACACGCCCAACCAATTCAATATAGCGCATAAAATATAGGTGATACATTCCCTTTTTATATTTTAACTAATCATTGTAATTCCCTCATGACCGGGCACAATCATGAGGCATGCTCACAGGCATGACCAGCTGTAACATATCTTAACAGGAACACAGTCCGTTCGCCACGTGGCATTACATTCAATCACAAATTTTGCAAAATAACTGAGTCTTTTAACGCCCATCAGCTATAGACAGTTAATACTTGCACAATACTTCATCTAGGGCGGTCTTAAAGTTTACAAATTATTAAATTACTTAGAAAAAGTTCATACTTCCGGCCACACACGTGCGTTCATACATAATTAACTAGGTCCCCGGTTTTCACTAAATTACTTAATTTTCTTACATCTCTTTACAATGCTGATTGATCAATGAGTTAATACAATTAATAGGCGGTATTTAAATAGAACCAAATTAATTAAATATCTCACAGTACCCACATACATCTGATCACGCCACAGTCATTCTATCTGTTCGCATCCGGATTAATTAAGGTTTGAATTTAAAATTTTCACTACCAAATTATTATATATATACAAGTCACTTACCGGTATACCTTTAATCGATTATTACATTTCATAATCTATTTAACGCTGGAAACGTTATTGTTATTATAACACAATAAATCAACTTAAATAGTAATTAAAAGAATTAAGGACTAATATCATAAATAAATAAACTAATAAATAATTAAATTAATAAAAATAAAATTTAAACAAAATTTTTTACAAATTCATATATTTATTTTTGTAACCCATAAAAAAGGAAACGTTACAAAATTGGCGCTCCAACTTAAGGGGCTGAAATTAGTAATTGATAGGCCATAAGAAATAAAAATAATCTGCCTAATTTCTAATTTTAGCTGGCAGCTGTTACAAGCTCAGAAGGGTAATAAAAATGCCAAAGAGATCAACTTCAAAGAAAAGGGCGGTAGAAGCCGAGGAAAAGATAGATATGGAAAACAAGGAGGCGACGCCAGTGGAAGACGTGGAAATGATACTACCTCCGGCTGAACCAACCAAACCAGTGTTACAGGAGAAACAACCAGAAAAACCCACACCAACAGAGAACGCGGCAATGCAAGAAATGTTCAGGCTTATGATGGAGAAAATGGATGAGAACAACAAATCGACAAAGGAAGAATTTAAATCGACAAAGGAAGAATTGAGTAACCAAATTGGAGAAACCAGTAAGAAGATGGAAAGTGACAACCAGCAGTTGAGGGAAGAGTTAAGGGAGAATAGTAAAAAGATGGAAGAAAACAATAAGAAGATGGAAGAGAAATTGGATGAATTGAAAGAAGACAACCAAATGTTAAAGGAAGAGTTGAGTAAGAAAATAGATGAGAATAATCGAACATTAAGAGAAGAATTAAGGGAGGTTAACCAGAAAAATATTGACAAGTTAAACGAAAGGATAGAGTTGTTGAAAGAAGAGTTGAGCAAGGAAATCAACGATAATAATGAATCCACAAACAAGAAATTAGAAGAAGAAACAATAGGAATAAAACAAATTATAGAGGCTGAAAAGAAGTGGAGTCAGACTAATCAAGAAGTACTGTACAAGATTTTAAGGAAGAAGTAAACACCAAAATTACTAATATCGAAGAAAACAATCGGAACAAATTGGAAGAAAACCGAAGAGAAACACAGGAAGAATTGAGGAATGTACGGAGCCAATTCACGGAAAAGTGTGATGGTATCGAAGTTGCCATGACCAATATAACTGGTCAAGTAAGTCAGAACCAGGAAGAAATAGAACTCATTCGGAATCGACCAACTAATATTACTAATGTCCCTACGACTGAAGGTCGAGAATGGCTAAATTTTAGGCAATATAAAAGAAAACCAATGGAATTTCTGGCCAGAATTGAGGAGTATTTTGGTAAACATCGGGGAAATAGATGGAGCACAAACCGTGAATTGTTAGATGAATCTTTCAGAGAAATGACAGACAATTGGTGGATGGCAATCAGGAGTGAAATAACGGACTACCAACAATTTAAGAACCTGTTCAAGGCAAAATATTGGTCAGAGTCGACACAAAATTTAATATGAGATAACATCTGTCACGGAAGATATAATGCCCACATAGGTACTACCTTGACCGCATATTTCCTAGGGAAAGTGTGTTTAGCGAAACATTTAGAACCAAACATACCAGAGGAGTGCCTTGTAAATAAATTATCGTATCACTATGATGAAGATATCATAAGAGCACGGAGGGGTAGCCAGATAAAAATAGTACAAGCCATGGCAGAATTGCTTGAGAACTATGAACATGAAGACTACTATCGCCAAAGTAGGAGGAGAAATGATAGACCGGATTTAAGAAATAATCATCACTACCATAATAATAATAGTAATAATAATAATAACTACCCCGGGAACCGCAACAACTCTAATTATTATAATCATAATCATAATAATAGTAATAACAATAATAATAACAGAAATAATAATAACCACCCCAATAATAAAAATAATTACTATAATAATAATAATAATCATAACAGTCAGAGAAACTCCAACCAAGTTAATACAGACCATTATTCTAATACTAACAGGAATTATCAATCAAGTAATAATAATAATAACAATAGAAACTATAGACTAAGAGTAAATTATATAAGATCAGAAGAAAATGGTCAAAGAAGGTATCCGCATCAGAGACGGAATAGTTTTCATGATTATGAAAATCGGCAGATGAATAGCGGACGTGATAATCCTATGTACAATAGACCCAGACGAAGTACCAGCTTGGATGATCAAGACAGACAAACAAACCACGAACCACCATTTGACCATCGTAGTGAGCGGCAGGAACCGACTCAAGGTTTCCAGACCGACATCTCTGTCTGCCCAATGGATAACAATAATGATAATTTAAACGGGAGGAGGCAGTGATAAATTTTCACGACCCTTCACTGCTCCTATCTCCTGGGTATGAACAAGCATTGCAAAATGAAAGTAACTTTAATAACTTTACCATTATTTGTAGTAATTATATAAAAAAATATACGAAATGAACTATTGGAAGAGAACACTGCAAGTCTCAATAACCAGAATAACGAAATAATTTATATAAACGCAGAAGTTGAAGGAATTTTAGCTCAAATAATGATTGATACGGGCGCTAATGTATCCTTAATTAATAGTGTTGAATTAGATAGAATACAAAAGGAATGTTGTCGAACCCTGCTAATATTACCGGTCAATAATATTATATTAATAGGGGCCACTGGTCGCCAAAACAAAACTATAAGAAAACAAGTATCAGAAAGCAATTGGAAAAATAGTCAAATATAAATTAGGAGAAAAAGTACTACTGAAAAACCGCGAATTACCAAGCACCCTAGAAGGGATCACTAAGAAGTTATTACTGCTATATACCGGACCATATATAATCACAAGAGCAAATAACAATAACACAGATGAACTAAAAGATATTGTTTCAGAAAAAATCAAAGGCGTTTATAACCAGTCCTCAATCAAAAAATATTACGAGGATTAGAATAAAACTTAAAAATTCTAAAAGAAAAGTAAGGTCAACTTACACCAATTATTTACAGGACTTAATTTTGAATTGAAATATATTTACTAAATTCTGAAACTAAATAAGATCAACTTATATCAATAATTTACAGGAATTAATTATGAAGAAAAAAAATTCTAAAGGAAAAATAAGAACAACTTATATCAATAATGTGAATAAACTAATTTTGGAAAGGAAATATTAAAACATTTACGAAATGCAAAAGGGAGTAAAGACCACTTAAATAATATAATATTAATGAAATAATTTGGATGAAAACAAGAGCGAAATAATAATTTTTGAAGAAAAAAGATATAACTATAATCACTACTTTAATTTTAATTATAATAAGAACCATCGGAAGAATGACTGTCATAACATAAAACCAGTAGAACAATTAATTAGAACCAAGATGAAAAACAAGAAAAAAATGCTATTAATATTGATAACCAGAAGAAGATTGTGCGAACAACAGAAGAAACAAAGAGAATTCAGACGGAAGGGTTTACACATCATAACTAGCAATAAAGTATGTCAACAGAGCTTCCAAACATGAGAAGAATAAATATATCAACAGAGCTTCCAATCATGAGAAGAATAAATATATCAGCAGAGCTATAAAACATAAGAATAAATAATAAGAAGAATAAATGAGATAGAAAGTATTAGCAAATCTGAGCAACCACGAAGTGAGGAATCCAAGGATGTATTTTATTAGTCGAGAAATGGACAATTTTTTTAATAATTTTTATTTAATGACTGTCTGTAGATGTATTCCAGCAGTATTATATTTTGAGCAGAGATGATGTTCCTCTGATCTCAAAAAAATGTAGTATGGCCAGCAGAGTATATGTAGCCACAAGTGCCTCTCTGGACTGCCCCAGCTCACGTGTTAGGTAATGTTAGGGAATGAATATCCCATGGATAAAACACCAAGTAAAGGAATAAATATATATAATAATAATGATATACCTCAGATTACGATAACTATCAAATAAGAATAAATTCAATGGGAAAAAAACTAAAGCTCACTCAATTACGAAGAAACAGATATAGAAGTGGGTAGGAAGACAAAGAATATAATAAACAGTAAATATCGTAAGCAATTATTTCATACATAATAAACGTATGATCTGAATTAATCACTTCTGGAGGAGAGCAATCTGTAGCATGACAGAAAATCCATCTTATTATAAGACCAAAAAAGAAGCAAAAGTAGAATATAACATAGATTATTAAAGAACCAAACTGGCAAAAAAGAAAAAGTATTATAATAATTAATCAAGAATAAAAGTAAAATGAAATCCGAAATTAAAAGAAGTTAAGTTCATTAAAACCAACTTAAGTGATAATCCAACTTATATAGTATATATACCCAGGTAGAATAGGAGCAGTTAAGAAAAAACCATATATAAACCAAAAACCACCGAATAAAAATATAACTAGTAAGCACATAAAAACAAAACCCCCAACAAAGTATAACAAAGAAAAGTACAATACAGTAGAAAAAAAAGAAACTATGTAAATTAAATATAAGTAGAAATATTAGATATATGATGGAAAGTGTACAAAGACAATTTAATTTGATTGTGAAAAAATGACAAACAATAATCCCGTTTATGTGATGTTCTTTATTCCCCAATGACTAGATAAAATGGCTAGAAATCAAATTTGGGAATATAGTGAATAGTGAGGGTAAATCCCTAAATTAAAACAAAAACAGCAAAAGACTGGATAATAATTGGTTTTAATAAACTGTTTAAATAAAAACAGATGTGTTTTGTTTATGTTAGCAGTTCATTGAACTCAAAGCATTGAATGCTTGAGATTAAGTTTATTTTTTTAATATAATATCTTTATTATATTTTAAAGATGTCAATTAATAATAAACACTGTTGTAATTAAGTAAGGGCAATTTAGTAAGATTTTATTAGAATTGTATGTCAGAAAGGGTATTAGCAAGCTGAAATAATAGTAAACGTTGTAATTGAACTAACATAAAAAAAAAAAATAGGCCAAATGGTACCTCTCACCAACATTATAATTAGTAAATAAGTTAATGAAATTAATTAAATGAATGAAAATTGTTGAATGTAAATCACTAACCATGTATAATAACTGTAACAACACTTAGTGAAAGTAATTAAGGAATGTATAAGATATTATTAGTAAAAATGCAAGTGTAATAACACTGGAGTCTAAAGGAAAGCCTAAATTGAAGATAGTATTCAAATTAGCTAACCAAATCATCAAATTACTGAGAATTAAGGAACCCAAACCATAATAATTCAATCAATGATTTTGTTCAATGATAATTAGAATCTAACATAGATTGTCAACCATTTAATGCGGAAAGAAGTAAAGTAGCTAAGGCCTACAACCAAATATACTGTAAATATGACTTCTTGAGTAAAAAAATACTATAAAATATATCATGTGTGGTATTAAATGATGCAGAATTAAATAAGGAATTTGATTATGTAATTAGCATTTAATAAGAATAAATAATAAGCAAAATGTAATTTATAATATAATGTAAAATTCAATTCTTTTGTACAACATCAAATTTGAGGCTTAAGTGTCAGCTGATTTAAAACAATGAAAATTTACTAATAAATCAGCCAGGACCTTTTGTATGATGAAGAAAAAACGGGAGTTGATTGTTAAACGTCGAGATGAACACATCAGAACGATCTCACACAAATTAAAAAAGATAGAAAATATAATTTTGACATGAACTAAACCTATAAAAAAAAAGAAATTAAAATATGAGTTATTAACACTAAACTAAAATAAAATAAAAATCCAACCATTATATTTACGAAGAATGGAAGTGTAATCAAGTTATTAGAACAATCCAAGCACTAATTCAGAATTTGCCGATAAGAAAATTATCATTATAAAACTAGACGAGCTATTTGAACGAGGACATTTCTGAACACTTATTGCCGAACCAAACAACGGATCATTTATACGGAATAATCACTCAACGACGAAGAAAATTGATCACTAATACTATGATGAAGGACACATAAAGAATCAACATTTATTTGGAGGAAATTCGTCGTGAAGATCTTGGTGTACATACGCAGCAAGAAGGCGGCCATCTTTGTTGAAACTCAGACCGGTTCTAGTCAGCTGTGATGACGTCAGCCTACGCTTAGACGTTGGTTCGAAAATATTAAATTTTACTAATATTTTTATATTAAATATTATTTCTATTTTTGTCATTAAGAACTTGTTAAATGTAAGTATTGTACCTTTCAGCATTACCCTTTCTCTGACCTTTAATAACAGCTAAAAGAACCTATAATTCAATGTTAATAATTTATATAAAGAAAACAATTTGCCCTGAGATATGAATTTTCGAGCTGTGGATTAGTAGTTCGATTCAAAGTCGATTAATGGCAATTAGATTAATAAATTCATTTAACATTCCAATTTTGAGTTTTATTTCTTGGTGAACATATATTTAGAAGAATTTCAGGTAGCGCTTGAAACCTGGACTTCAAGGAAGAAGAGAATAACATCGCAAAGGAGTACAATCACTGAATAGCTGAATACCTTTAATCGATTATTACATTTCATAATCTATTTAACGCTGGAAACAAATTATTGTTATTATAACACAATAAATCAACTAAAATAGTACTTAAAAGAATTAAGGACTAATATCATAAATAAATAAACTAATAAATAATTAATAAATAAATAAAAATAAAGAAAAAACATTTTTTTTCTTTAATTAAATTTAAAATAAATTTTTTACAAATTCATATATTTATTTTTGTAACCCATGAAAAAGGAAACTTTACAATACTGATTTAAAGGAATGTATTTCAGTGTAAGTGTTATTCAGTGACTTTTTCTGTAACCTTGGCTACACATTTATCTTTAATGTAGTTCATGTCTGCTTCGTCCGTCGTCTAGTGATCAAATTTATTGATTTCGTGCGGGTTTCAGTTCCGCCCGAGGCTTAGGCGTACCGCACACGGGCGACAATCGCTGAAAGCAATTTTAGTCTGCAGAAATGGGCAACATAGATTGTTATGTAGCCCCACATACGAGCAACTGGAAAGTCAACGTTAGGGACCAAGTTGTGACCCTGAGCTTGTCCCGGTCGCCCCGTATAAAGACTGTCTGGCAACTGGAGCTATAGATTTCTATTTCCGTACACTTTAGGTATATAATGTTGTCACGAATCTTTCCTATAGATGTAGGAAACAAAATTCAGGAGTGGAATTTATAAAAAATATCGGTATGGAGAACCATACATGACTTCCATGTTCTAAGATTTATATTTAAAATCATTTACGAAATGAAATGTTTCCATAGAATCTACTTCTTTCCACTTATTGCTTCAGCCTTAACCACAATACTGTGGTCACTAACGTATACCACCACACTTTATCGCACTAGATTTTCACTGATGATGGCAGTCGACGGCACCGCCGAAACGTCTGGTTTTGCAGAAAACATTGGACTACGGCCAAACAGCCCGGGAAGGAATTTTAACAACAAACTACTACTTAGTTGCCGATAACGTAGTACACATATAAAAATTATCCCCTCCCCCTTCAACTATAATTTTCATTTATAGAAAATTACTCCCACCCCGTTCAAGTAGCCTCTTCATTTATAGATATTTCATCTACGTTTCTACAGTGGATTATTAAGATCTTCTCATCAGGATACTTTATTTATCAAAATTAAGTACTTTACTCTTGTTACAACAAAAAATGTTTCAGGTAAACTACCCTTCCCCGTAACCGATCTTCACCAAAATCACTAGGCCTCGAGTATTCTACAACTCACGAACATATGTAAAAAATTATTTGACTCTGTTTGAATTTACGGCAGTTATCGTTCGTCATGAAAAACTTTCTCTTGTTACAACATAAAATGTTGCAGGTAAACTACCCCTTTCCCTTAACCGATCTTCACCAAAATCAACAGACCTTGAGTACTTAAAACTTCAGGAATGTATGCAAAAAATTATTTGATTCTCTTTGAATATGCGGCAGTTATAATTCGTCATATAAATGAAATTACTCTTTTAAAACATAAAATGTTGCAGGTAAACTACCCCTTTCCCTTAACCGATCTGCACCAAAAACAATACATCTTGAGAACTCTACAATTCAGGGCTGTATACGAAACATTATTTGATTCTGTTTGAAGTTGCGGCTGTTATCGTTTGCCATAGAAAAAAATTACCCTTGTTAAAACATAAAACGTTGCAGGTAAACTACCCCTTTCCCTTAACCGATCTTCACCAAAAACAGTAAATCTTGAGTACTCTACAATTCAGAGCTGTATGCAAAACATTAGTTGATTCTGTTTGAATTTGCGGCTGTTATCGTTTGCCATAAAAAGAATCTACAGACACAGCCACATAGACAGACAGACACACACAAGACACGTTTCGAAAAATGATTTTTTTCATGTTTTGAGGGTAGTACAATCAGAATCTACAATTATTTCGAACACGATTTTTTTTGCCATCACCATACTTCCATTTCCTTATGGAACATGGAAGTAAAAGGAAGTTTGTGGAACCGCGAAGAATCTCTTTCCCAACTAAGCATGACATACTAAACAGGAACGATTGGATAACTTTAGGTCAACTATAAGCTCCAGTTTTGGTTAGCCAAAGCGAACACATTCAGTTAATATAACAACTAAATTACATTCAGTACGGCGCGTGTTGTCTTGCAAGGCACACCGAACATTTTTAAAGCGAATTTATGTACATAGTTTAATTGCCGTATTGTGTTTTTAATATTTTGACAAATGTCATTATTTATGACATAGATTGATTTTATAAGTTCTGATGATGAGGCAAGTGCCTTGAAACATGTAAACACGCAAAAAACATTACGGAAAAAGGCCATAGACGGTGAGTACAGTGTATTTGGTTAACAAACACGTGGCTTGGGACTACAATAGGATTTATTCCATTTAAATCAAAATGAATAACAATAGTCGTGATAACGTAGTACGCAGATTTCAGAATATTAAAACACAATTGCATAAGACCATTCTGCATATTAGATTTAATATGAGTCAGTACGGCGCGTGTTGTCTTGCAAGGCACACCGAACATTTTTAAAGCGAATTTATGTACATAGTTTAATTGCCGTATTGTGTTTTTAATATTTTGACAAATGTCATTATTTATGACATAGATTGATTTTATAAGTTCTGATGATGAGGCAAGTGCCTTGAAACATGTAAACACGGAAAAAACATTACGGAAAAAGGCCATAGACGGTGAGTACAGTGTATTTGGTTACTAAATTAAAGTTTTTTGGTGATAAACTTTGTTGAGCCGAGATCAAATCGTGTAGCTAGGGCGATGATCTCATGAATCAAAGGAGTGTAGAGATATGTAACACAGGAAAGGAGAAATATCTAGGTGGTCGTAATTTGTGGCCGTGCCCCGCCATATTTAACAGGAAGTACTTAATATGCAACCGAGAGAACGTACAATGTATATGTTCGCCGTATGCATGCGTATTACATAAAATATTACCTTACTCGTTCTGCACATTCTCTACTTCCAGGTCGAGGAATATTAGGTATTCTGTGTGTGTAGCAATTGCTTTTGACTACAAGGATCGCTTGCTGCCTCTCCCATTCTATCCATTTTCTCTGACCCCATCACTATTATCTTTATGGCTTATAAAATTTATAGAAGCATCACTTCCTGTCATGTTCCCGACCAACATCATAATGAATTGGTAAAAGATTATTCCTGGTTAGCTGAGAGTCGAGAAAGCATGTTGTGTAGACTTGTTTCACCATCACTGCGTAAAATTTATATTACAATGATGATTATTATTTTAATTATATTATTTTGCATATAAGATTAAAGATATTGTTACGACAATCACTCGCACTGATCGCCGTCTTTAAAAAGTGGAAGAAATATAATTGGACATCAGAGAATTAGTTAATTACATGCAAATTATATTTTTTATAAAATAAGAAACTCGTAAGAACAGTTCTCCGAGTTTGCTATTGTCCGACAGAACACACACAGTTATAACAAGTAATACACGCAAGTATCACGTAGTCAACACTATGGTAATAAATTGTTCATCAGTTACAATGTCTTCACACAATAACTGACAATTAACACTTTACACTAACCACTACAAAGTAACAGCTATTAATAGCAAGTCTTATCGCTTCGATTCCCACCACTTAGCTCACAACAACTTGCTGGTCGCTTTCATATCAGTACCATTTTTATATGTTTGCGTGTCGTAGTAACGTTGGAGATAATCCCAGAATACTCAACCACCGTCTACAAGACGTAGAAAGATCCAGGACGTGCCAGAACCACACATGTTACTTATCCACTTTAGCATAACAATATGTTCACACTTTGCTTGTGTAACACGTTTCTTATTGTGGTGCTACAGCGCGTACTGAGCCTTACCTCCTTTAACTTTTTTATTCAACAGTTCACTCAATCTCTTGCGCCAGTTCCTCACTCCCAGAAGAGATCCACCGTGTCGCCAAACAATGTCCTGGCACCGGCTTTTTTATCTTCTCCTTTTCGTATCCAGCATTTGTCCCTTCATTATTTGCTTCTGTATTCGAGTGTCACTCATTCGCTCTACATGTCCTGCCCATCGTATAATCGGATGTAGTGTACAATGCTAGGCTCCTTGTACTTGTTGAAGATTGCGATGGGACTAATGAGCCATCCACCATTACCACTAACTGGGCCAAATATTTCCCCAAATAATCAGCGCTCAAGTGAGTCCATCATCTCTGCAGTCCTCTATGTAGGCCTAAGCGTCCAAGTTTTGCATCCATATGTGACGACAGGTTACACTATCGTCTTATAAGTTAGATTTTGTTTAACTAACTTTGACCCTATACAGAATTTGAGAGAATAGACTGCTCTTGCTACTCTTTAGAACTCCGTTTATTGTCTTTGTCGTCGGATCATGGAAGGCGCTTAGTAAATGCTAATTTTTACGCCCTCCGTCTTCCACGTTTACTTTTGCCCAATAATTATGTGACGGTTGGAATTTACAGTTACTTGGTAAAAAATTGGTTAAAGTATTGTATATCGGTTGATGTGATGCAAACTAGTTTGATTTGTACTTCTTTATTATGCGTGTTGTTTACGTTAAAACGCAAGATGTAGAAAATACTGAAAGTACAAAAATTTATATACACATTTTAAAAGACAGTTTAAAGCTCAAGGAACAAAGCAGTTTATTACGCAATAACTAGTACACAATACTCTGCCCTAAGAAACACTGAACCCACCCGCAGTACCAGACGAAACGAGAATGTGGCCGTCGATAGTGATATAAATTAGCATACGGAACATATCCTACAAATGAGCGTTGTTAGTTTTTTGGGTAGTATCCCGCGACTTAGTTATTTGTTGCCCCCTGTCCTTTGTTATCTGAGAAGCAGAGCGTTATGTGAACTTCGTCCATTGTTCTTGTACAATTTTCGTGCCCATAAAATGTCATACGAACTACATAGTCCCCAAAATGTTAACAAAGCCTTTTCTTCCTAAGTCAGTGCTATACACCACCCGGCGTTTGTTGCATGCAGCATCCGTTTTAGTCATTTCTATCAGTCTTTCAAATCACATTTCGATCCTACAGCGGCTTAGACAGTCCATAATTCTAACGTAACAGTTGTCTTTCCTTTTCCCGCCTGCTGCTGGCTGTCATTCCCATACACGCATTGCTACGCTGAGGACTTCACACGTCACTTTATTACATTTTAATTAAAATATAAGAGTTTCTATCATATTTACTGTTTGTTTTATTTCATAACTGAGACAGGGTCCGTGAAATTTTTAATGTTTTGAGGGGGGTCAGCGGACTGAAACGTTTGGAAACCACTGCTCTAGGCCATTCAAGACGCCCCTTCCAGACATTTCTTGACTGCAGTATTCTACCGGCATCCACGCTTGTTGTGTTACTACTAGGCTACAACCGGGGTATAAATTATGGATTCAGTAGCGGGTAGGTCAGTTCTCGACCAGCGGCATTACAGTGTGGTTCGGAGTAATTTCTATTGTAAGTTGCAGTTTAATGACTGCAAAACTGTAATAAGGTGACATTTATTGTTGTGTGTTGGACAAATTTTAATTTGAAGAATTGTACACGAGTGTCTTTGTTTATTTCTAACTGTAATTAAATTTGTAATCAGTGACTTCACCTCATCTAAAAGTACTTCAGGCAATCTTTCTTTCGGAATTAATCTCACGTGCCCATACCATGTTAGTATCTAAGCTTCAGTTGTTTCTAGTGTTATTGCAATGTTTACTTCGGTTTGTTATATAATATTTACAAAAATGTTATGCCACAACTCCGTTGTCAGGAATTGATTTCTTTGCCCTAAACCTTTTACGTTATGTCGGTAATTTCTACAATTCTTGACCACGTGTAGTCAAGACAACTATGCTGTCCAGCAAAGTATGCTTTTAAATATTTTCTACTAAAGATGCTTTACAATCCCGCATAACTTAAAATATAAGGTTAAATTATGTTAAGATTATACCAGTTTAAATTATATTTAAAATAACAAATCCACAGGCTATTATTTAGAGGTTTTCGACTACAGTGAATTTCCCCCAAAGGCAATTATAATTATGCAGGCTATGTTGTTCAACGTATGTCGGTTCAAATGCACGTATCTGTATGTCAGCGCAAACGAAGACGTGAAAACATGGCTTTGAAAACCTTGAAGAAGAAGGGCCTCTTAAGAGCATTCCTAGTGCCGCTATAGAGTAATTTTATAGAGTAATGACGGTTGTTACTCTGTTACATGGCAGAGAAAATGGACTTCGACAAAAAACGACTTATTAATCGCTAATCGTATTCAGGCTACAGAGATAAAACTTTTGCGATCAGTAGCAAGGAATGCATCAAGAATTTGTACGAGAAACGATGGTACAAGATTAATTAAATATGTTTCAAAACAAACTATATATATATATTTTCTATATAAACTCAACGTTTCTTGCAGTAATTATATAAATTTGTGACGTTATTCAATTTCTTTCTTCTGCAAGTAGTATAATTTGTATATTCTTTTTAACACCTGACGCACGTTTCACTGAAAAATATCAGTATCATCAAAGGTTACTAAATAAATTAATAACAATAGAAATAATTCTATTAATATAAAATTAACAAATAATCGAATTTGTATAGATTTTAATGTAAAATAACTGATAATCGATTTAGGTCGATTAGTTAACGATTGTTCTAATGTTTATTTTCTTCAGCAGCTGTTTTCTCGGTTATATTTGAAAATTTGTTGTTTATATTTTATTCATTTTTATTTTTTAGTAACTTTATAATTTTAAATAGATTGTCTTGTTTTGTTTTATTTGGGTTTGTTCTTTAATTAATAAATTATTGTTATTGTGTGTGTTAATGTTAAGATTTTCCCAAATATTCATTTTTTGACCTTATTGTATGTTTTTAATTAATTTTATAATTTCATTGTTTGGAAATTGGTGGTTATTATTTAGACAATGTGTGGCTAAATTAGATTTATAAATATTTGGTTTTAAATATGCATTGCGGTGTTGAAGGAATCTATCTAGTAGTTTTTTCTTTGTCTGGCCCACGTAGAATTTATTGCAATCTGGACATTATATTTTAAATATTCCATTTTTATTGTGAGTATTGGATTTAGTTTTAGGTTTTATTTTATTAAAATTATATTATCTGTATTACACGATATTTTTAAATTAGTATCTTTAAATATTTTATTTAATCTTTGAGTTATATTTCCGTAATAAGTGAAGGTTGTATATTTTATACGCGTAGGCCTATTATTATAAATAGGTGAATTTTTAAATGTAGTGTTCTTGGGAACAACAACTACTTTTATTAGTGATTTTATGTTTAATTTTATTTTATAATTTATTAATAGTTTTTATTTTGTATAGTTGCTATTTGTTGGATAATATTTCTTTCTTTGGTTCTTTCTGTGTTATTTAATGGGATCCTAAGCATTCGGTAAATCATGGAATTAGATATTGCCATTTTGTGTTGAGGAGGATGATTAGAAGTATTTGGTATTACTAAATCAGTTTGAGAAGGTTTCCTGTATATTGAGTATTCAAAATTTGTTTCATTTTTCTTTATTGTTAAGGCTAAATAATTTAATTTATTATTAGATTCTTCTTCTAACGTGAATTTTATTTTGGAATGTAAATTATTTATGGTTTGAATATTTTATTAATATTTATACCATTGTTTTGGGAAATGTACAGAGTGTCATCAGCGTATCTAAAATAACATCCTAATGGGTCGTTTAATTTTATTATATTTATTATTTGTTCGTCGAGTTTTTGTAGGAAGATTTCTGATATGATAGCGGACGTTGGGGCTCCCATAGCAAGGCCATCTGTTTGATAGTACAATTTGTTGTTGTATTGAAAATAATTTTGATTTAAAATTATTTTTAAACTATTAGTTAACTGTTTAATGTATGTGTTACTTTCGTTATTTGTTTTCAGATTATTTATTATAATATTTATAGTTTCTTCAATGGGAATGTTTGTATGCATGTTTGATATGTCGAATGAACATACTTTTGTATTTCTGTTTACTTCTACGTTTTTTAGTTGTTCCGTGAGTTCGATACTATTTTTTATATTGTATTTTGCTGGAAGATCAATTTTATGTTTTAATATTTGTGTTAGTAATTTTGATATTTTATAATTTGGTGCGGTCCTAGCGTTTATTAAAGGTCTGATAGGTTTATTGATTTGGGTAATTTTATTAAAGAATTTAATTTTGGTGAACAAGGTTATCCATTTTATATTAAAATGACTCTTTAGGATTTATGATTTGGTTACTATTTTTTAGTATATTTGTTATTTGTGTTTGATATTTATTTGTGGGGTCTTTATTTAATGTTATCCAATTATTATTAACTATAAATTCTTCTGTTTTATAGTCTAAATCTTTCTGAGAAATTATTATTGTACTATTACTCTTATCAGGTTTGGTTAAAGTGAGGTTATTAGTCGTTAGTTTGTGTTTTATGTTATTAATGGTGTTATTTTGTTTATTTTTATTTTTAGTATGACGATTTTGGTTATTATATTTTTTGATATATTTTATTATTTCAATTGAGGTTTCTGTTCTTATTTTATCTTGTTTTTCTTGTTCTACATTATTAATTGCGTTTTCAGTTTCGACTATGATATTTTCTATTACAAGTTTGTTTACATTTTTAAGATTTGTTTTGTTTGATGTTTCTAGGGTAGCTATTTCGTTTTCCGTGAATTTAATATTAGATAAATTTATGAATTTTGGGTAAAAAGTGTGGTTATTATTTAATGTGTGTAAATGTTCGTTATCATCTTTAGGCTTACAATTTATTAGTAGATTTTTAAATTTTTTATTGATTGTGTTAAAATTTATTTGTTTTGTGTTTATTTAGTATTTTAAGCATATTAATATATTTATTATTCCACGTATGATAATCAGGTGTGTTGGCTAAAAGAAGATGTAAATTAATTAATTGTTTATTAATGTAGTCGATTTTTCAGTAATTATTTGATATTTCATCTTTAATCCATGTATATTGGGCTTGAGTATATATTTGTTTAATTTATTGTTATTGTTTTGTGTATTTTGGAAAAATATTAAGCTGTAGGCATTTTTTGTTAAAATATATGTTTCTAAAACAATTAATTAATTGTTTTTTACGTTTAATAAATTGGTTATAGGAATGAGTTACATCACCTTGTATGGTGTTTTCATCCATCATTTTCTATATAAGTAACTCGACGTTTCTTGCAGTAATTATATAAATTAGTGATGTTATTCAATTTCTTTCTTCTGCAAGTAGTATAATTCGTATATTCTTTTTAACACCTGACGTACGTTTCACTGAAAAATATCAGTATCATCAAAGGTTTCTAAGTAAATTAATAACAATCGAAATAATTTAATAAACAACAAATTTTCAAATATAACCGAGAACACAGCTGCTGAAGAAAATAAACATTAAAAAAATCGTTAACTAATCGACCTAATTAACTAATCGATTATCAGTTATTTTACATTAAAATCGGTAAAAATTCGATTATTTGACGCAGTGAAACGTGCGTCAGGTGTTAAAAAGAATATACGAATTATACTACTTGGAGAAGAAAGAAATTGAATAACATCACAAATATATATATATATATATATATATATATATATATATTGTTACAACACAAAGAAGCCAACCCAATACCAGGGATGAACAAGATAATATTGAATCTAAAATAACACTTCATATTAAATAAAATGCTTAATTTAAATAAAATATAAAAACTATGACACGACAAACGACGACATGACCTAACCCAAGTGATTGACCCAACAAAAGGAAACAAAAGAAGAAGGGAACCACAAGAAACAAACAAGAATAAAACCAAAGAAGAGAAGAAAGTGATTAACCAAATCAAAAGAAGAAGGGAAAAAATCGAAACTAAACAAAAATGAATCAAGTTCATGGAATTAAATGACTCAGCGTAACACGTTAAAATGAACCCAAAGGAGAAGGTGGAAAAAACCAAGGTATTAACCAAATACAATGAAAATGAAGAAGGAGGGAAATAGATAAAAATGAAAACCAATAATGATACACAAACAAGTAATAAAGCATATGAGCAGGAGAAATAATGCACTCAAAAGTAATATTGGAACCAAGACCAATAATTAACCTATGAGAAAGGAAAAAGTAAATGTCATCCATTAATGGACAATAATAATCTAGGGAAGAAACCCTATTAAACTATGTTAAAGATAAATATAAAAAATCAAACTAACCCACAATTTAGAGTTAGATGTAAGAATAGAAGTGTAAGGACATAAATTTGTTAATAGTATTAAGGAAATATTGTAATGAAAGAGATAGTACGGTAGTGAGATAATAATTAGAGAGATTACCCATTCAGAAACACCTAAAAAACAAAAACATTTGTGAAGTGCAAAATGAAAGTGTAAAAACCCCAAAGTGTAGTGATAAAGAAGGTACACTAATTAAATTATAATTAACTATAAATAATTTAAAAGTGAAGGTGATGATTGAATGAAAATAGTGTAAGATATAGAATGTTAATATTATGAAAAATAGTGAAGGATAAAGAAAATAAACACTTAATAAATCCATAAGGAACACTAAAGGTTTAACAGTGAAAAATAATAGTGAGTAAGTATGTTGTGAAAAATAGTATTAAATATAAACTATAAAGTAAGATGTATTGAACACTGGAAAGTGATAATCACAATAGTAATTAAAACAAAATATTATCAATAAGGTTAAAAATATGTAATCATATTTAAAAGGGAGAATCCCAGGAAAGAGTAAATAGAAAGTGTTAACATGGAGGGAAGGTAAAGATTGTTTAAAAAATTAAAGAGTTAGAAACAAATCAAAAAACACCCATGTTATAAGGGATCATTATAAGTTCATAAAAGTGATGTTGTTTATCACAATAAAAAATAATATAAGATAAGATGTATTGTAAACAAAGATTAGCAAATAATAAGTTAGTTAAATAATTATTCAATCAAGTTTATGAATTGGTTATGGCTGTAAGAATTATACAGACCATAGGCCTACATATTATATGTAATAAGATCAAAAAAGTAGTGAATAATAGCCACCTTGTTATTATTGGCAAAGTAAAACAGTAAAAAGTTAAGAAATGTATGATTAGAAAACATGGAAACCAAATAGTAAACAATTGTGTATAAAATAATAGTGACATAATTATAACACATAAACAGACCCAAATCACAACACAACCAATTATAATAACAAAATAAAGCCCATTAGGCTGAAATGAAATGTAATTTAAATGAAATAAATCAAATACCATAATGGCTACTTAGGCCTATGAAAATGCCTAACTGCCAGAAACACACAAATACAAATTATAACAAATTAACAAAGAAATTAGCAAATCCGAGGTGAAGGATTCACCAAGAATAAGTTGTAAATCATTTGTAAAACAAAATATTATAATAAGCATATGAATACAAAAAGAAATGTAATTAACAAGTATTAACATAATTGTAAAAACATAAAAACCTGAATAACCCAAACTTGTGGGGTATCAAAATAATCTATGAAAGGAAATACATACTATAGTGACAATATTCAATAATCAGGAAGGAAGATAGAGGAATAACAGCAGTCAGAAGATATACGAAGATTTTGAAAGGAATTCGAATTTTGATAACAATGTATCATATCAAAATCAGCCAATCAGAATCATTCAGTTACCATAGAAACGACGGTTGAAGGCGAAAATTACCATTGAATACCGTTACTTGTGAAGCGTCAGTCAAGCAGTACAGAAGCCAAAGTTTGGAAGACCGATTTTCTAATAAAATAATGTAAAATAGTAATCGACGTTCATAACCATGACGGTATAAGAAGCAGACGACCCATTTGTAGCAGTCCACTCAAGATCCAGGATAATTAAACTGAAAATTAGCAGAAAAGTATGACCAGATACTCTATGAAAAGGACGCCCGACCTAATGAAGTCCAAAAATTAAAGAAATTAGAACTTATTGCAGCCCAATCTTATTCCGAACCAGTGAATGAAAACGCCATGTGTTAAGTACAATTGAATTACCTATTTCCAAAAACCTAATCACTCTAAATTTTACTAAAGGTAAATTTATCTCACTATAAACAGAATATTTCTCTTTCACAGATTATTTAAGTAAAATAAAACTCACTGAAAATTTGTTAACATAAAATATAACCTATTATTTAAACACGAACTTTCAAAACACATTTAACGACACTACAGAACAGATTGTAACATCACACATTATTATTTATGTACACTTAGAGTAAGGTAAAATATTTTTATTGTAACCATAGGAATTCTTTATCTCATAATCAAAAGAATCCCACGATTTTGGAACGAATTTAATTGTAATAACAAAACTTTCCGCAGCCATGCGGATGCGAGCACATCGTTCCTTAATCGATTTTTCGTCAGCCTTGAGAAAGAAGTGTTTCATGTAAAAAGTCGGTGCAAATTTATTATAATATAATTGTCAAATTGAATATTTTAATTATCACCCATTAAAAATAACTATTACAGGGAGTAACCGTTGTTATTATTTCATAGGGAGTGCATTACATTATTGGTGTTTATTTATGAAGACTAGGTTTGATGAGCAGCGCTCAAGTCGTCATTTGCACAGCTGTCTATACAATTCAGACGGCTGTACGAGCGGGAATTATTTGAACGCCCCGACCGTCACCGCTGAAAACGCTTTACGCAATAATTTTAATTGTTTTAATAAACAATTTGGCGCCACCCGGGATTAACACACCCCTATAATTATAAACAGGTAAGGTTACTGCCGTGTTATACTGGTGATTACCGCAACGCTACAGCGATCGTTAGCAGCAACCATTGATGTAACGACCCCAGTGCGAGACGAACGCACTAACACTTAATACACATACAAAATTGGTGTACATTTTACAGATACGACCGAGTCACCGCGTTACAATATATATATATATATATATATATATATATATATATAGGGAAAAATAGTACTAAGTGAAAAAAATTTAAATAGTCAGCCCGTTGATAACACCAAGAAAGCTTTACACTATACAGTAAATGGTAAGATGGTAAGAGAGACCCAGGACGTCGCAAAACAAGGTGTGCACGAGGTTTAACACCAACATGGCCTCCAGACGTTCCATCATGCATCTCCTTGAAAAAAGACTGCACTTTACTTCGGGGAACTATCAACTGCACGACCACGAGTCCTGAACACGCATAGTCCCCGAAAGTAGATGGTCATCGTCTTCAACAAGGCAAAGGTTGGTTGCAAACTCTTTCAGGTAATTAAGTAGATGGTGTGCAAACAATTACTTGCACAACAACTTGAAACAGGAATGCTTCGTGACATAGACTTTTCGTAGAGAGGCGGATGGTAATTATTCTCCACCCGTAATTCTGATGTCGGCCTGTGAGCGCTGCATATCGGGGCTGCGCACGATAGAGGTGATAAAGTAGTTCCGAGGGACTAGAACCCGCAACACTTTCTCCGACGCAAGAGCTTTACCCACTAGACCTAGAAGGAAGTCTTAACAAGTTAAGAAGATGTATGAATTAAAGTTTTAACGTGAAACGTGCACGTTAAGGAATAATACTCTGAGCGTAATCGAGTGAATTAAATCACAGTAACGAAATTCATGTCTCGCTTTTCAGCAACGTGTTGTTAACACGCGGTGGGCTCACAAAGCACTTTGCGGTTTGTTCTGTGACATTTAATTTCCTGGCTTTTGTTCTAACGAAGAAACTCGTCTTGGCGTCCTGCACTTTCCAGAAGAAAACACAATGTTTGCTTCCTCAGTCGCCTTTTATTGTGCCTTATTTCCTCTCTTTATAAAACGTGGCGCGCGCAGCGTCATCCTGTAAACACTTGAGCTCTCAGACAATGTAAGCGAACACCGACCTGATCCATACAAATTAAGATCCAAGCAATCGTAATAATTTATCGTTCTTGAAAATGGTAAACTTTCTAAAAGAAGTTTTACACAGTAATAAAAAGAGCCCTGATTTAAGCAAAGTGCTTATTTTGTCAACGTTTCTATACATCAGCAGAATTGTTATACTTTGTAATACACATCCTGACAAGCAATTTCAACTATGTTTGATGGTATTTATAATTGCTTATTCCGGAGGAAGAAGATTTAGCTTGCGTATTTTACTATTTTGAATTGAAATTGTTACATGCAGTGTGTATTAAATTGTATGATGAGCCGCTAGACCCAAACAGGCGTAACACAAAAAATATTTCGACACCAATAACTGTAATGTTACATTGAATGCAATAAATAAGGCATAATAGAAAATGATTAGTACCAAGGTTTAGTGAGCAGAATCAGCATTGCTTTAATTTAGTAGAATAAAGATTTGCGTCTTTATGTGTAAAAAAATTAGGCTTGCCAGCGGACTAAAATTAATGTCGGTGCATCAATCAATGTCAGTTTACAAAATGATAATAGCTACTACATACATACTACCATGAACTCATTAATCAGTTTACTTGATAGAACAAAAAGGGCGTGTCCTCTGGAAGCATGATGTCGCCGACGATATCGTGCGGGGGCTTCTCGTAGAGACGTGTTTCGTTGGTACCCTCACGAAGTGTCAGCCTCCGTCTTTATAAGTATTTGCAGGTGACATCAGCGAACGATAGCTTTCTGAAGAAAATCAAAAACTGCCGGTACTCTTTGACCAAGCCGATGCTGAAAGTCCCAGATGAGTTTTAGTACAAAGCAGACTAGTTATGAGACACCCGCATTCACTCTCACAGCACATAATTACAAATGTTACAAAATTACAGTATTAAATTAACAATACATAGCTGATATTAAAGGTTAAATATTTTTTCTGACTGATCCGCAGAGTAATTTAACTTAAGAGGCCTTACGCTACAAACAAGTTACATCTGGTCGCTTATGAACGAGTTACAGCATTATAACTTACATCAAAAGATACACACTTTTCACTACATACATACAATTGACAGATATGAATTCGGCACTGCCATTGATTCATGCAGGTTAAGTATTCATAGTTACCTTGGTATGTCAAATTCCCAGCACAAAGGGCAGATTTGAAGAAAATTGGGTTCCTGACTCTGCTCACCCAATTGCGAGGTTGGATCCCAGTAGCTGACTACTGACTACAGTAAAAAGGTCGACCGGCTGAGTACAGAATTAGTTTCGTAAAGAAAAGGTGGGGGCGTGACGTCGAACAACAACAAAAACAAACCTCAGAAATTTAAGCTACCAACCCGATACGATGTCACGGACGCATCATTGTTTGGATTAATAATAACAACGACATACGCGGTGGGGATGCCGAATAACTGCATATTTTAGTCTAAACTATCATATTAAAAGTGGATATTTCACTCCTAATCGTCATTATCACTGGCTAGAAGGGATACGGTATGACAGTGTTTTGTTATTTACTAGTGATGCTGCTCCATATATTATTAAAGCGGAAGCTGGAAGTTCTTTACCCTAAATTAGTTCACCTGACGTGCCTTGCTACGGTTTGCATCGTGTCGCTGAAATTATTAGAAGCCGATGTAAAGACGTGGATCTTCTTGTCTCCAGCGTGAAGAAACTGTTTGCAAAGGCACCGATTAGATTTCAAAATTTCGTGAACTGCTTCCAACTTCGTCTGGATCTCCTCAGCCAGTTTTAACTCGATGAGCGGTCGTGGTTAGAGGCTGTGTCATACTACCCGGAACATTTCAGTGAACCGAAAACAGTTTTATATTTCTTAAATGCAGAAGATGCAGCAAACACAGCCACAGCCTTTTGCTGAAAACGGAATCCAAGGAAAGATATAACCGCTTTTCCAATTCCTTGCAACATTCACTTTCTCTGATATACGAAATTTCAGTAACATTATCTTCGGAAACTCACGGTTTTGCTAAAATTGCGTTCGACAAGCTCAGTTGAATGTTACTAAAAAAATCCTGGTTACAAAATACTATGTCAAATTTCTAAAAAGCTTTCCGATGTAGAAATAGGTACTCAACAGGAATTCACTGAAGAAGAACTGTGTTGCTTTTCACATGCGCCTGTGACGTCATGCGACGTTGAAAGAACATTTTCACTGTACAAATCATTCTTTAGTAACAGACGCAGGAGCTTCACTCAAGAAAATCTCAGGATGACCTTCCTTATATACTGTAACAGATATGAATAAGGTAGGATTTCTACGAAACTAATTATTTATTCCATTTTCGTTATTTATTTGTTGTTGTTGTTATTTTGGGCATATTTTTTGTGCATATTTGCATGCTTATTTTACTGTTCAACTAAACATAAGCACAGTCATGCTTATGAATCCGGGCTCTAGTAATAGGTTTTAATCGTTATACTCCCTCGGCCAAAAGGATATCAGTCGGCATTAATGCAAGTATTATCAGCGGTAATTAATTTTCTATCTCGGATCAGAGTAGGCACGTTGTTAACATGCTTCTGTACGCGCCATTAAACAACGGTTATACCGACAGTAAAATGAGGACGACACAACAAAATCCCACGAGGCATTCAACTTGTAACCCAATACATTATTCAGTACTCTAGGGATTACACACAACACAAAACAGAGTTTATTTTTAATTAGCTTCCTGTTTTTGTTGACGTGTTGAAAGCCTTACTTTATTTTTACCTTCAACTTGAACATGTGTGTACGCGGTAGCTTTTGGTAGCTTCTGTTCGTTTCTGTTGTTATCTTCGTCTCACCTTCCCAGATTTATTTGTAGTCAATGTGTAATTTTTTTTAATTTGAAAATATTGAGACTAACCATTAGAAAGTCAATTTTATTATCTTTAATTAAGCAGTATCCAGAGTATGTGTTTCAAATTTTCCTGCATTTTCATTTTATTTTATCATTTTATTTTATTTTATTTTGTCCTGTACACGTTACATGTTGCCATACACGTTAGCATAAATAAATTTAGACAATGTTGAGGTCATCGTGTCAATATATGATACATTATTAAATTTCACGATTTTTGTTGTAAACATTTTTGCTTTTCGACTGATTTTCATCACACGCACGCACGCACACACACACACACACGCGCGCACTCTTCACAGACACACGTACTTATATCTAGAAAGGTATTAGGCGCTGCGAGGTGGAAGGTTGCCTCGAGATAATTTTATTTCAATTTTGTACCACACCGTCGTCGGCGTGCTCTAGTCTGATAAAAGTGTCTACAGCGCATGATTAACGACTGTACGTCTAGCGCGCGTCATTACCGAATGAAGTGACTAGTAGCGTGATCCAACGGCTGTACATTAATCATTGTGATTCATATTACGTGCGCTGGCGGTAAGGTAAATCGGATATCAACAGTAACGGATTTGCCGTTACATTTTGCAGAACACAATAAACTTTGTTTTTAAATAGGATAAGTACTTTAAGTTACATTGTTTTGGCATAAATGTAGAGCAACATTCACGCTGTTACGTTAACATTAAAGATATGTTTCGCTTATAAATTTTCTGCAGAATAAACGCAGAAAGATGAAGCTGGAACGAGCGGGAGTGTAAATGTATCGTGAGCGGTGACTCAATTTGTGCACGACTTTAAGATGGCGTCGAAGGCACCCTTATCTAAGCGATAACAATAAGTGACGAGAGGGAGAGTGATAGTAGAGAGAGTGATATGAGTGTAAAGTGTAACTCTTCTTAAACACATCGCAAGAATCTTATTCCCGACGCGTGTATTATACTAAATTGTTTTTGGTAGAAACCCAAGTTTCAGAACCGTTTAGCATTATCGTCACTTTATAACCAGTAAGCCTACCATACGATTTAGTTAGAAACCGGGCGAATTGAACAGTGGCTTAGAGATGCGCAGAGTACAAACACCTCGTTGCGAGGTTAACAAAATTTTCATTTATTTCGCACATGCGCACAACAGTCGTGTACAGTGTTTTATAGTGTGAACATCGGCTGCAACAAGACTGGCGAGAACAGTGGAACCATGTGTATGACAGAGAGGGAGATAATATGGAAGTGAGACAGTGAACTGTTATCGCGTTGCCTTCCCTCTCTCCACTCTAGACAACGTATCTACACTTGTAAGTGGGGGTAATTCATGCACTGAGTCGACTGTTCAGGAACGACTGTCGGGCCTATACATAGTTTGGTGTTTTTTTTCATCTTAGCTTTTAATTTTCTCTCCAGTATTCCTCTTCAAATTAGTGGTTTTCCATCACACTCTTTATTCTATTTCATATAAAGAATAGTAATAATAATCATGTTATAATTATATTATTTTGAATTTATTTTACCAATAGGGTATTTATATTTTCCTTCTTTGAAATTTACGCTCCGAAGAAGTAAAAAATTGATTTTGTAAGGTAATATTTTTAACTGTTTTATTTTCATCTAGCTTCAGCAGATTGCCAATTAATCAGTCTATTACGATAAATATTTCACCTCTGTTTGTTTAAATAATTATTAGCCAAAGGGATGAGGCAATGAGCTTATAATGTTCATTCTACAGAGCTAATTTTGAAACAAAAAATTTCCATTAAATTTGTATTCAGGATACAAAGAACGTATTTCATTTGGAACGTAAAAAATAATCTCTTGCCAAGTTCTTGTCGTATTATTTTCATAAAAAATTAGTTCTAGGTTGTTTTGTGGCACTCCTTTTTCCTTATTCATTACGGTGAGTGCTTTCACATCTACGTTATTACCTGAAGTTGTTCCTAACGAGCGAACTGTCCCACGTCACCATCTACCAACTGTCAACGGTTCGTGATGTATTTTCCTTATTATATTCACGTTTCTAAGCTTTCAAAGATTAGCGAGTGTTTCTGACAAATTCCGTATTACACAAACAATTTTGATTTTTTATTGCTAATTTGTTTTTGGCATGTGCTGTTAATGTCGTTATAAAAGCAAGACAAAGTGCTTGCACACCAGCGGATCCAGAGGGCGGCAATTGGAGCGCCCATTTATCTTGTTAGAAATAAACACACTTCTAAAACGTAAAATTCGTCTATAGTACCAACAATGTTGAATGAATAATTTGTTTGTTCATAACATACCACCAAGATGTTTTTTTAGGAAATAATGGAAAATAGGAAAACACGGTTTTTAAATACCTAAACAATATAATCTCTGTGTGATGGTATTGTAAAGGTCGAGCAGGCTCAGTCTGATTCAAATACAAGATAAATCACACAACGTGTTCCAAATCCTTTATGGGAAAACGGTTTGGCTGACAATCGGAAACCGCTAACATAGTCAATACCTTTAAAAGGAGAATTTTGAGGAGAATATGTGGACCAATTCAAGTCAATGGGATATGGGGAATGCGTCAGAATTAGGAACTATACAAGGTATATAAAGACAATGATCTGACCATCACCATCCTACTGCATAGATTGCAATGGGCAGGACACATCATTAGGATGGAAGGCAACCGAATACCTAGGAAGGTATTGTTTAGTCAAATCGAGGGTAGAAGGCCTGTCGGAAGACCCAAGCATCGGTGGATTGACGCAGTGGCGAGGGATACTGATACGTACTTTGCTTAAAATAAAACGATGGACATCGGTCGCCAAGAACAGGGAAAATTGGAGACAGATGATTACGGAGGCTAAAGTTCGACAGCGAACTGTGACGCCATAGAAGAAGAAGAAGAAGAAGAAGAAGAAGAAGAAGACTATCGGAAACAAAATTATTTCCCACTGAACTGTATAAGGGAAACTGCGGAAAAGTGAAATTTAATTTAAAGTGGGATTGGAGCTCAGGATATTGTTCGCAGACTGTGTTGCGTCTCGCCGCGTCCATAGCAAATGTATAATTTGACAGTTGGTAATCCAAAACTAGCCTTCACTTTACTTGTGATTAGACTATAACGATTTTGCTATATACGAGAAAAGGTGTAGGATGTTTTTTGCATAATAATACTTCTTATATCATATTGAGTTTGTAAAATAATTTAAACATTTATTAAATAAAATCTCAAAATTACGAATTAAAAATTCATCATTATTATTCGCATAATGTGTTTTTTTTGTGTGCTCAGTATACACATAATTATTGTAACTATACAAATAACATTAACCTAAATATTCGTAAATCTAGTACACGAAATATAAATTGAGATGTAGGCTATACATAAACATGAATAAATATAATTTTTTACACGACTGCTAAAAAGGAGTGTTATGTTTTCAGTGGTAGGGTATGTATGTATGTATGTTTGTTCCACTATAACTTTTTAACGGCTTTACCGATTTTGATGTTCGATGGCTCGATGGATTCCTTACTTCACCAGAAGTGTCATAGGCTATATATCACCATGAGTTGACTTCCGGTTTTGACCGGAAGTGAATACAAGTGATCGGTTCTAAGGATTTTTTTTTGTTCGTTTGTTGGTCCATCAGGTGGCGCTAGTGGAAGGTATTCTGTAAAGTTCACTCCAGATAGTGCTCGCGATTTAAGACCACGCTCACTAATACTATGTTAGAGCGTTATTGTGTGAGAGTATAGATGTGCAATCCGTGAGAAACAGAGAACAGCTGATTTGAAAGTATATATATATATATTGGTTTGCTATATATATTTCTCTCTGCGAAATATGGTGAACCTGAAATACATGAAATGACGGATCAACAATATGCCGCAGCAGTAAACTTAATGAATTTTCAGCAGCGCCAATTGTTCAAAATGATTTCAGACAGATTGCTTCCAAGTGAAAATAATACTGAGCCATTACGTGTGTTCGTTACTGGAGGAGCAGGCACCGGCAAAACCTTTACTCTGAAAATTATTGTAGAACAGATTCGTCGTCTTTCTCATTTACATGCAAGCAGAGCTGTCACGGTAGCAGGTGTCGCTGCAAGATTGATTGGAGGTAGCACTTTGCACTCTACTTTTGCCCTTCCTATCGAAAAAGGCAAGGTGACAGCTCTTCGCCCTCTTACTGATGAGCGTCTTCAAAGGGAACGGCTAAGGTGGAAGCATATTAATTGGCTAATCATTGACGAAATCTCAATGGTACCCTTACTACCCTAAGAAATATTCACTTAAGGTTGCAACAGCTTAAAATGAATGATGCTCTCTTCGGGGGTATCAATATTATTTTGTTTGGCGATCTAATGCAGTTCCCACCTGTATCAAAAGCAGTTGGTGGTACCTACTGCTTCAAGCAGCCTCATTACTTATCAGCTGAAATTAATTTGTGGACACTGTTTAGTTTCTGTGAATTACCTCAAAATATGCGGCAAGCTAACGACACTACTTTTATAGACATTCTAAATAATTTACGAGTCGGCCAACTCACCATGCAGCAGCTAGAAATTTTAGATCGTCGAAGAGTTACTTTGACAGATGAATTTGCTGATGGCGAGTGTCTGCGTATTTTCCCAACCACTAAACAGGTAGAAGAATACAATGCTATGATGACTGAAAAGTTGAAAACATCATTTAAAGTTTACGATATTGCAGCGGTGGATGTGTCTGTCGAAGCTAAGAATTACGGACAAAAGTTAAAGAAAGACTTCATACCAACGGATCCAAACAAAACTGGAGGTATTCCAAACTCTTTAGTAATCGGTGTCGGATCTAGGGTAATGTTGCGAAAAAACATTAATGTTAATCATGGTCTGGTCAACGGAGCAATCGGCATCATTAGAAAAATTGAGTGGCCTGCACTACGTCGAGATCAGCTTCAACCTGGTGAGCTTCCACAAGCCGTATTTGTAGAATTTGATGACAGATCAATTAGGGGAAATACTGCTGGTATTGGAGTAAAGATAGAGCCCACCACTGTTGAATATGATGCTTTGCGAGGCCAGGGCAAAGTAGAACGACGTATGCTGCCATTAATATTGTGTTAGGCTGTAACAGTACATAAACTTCAAGGCACTACTTTAGACAAAGCAGTCATTGATTTGAGTAGTAATATTTTTACCAAGGGTCAGGCCTACGTCGCACTAAGTCGTGTGAAAACATTAGAGGGATTAGCAATAAGTTGTCTGGATCCACGAAAATTGTTGCATGAACCGCACGATAAAAACTCACTTGAGGAATTAAATCGACTCAGAAATCTGTAGACCAAAGCTTTTTCTTTATCATTTCTAATAAATGAAATTATTTAGTTGATTATATAATTTATAAAACAATTTATCGAAATGTTTGTATTATACTAGTTATATAATAGTATATAAAATAAAGTTATACTATATTTATAAGTTTATAAGTTCATACGCTAATTATACTATGTACATAATAAAGTTTCTAAATAAAACTATGTAAAAATTGAATTTTTTTTTGCACTTCACACATACGCACGCACACACGCACGCACACACTGCACATTTCCATTATACTCTTTTTAAACACAAAAAGGAATAAAATAAAAAAAAATAATTTAAAAAATTAAAAAACACGACTGCCAAAAAAATAAATGAATAAATAAAAAATAAATTGATAAAAACACTAAATAAAAAAAACTAAATAAAAATAATATTTAGTAAAAATCACAAAATCTAAATAAAGTCGATTTAAAAAGCCAAAAACAAGGTATTGAAATTCAGCTCTGATCAGATTTAACGAAAATGTTATGAATGATTAAACGCATAGTAATTTTATTAGATTGAAATTACTTTTCGATGTTGAATATATATCAATGCATCATATGAAGACTACAATTATAAAAAATATTGCTGATAAAAGTTTGCTCTTTAATTTTAATTTTCAATGCAGTCGGGGGCTGTTTAATGAAAAGAACAAATCTATTTAGAAATAGATTTGTTCTTTTCATTAAACAGCCCCCGACTGCATTGAAAATTAAAATTAGAGAGCAAAATTTTATCAGTAATATTTTTTATAATTGTAGTCTTCATATGATGCATTGATATATATTCAACATCGAAAAGTAATTTCAATCTAATAAAATTACTATGCGTTTAATCATTCATAACATTTTCGTTAAATCTGATCAGAGCTGAATTTCAATACCTTGTTTTTGGCTTTTTAAATCGACTTTATTTAGATTTTGTGATTTTTACTAAATATTATTTTTATTTAGTTTTTTTATTTAGTGTTTTTATCAATTTATTTTTTATTTATTCATTTATTTTTTTAGCAGTCGTGTTTTTTAATTTTTTAAATTTTTTTTTTTATTTATAATCTAAAAATGTGCTCTCGACTTGCTCAGATTGTATTTCTTTTAAATTGCATACTTTTTATATTATTATTGCTTTGCTTTGTGCACGTACATATGAATATCGTATTCAGGAAATATCAGTCAAATTTCGAATCCAATGAATATTTATGATACGTTACAATTTCCAAAAAATAATAATAATTTTGCAAATGTTAAAAATAATATTATAAAATTCGTACAATCTATTACTATAATTTAATCGTTTAAATTTTACTATTACTATTTACACAATTAGAGTTTATCATTGTCTCTTTACTCTTTTTTTTAATGTCTTTTATGACCCGTTTGTTGACGAGTAAAATGGTTTCATGTCACCTTATTGTTTATGCGGTGATACTCACAGATTCCTCGTCATGATCCTGAGTCCTGTGTCCTGTGTCGATTCTCCGTCGTCGTCTGGTCCCCCTGGTGCCCGTCGTCCGGTCCTTCTGATCCATTCAGCACTCAGATGACTCGTACGGTGTTCTCTCCATACTGCTCGAGTATTGACCTCGGATGCTACGCAATCGGGCATAGCTTTCGGCTGCAGATGTGTTTCAGGTCGAGGCTTACGATCCTCGCTTATTTATACTGTCGGGCGCAAAAATCATGTTTCAACCGTTCTGTGCACGATTTATATTGTTATAGTTTGTCAAGCGTCCCTTTACAGATTCATTTATTTTTCGTACCGGTACTTATTTTAATTTTATTCGCAACATGCGAAGCGAAGTCTTTTGGTTATTACACGATGTTCAAACGATCGGTAATTTTTTTATGTATAATTGTATATTAATAGTTTTTTCATACTTTAATTATTCTGATTACTATTCACTTTTATTTACACTGCATAAAAATGTATTATTTGTTTCGCACTAAATTTTGCACATGTGTGCGTCTTTATATTATTAATAACGTGGAGTAATTTGTTTTGTCATATCTTTTGCGCACTTACCAAAATTTAAATAAACTAGTTATTTAATTCACATCTATTCAGGGGTGACACCACGCCGGTTTCTACTTGTTTAACACACACGTATCACTTACACTATACACTCCTAGCTTGTGTGTGGCGTGATATGCCTGTACCGACCTGTACATTAGGTGTCCCCGTTCACTGGTTACTCAGAGCTTTCAATACGCATTTTTTTAAATATTGACAATATTAATTATTCATACTAATTTAACAGTTTTTTTAACTAATTGCAACAATGCACAGCAACGTAGGCAGACGTACTGTTGCAATATACCTACAAATTTGAAAGTTTCTGACATTAGCCATCGTGAGTTAAAATTATGAAACATAACGTTTCGACTTCTATAGAACGTTGCAACCACAGGGGGACTCCTTCCTTGCTGTTGCAACCACATTATGAACGGCGAGTACCGTTTTATTATTATTATTTTTTAGCAATATATTTGTTTAACTACGACTTGGAGTTTGACGATATATTTATTAGTGATAGATTTATCTTTGTATTAATTTTTTGTTCCCCTAAAGACGACCTCTAATTTTATAGAGGTCGAAACGTCGTGTTTCTTAATTTTAACTCACGGTGGTTAATGCCCGAAACCTTATAATTTGTAATGAGTATATTGATGAACAGTATTTTTAAGAATATATATCTAATGTTAATAAAATGTATATACGTAGTTTAAAAGACAAAAGTTCATAGAATACTACAGTAGGCATATAATTATTAGGCTGTTTGACATAAATTTAACACTTTTATTCCTATTAAAACAGGAAAATATTTTTAATTTTACAAAAACCAAATATACTAAAAATAGTAAGCATTGACGGTTTTAGTTTTTGAACAGTTAAAGACTTCCAGCGGGAAAGTTTTAGTGAAAAGTCCATATTTTATTTTGACTTGAGTTTTTATATTTTTACGACTACTTATTTACAAGCGAGAGTGATTTTTTTGACCAATAATTTTCTGCGTGCCCCACGCCGTGTGCTGTCGTCATGACAAGACACCATGAAGAATCAATGCTACTATGATATTAAACTAACTATAAAACTAAAAGTAATGGTTAATTTAATTAATGGGTCGCTTCTTAAGCAAAAAAAATTAATTATCTACCTTTACATTTACAGACATCGTTAAATTTAGTATTTTTTTTCTACATGGATTCATAGAAGTCAAACTTAAGAGAAAGCATCTTGCAATTATTCTATGCTTCTATGCTATTAAACGAAAATATTAGTGCATTATTTTTACAGTACTCTTCATCATCATCCTCACCACTCCAAGGATTAGGCCCTAGACCTGTTCCAGAACCCATCTCCTCTTTGGTTACCAACATGTCTCTTCCCAGTAGGGTGGTAACCCAAGGCAGCCACGGGTAGACGGATATCCGGCATCCGGTCAAGTGTTTACACCATCTTCATCTGTGGTCTTTAACCTTCTGCTGCAACGATACAATGTTTAATTCGCGTCTAGCATAGTATTCTTACAGATTTTCTTTTTTGAAAAAAGAATTGTATTGATAAATATATTGCATTACATGTTAAGGTGAGATTACTTACATGTAAAAAAAAACTTGTCTGTGCATAGCCAAACAAACAGTTTCCTTAAAATTCTAAAAAAATGTATAACTTTTTTAACTTTTAGAGATAATGAAACGCTTCACTTAAATCACTTTCTTTATTATCACTTTCTTCACCAAAGTTTGTATCTTCACGCGTGTCTCTGTCTGCTTGGTGCCACTGTACACGTAAAACAGATCGTCGTATCGCTACTTCTTCATTCGTCGTATCTTCGTCTTCATTGAGCCACAGGTTCCTGTCAGTGTCCCCGACTTCCTCGCTGGAACTGTCACTGTCATTGTTTAATGAAATAATCATCGTCTCCACTGTTTTCTCAAGAATTTGGATATCCCAAGCTTTGGATATCATTTCAGAGGTGTGATGGACAACTGTCTTCCAGCTGCTTTCCGTGATGTGTTTGATAGCTTCCATAGTCAGCTTTGTAATTTCAGTAGCATCGAAATTTTTGTTATTCCTTACAACATGTCCCTTAATGTGCCCATATCAACTTAAAAGGATTAAAGTGACATTGATACGGAGGTAATCTTATAACTTTATTTATATATTCCTCAGCCATTTCGTCTTTTACGTACAGTGAAAAACGTTGTTCGTGTAAAGAAATAAGCTTTAATAGCTTTGCCTTCTTCATATCGTCTTCAGATGAAACGTTATGGTTTCAGAGCCATTGAGACACTGCTGCCTTCCGTGAGAAAATGATCTGCATTTTATCCAGTTTTTTGAAATAGTACGGTGTGTTGTCTATGATGATGAGCGAAGGTTTCTCCAAGTTTTTATTCAGAGGATCTTTGAACCAGTTACAGAACATCTCGTGGTTCATTTCTTTATAATAGCCTACTCATTTGTTTTTTGGAAATAAACAAAAGAAGACAATTAGGTATAAACCCCTTGTAGCTCACATCATGAAGTGGGATAATTCTGCCTTCTTTTTCCTACTTGTACTGCCGTAGTCCGTTCTTTAGTATCATCTGTCCTGCCTTTAATTTATACTGGAGGCGTTTACTTGATGAAAATCCATTTTTATAATTTTATAAAGAAAACTACAAACTTGTTTTCGTGATTTCCACTCGTCATATATTTAAAAACTATAATAACCACGACAGCTGTTTCGGCACACAATGCCTTCTTCAGATGGTAAGAGCTGACTAGTTACGTACAATAAAATATCACATAAAGCCAGTGCTATGAAAACGATAATCGACTTAAGTTAGAACAATAAACAATACACATAACATATACACAACTATATACAAATTAGAAAGGAACGTACATTTATTTATGTAATTTCAAATTTATAAGCGGAGAGCTATTTAAATCAGTTTGGTTATTCAAAAGCAAACCTAAATCTTTACGCTTATTAATTTCGAGGGCTTCAAGTAAATCAAGTTTTTTACCTTTTTCCCATACATGTAAAATTTTAAAGTTATCATTAAAATTATGATCATTTTCCGACAAATGATTCGCATAATTAGATTTACCATCCTGATATCTCAAACTATAATTGTGATCGTACATTCTTTTTGAAAACGATCTTCCAGACTGGCCAATATAAATTTTGTCACAAGACCCACACGATAACTCATATACTCCTGACTTTTGAAATTTCTCTACATTACTCTTATTGTTCTTAATATATCTACCTAGAGAAGATTTCGTCCTAAAAGCTATATTTACATGCTTCTGAGTAAAGTATTTACCAATTTTATCTGATACAGTACTTATATAATTAAGTGTGTGGAACTTTTCCTTATGTGTTGGAATAGGATACACCAATCTTAATGTTTGTAAATATAGTTTTTTATTCAACAAATGATCTATTAGATTTGACTGATAACCGTTGTTAACTGCTATTTGTTTTATAATGTTAAGTTCTTTTTGAAAATCTGAATCTAAAAGTGGGATACTAATAAGTCTATGAATATAACTATGAAAAGCTGCTAACTTGTGTGAGTATGGATGTGCAGACGGTTATATGGATATGTGTATGGTTATACACAACACGTCTGCACATCCATACTCACACAAGTTAGCAGCTTTTCATAGTTATATTCATAGACTTATTAGTATCCCACTTTTAGATTCAGATTTTCAAAAAGAACTTAACATTATAAAACAAATAGCAGTTAACAACGGTTATCAGTCAAATCTAATAGATCAGTTGTTGAATAAAAAACTATATTTACAAACATTAAGATTGGTGTATCCTATTCCAACACATAAGGAAAAGTTCCACACACTTAATTATATAAGTACTGTATCAGATAAAATTGGTAAATACTTTACTCAGAAGCATGTAAATATAGCTTTTAGGACGAAATCTTCTCTAGGTAGATATATTAAGAACAATAAGAGTAAAGTAGAGAAATTTCAAAAGTCAGGAGTATATGAGTTATCGTGTGGGTCTTGTGACAAAATTTATATTGGCCAGTCTGGAAGATCGTTTTCAAAAAGAATGTACAATCACAATTATAGTTTGAGATATCAGGATGGTAAATCTAATTATGCGAATCATTTGTCGGAAAATGATCATAATTTTAATGATAACTTTAAAATTTTACATGTATGGGAAAAAGGTAAAAAACTTGATTTACTTGAAGCCCTCGAAATTAATAAGCGTAAAGATTTAGGTTTGCTTTTGAATAACCAAACTGATTTAAATAGCTCTCCGCTTATAAATTTGAAATTATATAAGTAAATGTACGTTCCTTTCTAATTTGTATATAGTTGTGTATATGTTATGTGTATTGTTTATTGTTCTAACTTAAGTCGATTATCGTTTTCATAGCACTGGCTTTATGTGGTATTTTATTGTACGTAACTAGTCAGCTCTTACCATCTGAAGAAGGCACTGTGTGCCGAAACAGCTGTCGTGGTTATTATAGTTTTTAAATATATGACGAGTGAAAATCACGAAAACAAGTTTGTAGTTTCCTTTATAAAATTATGCCCTGCCTTTCACTATAGTGTGGCTGGCATTAACACAGGTATATTCAAGCCATAAAATTTCGTTGAAGTTTTCCATCCTTATTTACCTTAAAAACCTGGAACACCAAGCAGTAATATCTTCTATCTCTAATAACAGTTTACACATCTTTTGTATCTTTTTATGTGTCTCTCTTATTGTGTGTAAAGACAACCCCTTTAAAAATCATCGAAAGCGATGACGCACTCTCATGAAATATATCAGCATCATTCAACGACAAGTTTTCTCACGTGTTGTGTATTCTTTGGTAGGAATAATCGTAAATATGCCAACGAATTTGTTAGTCTAAAACGTGTCAAGTTTTGTTACATGTTTTTCTTAATACTGCTATATTAAAGTACTATTTTAATTACTATATTAAATACTGCTATTTTTCTTCAAATACTTTGGCTATTTCAAATTTTTTGCCAAGGATCCCTCTAACATTACATGTAGCTAACTTTAATTTTTCCCCTACTCATTTATTCAAATCCTTATTCTTAGAACTTTAGAACTTATCTCACTTTAGAACAAATGCGCCGTTTCAAATATCTCTGCTGTGCAGTAAGCTATGAATCTGAATATTGTTACACAGTCTCGTGATAGTCGTATGATACAGTGGAATACAAAATACAATTAAGTCACTAATCACCAGCTTTAATTATCACAATTAATTAGTGTGTAATCAACAAGATAGTCTCTTACAACAAATCAAATAAAAATTGTTCACACGCAATAAAAATGTCAACTAATATAAAACACAATTGCATTACAATTGTCCCACACAATTATAAAACACTTAACACTTCGCGAGAATACTTCAAACCGCACTGAAATAAATCGCCACTCAAAACTGTAACTGAGCGTCACTGAATACTTGTATTTATACCCCGCTGAGGTTCCAGAATATTCGCTACTAGGCGTCCACTAGAAAACACTAGAACGTAATTGACTGCGGCCTTAAACACAGCACGCGCGGACCGGTATGGTCTGGTAAAGTCTCGTTGCGGACGCGTGACAAGTGTCACGTAATTGTCCTTCATCTCGAAGTAGCACCAATATGTACGCACATACACAGTACAGCCGGATTCCACTGGAATAGCCGAGAAATACGTAGATTGTTCTGTAATGTCGTAACACTATGATATAAGAGAGAAGATAAATAAATTTAGAAATATTTGTGGTACGATTCATAGAAATCTTAGAAATATAATAAAACACAGCACAAAAATTAAATTTTATAAGACAATTGCAATACCCACGTTGTTTATGCGAGTGAGGCGTGGGTCATGGCAAAAAAAGAAAGCTGCAAGATTCAGAGTGCTGAAATGCAGTTTCTTCGAAATGCAAGTTTCTTCTTGCATATTTTTAATGTGGCAGACGTCTGCTCAAGAAGTTTTGTAGGAAGTAAAAGTGGTCTATTATTGTTCCACTTTCTTGTGATGTATTTCTCCACGGAACAAACAAATTCACGTGCTTGACTTCACAAAGCGACACTACGACCAGAAGTCCGATATTCTGCGGTGCACTAATTATTTCGATTGCATATGTGTGTGTATGTTATAAACAACGATCAACACAAGCGTAAGTTATACAATGTAACTGAAAATAGTTATTTTTCTGTCATAACAAAGGCGTAAAAAATTTAGTCATAACCTTGTCGTTGAAGAAACGACAATGGAGGCAATCAGAGGTGGCTTAGTTACAAGCAACTGATATTGTCTGGCAATGGGGTGTACTGAATTCAATTAGCCGAAGTCGCTTCCTGTTTCGTGACAGAAATTTTTAATAAAAAAAAAAGATGAACGAACTTTTTCTCGCAAACCGGAATATATAACTCTTTAATATTCTTTTATATAAAACTCTTTTTAGTTCTTCTTTTAGTCGGGGTGTCGTGGAGAGAGTAGTAGTCGATGTATTTGCTTCAAAGCTAGACGTCATGAACTTGTATCCTTCTGAGAGTACACACATAAGTTATATTTACTGTGTTGTCCATCAGGATTCTGCATTAACCTGTCTGGCCAGCTGTGTTATACTGGTACCTGACATTATCTTCTCTGTTACTTCATTCCTATAACTCCAAAGTAAGGTAATGATCTCCATCGTCCCGACATATATCCTGATCTCTTGATCTCACGGGCTGTTTACAGCTCCAGATCGTTTTCTACTCTACTTCGCAATGTAATACTTCAACGTCCTCTTGTTTTTCTTAACTTAGGGTTCAAATTCACAACTTGTTCTATTGTATTACGGTGAGACAGTCTGTCTCAGTGTGACAGTTACAACGTGGTTTCCTCCTCTTTCTTTGCGTTTGAATAAGGCAGCCATAGTTACTGACAATTGTTGAGTGTAACTAAACTAGCCGGCGAGATTTATACACGTAATAGTATTCTTTCTCACTGCAAAACCTTACTCAGAGTACTAACACTATTTATACTAAATTACGATTTTTTTTGTTAAAATAATGTTTCACTTAAAACTGCATTTTGAGATTATATGCGGTTAAATTTGTTTCATTTAGTTTTTGCTTGCTTAATTCCACGGTCTTTTGGTTGCAAATGTTACCCTTTTATAGCTTCGACTAACGTAGCAAGACTACATTAATGGTTTCAAGACGTTTCAGTCCGATGACTCTCCGAAAAAATTTCCGCAACTCTTCTGACTTATAGAATGAAACAAACAGTAAACACTAGTAATATTTCTAAGCCGCAGAACTCATTCAGTATGTTGAACGAAGTACATTTATTATTGCACAAAATTAAATTAAAATTAAAATGCAAAGAACTTATAAACGTTTTCAAGGCTGTCCAAAATTTACAAGGGTATTGACACATGTTAATTTTGTCAAACTTTTGATCCTAGATTAATTTTATGATAATTAGTTCACATTTTGAATAAAATACTTAATAATTTGTAGCTATGTATTAAGTTTCAGAATTAAAAAAAAAGTTTTTCTTCTAATTTCGACCCTTGTGCCTCTAGAGTTAAAAACGTTTGAATGTAAAAGCTACATTCGAAGTTGGATTAAAATTCTCTTTTGTCTAATACCAGACATATTTTAAATTTTTTCAAAATTTTTACACAGTTTTCAAATTTCAGAAACTGAATACTATACTCACACTGGTATAAATTGTCTTAATTTGCTACCTCGTGTAGATTTTTGCGATTTTTCAAAATTTTAAGTTTTCTCATATTCTCTTGTCTATGACTTTTTGGAGGGAATCTCAAAACCAATAGGACTCTGTGAAGATAAGGGCATACCACATATAGGACAGGCATACCAAGTTTTACGAAAATTGATTGATCATTCAAAAGTTATCGTGAGACATACTCTAACACAGACAGGTAGATAAATGTAAAACGGTCGCGTTAAAACTGAGAATTCTCTTTGTTCGTTCAGGTATACAAACCCTTCATTTTAATAAAAATGTATGAATACCAAAACTCTTAATTTCCAAACTGCAATGTTAATTACAGCAATCAACTGCTTTTGAACAGTCGGTTAAGCAGTGTTGAGTTTGATGTTGTATAATTTCAGTATTAAGTAACTCTCAACTTCAGTAATAAGCTAGAAAAAAGTGGTTCCATACACATAAGTAGTGGATTTCACAGTTACGCATTTCAGACTTTTTGTTACGAGTTCAAGATAGTCAATTACTGCATGTCATTAAAAAGCAGACAGTTGTAAATATAGAAACTGAATTTTAATGAAATATCAGTTATACGTACTTCGTGTAAAACCAGGTGTCTGTAATAGTTTACAGACAGGTATCAAAGGCATTAGGTATAGCACTAGTCAGTTCAACTGACAAACGAATTCAGTTTACTACACGAGACGGCTTAAAGACATTATGGCACCTATCAGTTTAAAATTACTTTCCCAATTACAATGAAACTAAAGAAAAAATACCGGAATCGGTAATAATTGTTTTCAGTTGAGACCGACTGCACGCTAGTTCGTGCAGAGGTGACCTGTATCGGATCTACCTTAAGATGCAAACACTGAAAGAAACTGGAACTTATCGCGGTGCGTTCCAACGGGGCACTTAATCTCGGGTATTAAGGCATCCCATGCACCTTCTGTTGTCTGTCAGTGGACTGCCTTCTTATTAGCTGCTGTCGCAACAGGAGTATGTAGCGGGACCTGATCAATAACTGTCGCACATCCATAAGGAGATGTTTTTCCGTAGGTCCTGAGCAAGGGAGAGGTTTTCCTCTGCTGCTTGAGTTCAGTCTTCCCACCGACTCCTAGACCGTCCACTAGGTGAAGTCCACCCGGGGAACCCTTGTTCGGCTTTTTGACTGTCCTCCTGTCTTCCATTCTCAGAACATGATTTAGCCAGTTGAGTCTTTATATATAAATTTTGGAGGTAATGCTGAGACCCATCATACGTTGCTTACACTTCTCTATTTTTCTCCGCCACCATATCCCATTCTCACATGTTGGACCTGGAATCTTCTTAGGTAATTTTATTTAGAATCTATCGAGGAGCTCCACTGCCGCACTATTAAAAGTCCAGCTTTCACCACCATACGGCATGACTGGTCTGATTAAGGTCTAATGCAACATAAACTTCGTTGATTGGTTTATTAACTGCACTGAACTGCATTCAGATTTTAAAATATTGTTACGTAATGCGGAGAAAGTGTTACGTAATACGGGACGTGCTACAAGTTTCTCGAATATTCCAGCTGTAATGTGTGTGTGCGTACATAATGCTGCTACTTCGCGGTGAAAGACAATCACGCGTCAACTATCTGGTCTATAGCAGACCATACCGGTCAGCGCAGTGTGTTCAAGGACATCGTTTCTAGTGGATTCTCGAGAGCGCTTGTTTGTTTAACAAGTCATCCGAACTGACAGATTTTTCTAGAAATCAGCGGTGTATAAATACAGCCATTCAGCGACGATCAAGTTGTTATTGTCGGGCGATTACTCTTTATGCGTTCAAGTGGTTATTAGTGAAAAGTAGGCATTAATTATGGCGAAGTGTTTTACAATTGTGCAGTACTCTATTAGTGGACATTTTTATTGCGTGTGAACAATTTTTATTTGATTTGATGTAAGAGACTATTTTGCTAATTACAAACTGTTTAAATGTGATAATTAAAGCTGGTGATTAGTGACTTAATTGGTGTCTTGTATTTTGTTTTTCACTGTACCATACGACGATCACTAGACCGTCGTAACAATATAGAACAAATTCATGAAAAAACAAATCAAGCTTGATAGAAATTGTAGATTTATTTGCTCTCTTAGACCACGTTCATCTGAGCGTCAGGTTGTCTGTCTGTAACCGTAAATTCTACAAGTTTGTTCACGATGACTGTATACATGCATTTTCTAGTCAGCAAGTGGTGCATATAATTGTCCGTTTCGAATTATATGCTGAGAATTTTCTGACTAGTCAAGAGTGTGGAAAGTTTCATAGTTTACTGTTACTTTTGTAGAATTTAAATTAAAATAGAGCGAACATCAAAAGAAACAGAGTAAAAAAGTAAAAAAAAAATGTTAACAAAAATATTAGCTTAAAGGAAGACATTCTGTAGAACAATTGCACAAGTCTTTTTACAAAAAATTATGTATTTTTTAGCAATCAGAATATATATATATATATATATATATATATATATATATTCTATAAGCTTCTGATTATTTGTTACTTAAAAAATGTCCAACTAAAAGTCTTGATGAGGTGATCTATCTAGCGGTTTCCATCCATTGCCTTCACATATCCACCACATTCACCATAAGGAGATTCAAATGCCTCTCAGTCCAGCTCAACCATGTCGAAATACCGCAACAGACAGTAGTAAAATACTAAGCGTTCTCTTACATTCTAAACTGATTTGAAATTAACTATACACAACAGAGAAGAAAACAATTTGATTTAAGATTTAGGAAAACTAACTTCCAGATTGGTAAACTAACTTCACTCAACATTTGGTAAATAACTGACGTACGCAATAATTATTTGCAATCTTAAAAAACAATTACACACCCGTCAGAAAACGAAGTGAGAGCCTATTAATCTGCCTTTATCTTTATCGTCTATACTTCCCATTATAGGGTTGGCTATGTCACATCACCTCTAATCTAATTTTTTGATGGTTTGAACCTGCGTCTTTTCACAGGTAAACTATCAGTTTCTTGACTTGAATTCGGAAAAATAAGAAGATTTATTACATAATGTTACCTAAAAAATAACGTACATTAACATTAACTGTAAGTTGCTTAAAACATTCTCGGGACAATATCATTAAATTTATGTTTGAAGTGGAAAAAATCCGGGTTTTAAAAAATATCTTCAGAAAAACTCATTGTCACAAAATTTATTAAGAATACAAATGATTCTTTGTAGAACATGAATATAACCAATACAAGTGATTCCTAATTACTTGAGTTTTAATTTGAGCCTTTAAATTGATAACAATTATTCAAGATAGTATATGTTGAAGTCAGCGTTTTTCCACATTTTTTTAACTCTTTTACTTCACATTGGTTTATTAAAAAATTTTGAGTTGCAAAGAATTTTTAAACTGTAGTTATGAAATCATATGGGTTGAATCCTAAATTTTCTGTTTATTCTCAGACAAAAGACGAGTCTGGCCTTTAGTCTCCCCCCTCACCCACGAGCAGTTCCTGGTTACGCCACCGCTAGTAAGCTCCCCTGAGCGGTATAGTTCGTTCATTATTTTGAACAAAATTCACTTATTATAAGATAAAATAAAAAAATTAATTCTTCTTCTTCTTTTTCAACTTCCCAGTTAGGACTGTGTCCTGTTCTATAACAACGATCCTACATGCTGCCTACCTCTTCCTTGGCCGACCAATGCTCCTCTTGGCTATCTCTTACCTTTTTCACTAGCCTTGTGTCATTCTTTCTTGATATATGTTCATTCCATATCCTTCTACTTTCCGCAATCCAATAATTATTATCTATTACATTACACGTTTCTCTTATACTATTATTTGGCAACCTATCGTACCTTGTCTTTCCTAGTATCCTCCGTAATATAGTCATTTCTATAGTCTGTCGTTTTCTTTGTGTTGTTGCTGTATCTAGGTTGGTCTCTGATGCATAGGATATTACTGGACGTACTGTGCTTTTGTAAACCCTAGTTTTTGCTTTGTGTGTGAGGTATTTATTATTCCATATAAGGTTATTTATGCATCCAGCAATTCTTCTTGCTTTCATAAATTTATGTTCCGTTTCTTCATCTGCCCTATTGTTACTTGTAAGCCTTTTTCCTGAGTAGTCTATCTGCATTACCCGTTGTATTATTCTGTCATTTATCACAAGCGTACACCTTATTGGGTCACGTGAAATTGTAATTGATTTTGTTTTCTCTTCCGCTATCTTCATGTTATATTTCTGGCATGCTTTGTTAAAATTATACACAAATTTTTATAAGTCATTTTTATTTTTTGCTTTTAGAATAACGTCGTCTGCTTAACCCATCCTATATTCTCTCATATGCTTTACGTATTTAATAATTTCGTCCATAACTACATTGAAGAGTATGGGACTGAGGGAATCCCCCTGCCTGACCCCTTTCCTTACAGGTATATTACCTGATAATTCGCAAAAAAAAACTAAATTAACTTTCACTTTTTTAAGCTGTGAGTAACGTGTGAACAATAAAAAAAATTAAATAGCAATCATTGTATTTCTCGACATAATAAACTCATCTTAATTGTTGTACAATTTGTGTTAATTGCAGTAAGACGACTGTTATACGGCGTTATATTATTAAGTCAGTTGATATTTATTGGGTAAAAACATAGTAATTGTATATTATTTATACTAAATTACGATTTTTTTTGTTAAAATAATGTTTCACTTAAAACTGCATTTTGAGATTATATGCGGTTAAATTTGTTTCATTTAGTTTTTGCTTGCTTAATTCCACGGTCTTTTGGTTGCAAATGTTACCCTTTTATAGCTTCGACTAACGTAGCAAGACTACATTAATGGTTTCAAGACGTTTCAGTCCGATGACTCTCCGAAAAAATTTCCGCAACTCTTCTGACTTATGGAATGAAACAAACAGTAAACACTAGTAATATTTCTAAGCCGCAGAACTCATTCAGTATGTTGAACGAAGTACATTTATTATTGCACAAAATTAAATTAAAATTAAAATGCAAAGAACTTATAAACGTTTTCAAGGCTGTCCAAAATTTACAAGGGTATTGACACATGTTAATTTTGTCAAACTTTTGATCCTAGATTAATTTTATGATAATTAGTTCACATTTTGAATAAAATACTTAATAATTTGTAGCTATGTATTAAGTTTCAGAATTAAAAAAAAAGTTTTTCTTCTAATTTCGACCCTTGTGCCTCTAGAGTTAAAAACGTTTGAATGTAAAAGCTACATTCGAAGTTGGATTAAAATTCTCTTTTGTCTAATACCAGACATATTTTAAATTTTTTCAAAATTTTTACACAGTTTTCAAATTTCAGAAACTGAATACTATACTCACACTGGTATAAATTGTCTTAATTTGCTACCTCGTGTAGATTTTTGCGATTTTTCAAAATTTTAAGTTTTCTCATATTCTCTTGTCTATGACTTTTTGGAGGGAATCTCAAAACCAATAGGACTCTGTGAAGATAAGGGCATACCACATATAGGACAGGCATACCAAGTTTTACGAAAATTGATTGATCATTCAAAAGTTATCGTGAGACATACTCTAACACAGACAGGTAGATAAATGTAAAACGGTCGCGTTAAAACTGAGAATTCTCTTTGTTCGTTCAGGTATACAAACCCTTCATTTTAATAAAAATGTATGAATACCAAAACTCTTAATTTCCAAACTGCAATGTTAATTACAGCAATCAACTGCTTTTGAACAGTCGGTTAAGCAGTGTTGAGTTTGATGTTGTATAATTTCAGTATTAAGTAACTCTCAACTTCAGTAATAAGCTAGAAAAAAGTGGTTCCATACACATAAGTAGTGGATTTCACAGTTACGCATTTCAGACTTTTTGTTACGAGTTCAAGATAGTCAATTACTGCATGTCATTAAAAAGCAGACAGTTGTAAATATAGAAACTGAATTTTAATGAAATATCAGTTATACGTACTTCGTGTAAAACCAGGTGTCTGTAATAGTTTACAGACAGGTATCAAAGGCATTAGGTATAGCACTAGTCAGTTCAACTGACAAACGAATTCAGTTTACTACACGAGACGGCTTAAAGACATTATGGCACCTATCAGTTTAAAATTACTTTCCCAATTACAATGAAACTAAAGAAAAAATACCGGAATCGGTAATAATTGTTTTCAGTTGAGACCGACTGCACGCTAGTTCGTGCAGAGGTGACCTGTATCGGATCTACCTTAAGATGCAAACACTGAAAGAAACTGGAACTTATCGCGGTGCGTTCCAACGGGGCACTTAATCTCGGGTATTAAGGCATCCCATGCACCTTCTGTTGTCTGTCAGTGGACTGCCTTCTTATTAGCTGCTGTCGCAACAGGAGTATGTAGCGGGACCTGATCAATAACTGTCGCACATCCATAAGGAGATGTTTTTCCGTAGGTCCTGAGCAAGGGAGAGGTTTTCCTCTGCTGCTTGAGTTCAGTCTTCCCACCGACTCCTAGACCGTCCACTAGGTGAAGTCCACCCGGGGAACCCTTGTTCGGCTTTTTGACTGTCCTCCTGTCTTCCATTCTCAGAACATGATTTAGCCAGTTGAGTCTTTATATATAAATTTTGGAGGTAATGCTGAGACCCATCATACGTTGCTTACACTTCTCTATTTTTCTCCGCCACCATATCCCATTCTCACATGTTGGACCTGGAATCTTCTTAGGTAATTTTATTTAGAATCTATCGAGGAGCTCCACTGCCGCACTATTAAAAGTCCAGCTTTCACCACCATACGGCATGACTGGTCTGATTAAGGTCTAATGCAACATAAACTTCGTTGATTGGTTTATTAACTGCACTGAACTGCATTCAGATTTTAAAATATTGTTACGTAATGCGGAGAAAGTGTTACGTAATACGGGACGTGCTACAAGTTTCTCGAATATTCCAGCTGTAATGTGTGTGTGCGTACATAATGCTGCTACTTCGCGGTGAAAGACAATCACGCGTCAACTATCTGGTCTATAGCAGACCATACCGGTCAGCGCAGTGTGTTCAAGGACATCGTTTCTAGTGGATTCTCGAGAGCGCTTGTTTGTTTAACAAGTCATCCGAACTGACAGATTTTTCTAGAAATCAGCGGTGTATAAATACAGCCATTCAGCGACGATCAAGTTGTTATTGTCGGGCGATTACTCTTTATGCGTTCAAGTGGTTATTAGTGAAAAGTAGGCATTAATTATGGCGAAGTGTTTTACAATTGTGCAGTACTCTATTAGTGGACATTTTTATTGCGTGTGAACAATTTTTATTTGATTTGATGTAAGAGACTATTTTGCTAATTACAAACTGTTTAAATGTGATAATTAAAGCTGGTGATTAGTGACTTAATTGGTGTCTTGTATTTTGTTTTTCACTGTACCATACGACGATCACTAGACCGTCGTAACAATATAGAACAAATTCATGAAAAAACAAATCAAGCTTGATAGAAATTGTAGATTTATTTGCTCTCTTAGACCACGTTCATCTGAGCGTCAGGTTGTCTGTCTGTAACCGTAAATTCTACAAGTTTGTTCACGATGACTGTATACATGCATTTTCTAGTCAGCAAGTGGTGCATATAATTGTCCGTTTCGAATTATATGCTGAGAATTTTCTGACTAGTCAAGAGTGTGGAAAGTTTCATAGTTTACTGTTACTTTTGTAGAATTTAAATTAAAATAGAGCGAACATCAAAAGAAACAGAGTAAAAAAGTAAAAAAAAAATGTTAACAAAAATATTAGCTTAAAGGAAGACATTCTGTAGAACAATTGCACAAGTCTTTTTACAAAAAATTATGTATTTTTTAGCAATCAGAATATATATATATATATATATATATATATATTCTATAAGCTTCTGATTATTTGTTACTTAAAAAATGTCCAACTAAAAGTCTTGATGAGGTGATCTATCTAGCGGTTTCCATCCATTGCCTTCACATATCCACCACATTCACCATAAGGAGATTCAAATGCCTCTCAGTCCAGCTCAACCATGTCGAAATACCGCAACAGACAGTAGTAAAATACTAAGCGTTCTCTTACATTCTAAACTGATTTGAAATTAACTATACACAACAGAGAAGAAAACAATTTGATTTAAGATTTAGGAAAACTAACTTCCAGATTGGTAAACTAACTTCACTCAACATTTGGTAAATAACTGACGTACGCAATAATTATTTGCAATCTTAAAAAACAATTACACACCCGTCAGAAAACGAAGTGAGAGCCTATTAATCTGCCTTTATCTTTATCGTCTATACTTCCCATTATAGGGTTGGCTATGTCACATCACCTCTAATCTAATTTTTTGATGGTTTGAACCTGCGTCTTTTCACAGGTAAACTATCAGTTTCTTGACTTGAATTCGGAAAAATAAGAAGATTTATTACATAATGTTACCTAAAAAATAACGTACATTAACATTAACTGTAAGTTGCTTAAAACATTCTCGGGACAATATCATTAAATTTATGTTTGAAGTGGAAAAAATCCGGGTTTTAAAAAATATCTTCAGAAAAACTCATTGTCACAAAATTTATTAAGAATACAAATGATTCTTTGTAGAACATGAATATAACCAATACAAGTGATTCCTAATTACTTGAGTTTTAATTTGAGCCTTTAAATTGATAACAATTATTCAAGATAGTATATGTTGAAGTCAGCGTTTTTCCACATTTTTTTAACTCTTTTACTTCACATTGGTTTATTAAAAAATTTTGAGTTGCAAAGAATTTTTAAACTGTAGTTATGAAATCATATGGGTTGAATCCTAAATTTTCTGTTTATTCTCAGACAAAAGACGAGTCTGGCCTTTAGTCTCCCCCCTCACCCACGAGCAGTTCCTGGTTACGCCACCGCTAGTAAGCTCCCCTGAGCGGTATAGTTCGTTCATTATTTTGAACAAAATTCACTTATTATAAGATAAAATAAAAAAATTAATTCTTCTTCTTCTTTTTCAACTTCCCAGTTAGGACTGTGTCCTGTTCTATAACAACGATCCTACATGCTGCCTACCTCTTCCTTGGCCGACCAATGCTCCTCTTGGCTATCTCTTACCTTTTTCACTAGCCTTGTGTCATTCTTTCTTGATATATGTTCATTCCATATCCTTCTACTTTCCGCAATCCAATAATTATTATCTATTACATTACACGTTTCTCTTATACTATTATTTGGCAACCTATCGTACCTTGTCTTTCCTAGTATCCTCCGTAATATAGTCATTTCTATAGTCTGTCGTTTTCTTTGTGTTGTTGCTGTATCTAGGTTGGTCTCTGATGCATAGGATATTACTGGACGTACTGTGCTTTTGTAAACCCTAGTTTTTGCTTTGTGTGTGAGGTATTTATTATTCCATATAAGGTTATTTATGCATCCAGCAATTCTTCTTGCTTTCATAAATTTATGTTCCGTTTCTTCATCTGCCCTATTGTTACTTGTAAGCCTTTTTCCTGAGTAGTCTATCTGCATTACCCGTTGTATTATTCTGTCATTTATCACAAGCGTACACCTTATTGGGTCACGTGAAATTGTAATTGATTTTGTTTTCTCTTCCGCTATCTTCATGTTATATTTCTGGCATGCTTTGTTAAAATTATACACAAATTTTTATAAGTCATTTTTATTTTTTGCTTTTAGAATAACGTCGTCTGCTTAACCCATCCTATATTCTCTCATATGCTTTACGTATTTAATAATTTCGTCCATAACTACATTGAAGAGTATGGGACTGAGGGAATCCCCCTGCCTGACCCCTTTCCTTACAGGTATATTACCTGATAATTCGCAAAAAAAAACTAAATTAACTTTCACTTTTTTAAGCTGTGAGTAACGTGTGAACAATAAAAAAAATTAAATAGCAATCATTGTATTTCTCGACATAATAAACTCATCTTAATTGTTGTACAATTTGTGTTAATTGCAGTAAGACGACTGTTATACGGCGTTATATTATTAAGTCAGTTGATATTTATTGGGTAAAAACATAGTATTTGTATATTAACGAAGACCCAAGTACAGTGTCCTGTATGCAGGCATGACGATTATATAATGAGTGGTCCCATCCAGGCACCCTCCGTCGGAATTTTATGGTGTTGCCATCAGCGCTCGTTAAAACACACCAGTTCTAATATCCGAGATTATATTTTCAGAGCATTATCTTCCCCATCACTACTACGGTTTAATGGCGGTTTTTGTATAGCGTAAAACGTAGGAATAGAAAATTACGGGAACGCCGACTACTCTACTAATTTTTTAAAATAAAATAACAATTGTAAACAGAGAATTATTATTATTAATATTGTTACAATAACGATATAAATTTCAAGTACTGATTGTTTTTTAGTTAAGTTTATAACCACAATGCTTAAATGGCAAATAATAATTTAGTCCCGGCTCTTAAGGATATGTTTCCAAAGATAATCTATACGCTTATATCTAAGGCCAATATCTATAGGCTTGTGTATACTTTTCACAAGTATACATAGCTATTAACAGTGTATAAACGTACAGTAGTATGTAAAAGCGGTACATAAATTTTAAGGAGTGTTCACAGATATTAATTTTGTCAAATTATTAAAGTGTTCGTATTCTGAATAAAATTCTTCATAATCTGATGCCTCACAGAGAGTTTTACAGATTTTTCAAAATTTTTCCTTTTTTTTAGTCCATGCTGTCTTAATCAATTTTCTAAGTAAACTACACATTTGGGTTTCAGTTAAAATTCTCATTAGTAAGATACTCAGCGTGGATTTTACAATTTCTACAAACTTGTGATCTATTTCTATTTGGTGTTCCAAAATTTTTAAATTTCCAAAACTGAACGCTATATTCAGATTTTTGATGAGATTATCTTATTAAACCAACATTTATTAATGCTGAATACTTCTGGACGGAAACATTAAAAACTTGACCAGTATTTTTAGCTCAGTGTTTAATCTGTCAACGAACTTTCCCTTGGCACGTTTTTAATTTTCATTTAGTTGCCGCAAGGTGGATGAACGTTTTAAATAATAAGTTCATAAAAATCACATTTTATAAACCTCAATATAAAAGTTTTCCCTCTCTTCACTCACCCTGTGTAATTAGCTCAATTTATCACACTCTTTCCTTTCCTCTGTCGTACACCAGATACACCAAGTTATTCACGTGAGGTTTGAAGCGGAGAAAAGTGAGACCGAAAATGTGAGACTGAAACAAACTGAGTAACTACTGACCACTTTGCAAACATTAGTTTATCCTATGGTCGAGGTTTACGAACTTACTTCTCGTGAAACGTGCTTAGGTTAACAACAATATTTGGTACACGCCCTGTTGTTACTTTACTATCTCTAATTTCCAACCCTATCCCGTGCTTCTAATATACTTCTGCCAGTTGTAGTATATTTCGTGCTTTCGCTGCTGACTGGAACCAACATAAGACGAAAATCGTCTTCCATATCGACCAATCGGGTTCCTTGCCTGTCCGACTACTCTATCCTCGAGGCTTTAGGCTACCTTTTATCCTAACGACAGCGTTAATTTTGGTTCAAATTCTATCACGAACTCTGTGTTTCGTATTTTTTTAATTCTTCCCTCTTCATTATTGTTTCAAATATTTTATATTTTATATTAATAGATATTGTATCTCACGCTTGCCCGCTAGCAATTTAACCCCACCAGAGTGCCGTTCATGTCATTTATTACAGTTATGTCAGTCTATTACAGTTTGTGTTCTACGATACAGTTATCAACAAGTTGCCTCCACTGTACCTCAAGACCACTGGATGGATATTTTCTTCTTCGGAGGTACAACTCAGGGCAGGCTGTGTACTGTGTAGTGCTATTGGTAACTGAGCTCATCAAGTGTGTGTACGACCGAACCACTTTTTTATTGTATAGAATAAGATTAAAATTATTTTATTTTGATTTTAGCAAATACTAGCAATACCGCCTTCTGATTGTCTATTCAATTTACTATACAATACACTCCATCATCCGCTAGTTACTTCTTCGCTATCAAAGTACCCCAGAATATTACTAAAGTACCCAAAATTATTAATAGCTCCAAAAGTCGTTTACATGTTTCGTGTTTCCTCTACGTAACTCTCTTGCGTTCCCACCACTTGGTTTAATGACTTTGCCTCCAAATCAAACGTGACTCTCGTAATCAACATTAGCAATACGTCCAGCTGCTTTATTTAGTTCCTGTGACTCTAATAATAATGTAGCATATTTCCTTTTGCTATATTTCATAACAAAACATGGACACAGTTCATAACTGTCCACGAACTACGAAATATATGCTATAAGTTCGCAGACACTTTCTACAAACTATAATTAATTTAGCTAAATGTAATCCTCTAGCAAGTAAATACATAATAGGCTTCTAGAAAACTATTTAAGCATACCGGCCTCTTTACTCATATTGTCTGATTGTAAATCTGTAAACATACTTCCTGAGGGCAACATTGGTCGTATAAATTCATGTTTAACTTGACAATTTGTGGAACGTTTTAAATTTAAGCCTTGTGTCCGAGTAAAAATAAATATACATAAAGTATTGAGAAATAATCTTACGATTAAGAACTTTTAGTTCAAAAAAAGGTAAGTTTACATTACTTAGGTAGCACTAAGTAAATTTTCTTAAATTCTGCTTTCGATGTTTGGTGTTTAAAAATTTTTAGATTTCAAAAAGTGATTGTTATACTTTGATTTTGGTGAAAATTCCATTTAATATTTAAAGACAGCATTTTTCAATATGCTTTAAAACATCATTTAACAATGTTATACATTTGAGAAAGAATAGACTGAAAACTTTAAACAAAATTTTCAGCTTAGTTTTTAATCTGCCAACAAATAGCTAGTTTTTTTTAAATTTTAATTTATAAGTCGGGAGGTGGGTACATACATACATAACCAGCACTACAGTCCAGGATGGACCTTGGCTTCCTTAATGATCCGCCTCCAGATAGTCCGATCATGTGCCTTGGTCTTCCACAAGCCGAAACCCATCCTAGTCAGGTCTTCTTGTACGTCGTCTTGCCATCGTTTTCTCGACCTGCCTCGTCTTCTGCGCCAATCTATGTGCCCATTCATTATCCTTATGGGGAGACTTTGGTTGTTCATTCTTTCTACATGTTGTATCCAGCTGATTATTCTGGACTTTATAAATCGGACTATATCTTCATGTTTTAGAATGGAGTCTATTTCTTGATTAGGTCTGATCCTCCATTCTCCATTACAATTTACTGGTCCGAAGATTCTTCAATTAATTTTTCTTTCAAAAGTCCTCAGAGTCGTCTCATCAACGGCTCTTGACGTCCAGGTTAGTCGGAAGGTGGATGATTTTTTTTTTAAATAGTAAGTTAATAAAAACTGATTGAATCCTGCCTAAATTGAAATTAGGGTATGATTATATCTGACAGGTCTCTCACGAAAATTGTGAATTGGTGATTCAGTGTGCTTTATTGGACTGCGGTATTTTGTGTGAAGCATTAATTGTTAATTGTTTTGTGCGGTTATTTATTGTGAACGGTAAGTAGTATTATTTGTTGCAATAGTGTGTGTTGGACAATTGTAACTTTGCAAATTATTGTATTCGAATGTCTTCGTTTATTCAAACAATAATGTTATAGTTTATTATTTATTCCTTTGTTTAAAAACGACGATCCATAACAATATTTTCGTGTTGTTATTTATACAAAAATTAGTAAAATTATCAGTAATGTATACACTGTTAAAATATTTCTTTCTTTTTAAATTGTTTAAAATTTTTCAGTTTTTTACTTGTGTGTACGAGCCAACTTCACAGACAGAATCCATACAAGGTGAATGAAAAAAAGTATACTATGCAGACTAAAAACTTTTGCAATTGAATTTAGCAGACGCTTGAATAGAAGTGTTTTTTTTCTGAAATTATTAAAACTTTAATTAAATTCCTACTGGAGGAAACTTTAATTACGGACGTCGAAGTACTTTTTAAAAAGTAAACACTGCAAATTGAAAATAAAATGTAAGTGAAGGAAAGTGTGAGAGAGGAGAAAAGAAAGAAAGAAAGAGAGAGAGAGAGAGAGAGAGAGAGAGAGAGAGAGAGGGGGAGAGGGGAGAGAGAGAGAGAGAGAGAGAGAGAGGAGAGAGAGAGATGTAAAAAGATATAAATCATTGAAATGTAAGTCAGTACAAACATATAGGACTCGTTAAAAAGTTTTGATACGGTTTGGTTTTGTAAAATTATATAAGTTCAAGGTTTTATCAATACGTTTGTTCAATTTTTTAATTTTCCGCCTGAGAAATAAATGTTCAATTAAAAACTGTCTGTATATGGAATTTGTACATATGTTTGTGACAGTTGTCCAAACGTTTTGTCCATATTTATTGCGCAGATCAGATTTTACAGCTAATTGAATAAGCTCTGTTTTGGTGTATTACGTGATTTTGAGTTTTGTGTTCTTTCATTCTACAATGCAAGAATAATGAACTTGATTATATTTTGTCTAAAGAATTTAACTTCTTTGGGATTATGAATGCATAGCGAAAGTTTTCAGAAGGTTTGATATGCGTGAACAACCTGCTTATAAATGGTTGAGACGATTTAAAGACTCGTAAATGAGTTGCAGATCGTAATAATGAAATAGAGATTATGGTATTGTATTCCATAAATGTTTATCACTAGTCCTACTGACCAGTAAAGCTTTGTATTTGAACATTTTGTGCCTCTTACGTGACATTATTCGTTAAAACCAACGATTTATGGAGCGACTTGTACTGAAATTGCAACAGCACACACGTCATTGTTTGTTCAAGAATTATAGGCAAGAAGAACGTTTTGCAATAATACCACAGATGCCGTATTCGCCAGGTATGACCAAATTCAAAATCTTTTCCTCTTCCCAAGAATGAAAACAAAAATTAAAAAGGAACGTTTTGCTACCGCTGAAAGCATTTTTTAGTGGTGAAACGAAAATTCAAAATTGTTTTTACTTGAGTGCGTGATAAATTTCACTTCTAATATCTATCTGAAATTAAATGTTTCATTAGAGCCAAAAAACTTTATAGAACTGAAACTGAAAGTTTTGTGAAAATAAATAAAATACCGTTCTTGGAATATGCAGTTCCGAAACCGACCCACTTCTTGATTTCAATAAATGAAAAGCGAAATTCAAATGATTGGCTTACAGTAAAACTGTTCGTAGTAAATCTATTTGCCACACTTTTGTATTTATCAGTGCTTGCATATATGTTTAATTGAAAAACAAAATGTACGGCAATGTGGCAGACACTGAAGTCTTCTCAAAAGGGCACCAAAAGGGCAAGAAAGTCTCGCGGTTTTTTGCAAGGTCTGGTCATGGACGAATCTAGTTAATGCAAACGGATTCGTGATTCCTCATTAACTTACTTCAACATAACTGAAAATTGTAAATAATCAGAGAAATACAATCGTATGGTCCCAAAACGCACTTGAATAACAAGTTTAGCTTATAAGACTGACTGAATTCATTTGTGATCTTAAACACGAGATGTGTTTCAATTTTAATACGATTGTACGTTATTCAATAATTTATTTTTGAGTATATGACTTACTATTAACAATACGTTTAATTATATTCCGTAACTACGGATACAAACTGAAATGTTTTCACTTAAATTTCGAAATTAGCACGGATCGGTTCGCAGTCATCTTCGCTCTCTGGCTTTGGCGTTGGTGTTCCGTCTTCAAGTGAGTATCTGATCATCTTTCTCTTTTCTTTGGTCGTCTTGCAATACTTCCTTCTTTTTGCTTTTTTGTCTTCATTACTCATTCTTTCTAACTGCTCTTTCTATTTTTGCCTAAGATGTTTTATTTTTTGCATAATGTTATGTCTTGATTTCTATTTCTGTCATCTCATCTCTTGTGCATTATTTCAGGTCTCGTACAAATTTTATCTCGGAAGATTGTGTTTTGTTTCAGTATCGTGATCGTAAACCAGTCTCACTACTATATAATAGAAGAATGGTAGTTATTATAAAGTTTAATTGTATAAATAGTATCTGGTCGCACTATATTCTTAAGAGTTCTATTAATGTTTTCACGTACCATTTGTTTCTTATGTTTTACTGTTTATACCATTCTGTTTATTAGAATTATTATATGATCAAGTAGATACAGTATTTTACTTGACCCAACGCCTGGTTCTTAATAATTATTTTTTATCCGACTGTTCTCTGCTTTGAAAGCCATAATCCTCGTTTTGTTTGTGGACATTTTTACGTTGCATTCTTTATATATATTATACAGTATTTGATTACCTGATTAATTAAAATCACAGTAACCTATGAAGTAATCAACCGTACGACCAAAAGAGTAACACTTGTCCTGCACCATAAGCACAACTGTGTGTCATGGAAGACCTTCATAGGCGTATTGCAATGTAGAGTCTTCTCCTTCTTTCTTCCTCTTAATCTACATCATCTTCACGCAGTTTTACAGTCCTCGTGGATTATGATCTTTAGTTCTTCCACCAAGACCAATTGGTAGCCATCGTTTACTACTTTGACAACTTCGTCAGTTTATAAAGTCCCGCGTATGTTATCTCGCGAGAGAGTTCTAGGTTTCCCTTTACCTCTACTAATATAAATTGTCCTTAATTCAACCTTTTTCATACTCTATGATTGTTCTTTCTTTCCATTCCAGTTGTTCTCCAATTCAGTCTTTTTTTTGTCTACTAAGTTTCTGTCCTTATATAGTTGTTGGAGTCAGGACCATCGCTGGTATAATTGCTGAACACGGCTTGAAGAGTCGTCGAATCGACGTGCACAGAGGGACAGGCAACCCACGCTACACGGAAGGCAAACCGACTGACTGCACGGAAGAAGAGCCGGCCGACGCTGCGAAGAATGTTAACCTACTGACAGCAAGGGAAGAGGGCCGACCGACGCTCCGAGGAAGGGGAGTCGACACGCCGCGCGGAGGGGAAACCGGCTGACTGGACGGAAGAAGAGAGAAGAACTGGTCGACGTTGTGAAGAAGGGTAGTGACTGCACGGAAGAAGAGCCGGCCGACGCTGCGAAGAAGGTTAACCCACTGACTGCAAGGGAAGAGGACCGACCGACGCTACGAGGAAGGGTAACCGACTGGCTGCACGGAAGAAGAACCGGTCGACGCTGCGAAGAACGGTAGTGGCTGCACGAGAAGGGGAGCCGGCCGACGCTTCGCTGTAGGTTAGTATTTATGCATTGTATTTATATATTGTATTACGTATTGTATTTATGATTTGTATTTACAAGTTTTTACGTATGACGTACTGCATATGTACGGTATATATATACACATAAAAAAATAAAGCAGACAAATATATATATGCTTAAATTCGAAAAAATGAGATATATACCTATGTATGCAGGTACACGTACGTCTGTTTTTGGGAGTCAAAGGCTGGTAATGGGTACCGAACTGAGAGTTCGGTTAATGCCCACTGATACTGACGAATAAGTCAGAGCTCGAGCTGGCCGCCGGCTCGAGTCAGCTCTGCCAGCAAATCCTACTTCCAACGTCCAAGTTCGTGACTCCCGGGCAATGCTCTCTGTACGCACAGAGAGTAGCTGATGGAAGAGGGTGCAACTAGATTCTACTGCCTACAATACTTGGTTACGAGATTATGTGTTGTTTGTATAATAAAAGAGTTTATTGATTGTAAAATTTCGAACTTCATTTTAATTCTATCGTATTTTTTGTTACAATTTCTGTTATTTTAAAGGACGTTCTTTTTGGTGGCAATACTACTTGACTTTCTGACATAAAATTGTCACATCAAGGATCGTGGCTGGCTAATTTAAATCAGTGGGCAGACTTCTGTTTACAAATTGTAGGCCTAAAAATTATTTAAGGAATTATAATTCCAAAAATTATGCAAGTTATATTTTGTGAACCCGGCATGTAAAAATCTAATGCAGGAGGTAGAAGTTGTATGTACCTAAAAATATTATCTTTATGTATAATATCAAATACATATCCATTGTAAAACTACATTCAGTTAGCAACGTTTATGCAAAAGCATGGTGAATTATTTGGTTAGAACTTGTTACAGAATTCGTTCGTACGGTTACTATGGTAACGTAATTTTTTTTCGATGCTTTTTTTTTAATGAAGCGAACGAAAAAAATTATCGTGTTTAACAGGTAACAAAAAAACAACAACATACATTTGGTTTACGTTTTGTACTTTAAGTCTTAATGCGCATTTAAGTATAGCGTTATCGATGTTTTTCCAGTCTACGGAAAGAAAACGCGAGGATTAAACAATTGAAAGATTCTCAACATACTGTTAGTTTACATGTCTTTTTCAGTTTCACTCTATTTTTGTGATGGCGACTCACATTTATCAAGATATTTTGGTAACAGTTCCGAGTGATAATCTGGTGATCTCTGGCAGCAATAAAACTTGTAAAAACCATATTTTTTGGGTTTATACGTAAACTACAGGTGAAAACTAGGTGAAAAATTTGCACAAAAAACAATTATGGAATCCAAATAATGTAAAACGCAGTTTTTTCATTTTCTAAGTGAAATCCACGGCTATCGTTCTTCTCTATAGAATAATAGATTTTACAATTAATAAATACTTTTAAGTAATTAAAGCTTTTACAAAGTCATTATAAGGTCCATTTGGTTTAAGTTGGTACACAGTGTTGCCAGGTCTAAATAATTTTTTTTTTGAAGATTGAGCGTCCAAATTTTGGAAGCTATTTTGATAAATCAACTGCAATAGCTTAGTCGAATAAATAAGTTAATATACGGTATAATTACTACAGAAATTTGTTTTCCCTCACCAGCGTTTTCTTAAAATCATAATATTTATTACAAGCGACTACAAACTAATAAGGTATAAATTAACTTCATCTTGTAGCTGATAAATAAGTTATAAAGAGAAATATAAACGTACTGAGACATGTGGAAAGAGGGAAAAACAAACAAGGTAGACGATTATTAAAAATACTGGTTCCTCTACACGGGTTCAAAGATACTTTATAGTCAATAGATAAAATGTATTTTATCAAAGAAAGTATGAACGTTTAGGGTACTAACAATTTTGTATTAAATTGGTTATTACTGACAGTAAATTTATAAAAAAAACTTTAAACGTTAATTCTCTTTTGAACACGTCGTAGTACGATAATTTAATTTAACGCCGCGAGTAGGTGTTCTCTGTAAATACGTACTTTTACAGAGAGTTATGGATTTACATTTTGTTGTTTAATTAATATTACGACTGTCGCTTGAGGATTGATAGTCACTTGAAGCAAAGGCAAAGTATGCAGATGTAAAATTTTAGCAATGTAGGTATTGTACAAACATTACACTGTGCAAATATAAAATTTATGGCCGAAAGTTATTCAAGGACTCATATTTGTAATATAGGCGGCTTAGAACAACAGTGGATGTTAGAAATAAATGGTCCAAATTTCAATAAATTGTTAAAATATTTCTCTTTAATTGTATAAATTACAATTTTAATGCGATGTGTAATATAGAAAATTCTCGTGTTTCATTCTCGGGGAGTGGGTAAAATTATAGCGCGTATATAAGCAACGAGCATTTCCCTCGTCGTTAATGCATGCGTTGGTAACGTAAAATAATTAGAGCAACAAACCACACTAGACAGCTCTACATTAACTCAACTGAAACATTTCCTTTGGTCGATCGTTAGTGGTAATCGTCGAATCAGATTTAAGTGCTGTGGAATTCTCTGATAGCTATCCACTTCTTATCTGATCAACAATTGCCAGCCAGAATGAGAGTCGTATCAAATGGATTTGCCCATCAGTACATTTCACGAGAAATTATTCAGAGGAGGCTTTATGAAAAGGCTGTCAACAGTTGAATGGTTTTATATCTTACATTTATTGGTTTCATAAAGCGTATGTTAGCGACTGGCGAGTCGTGCACCAGGCAGCTGTTAGTGCTGCTTATATTACAGCAGTACGTAACTATTACGGGGGGGGGGCAGGGTTGTTAAAGTTGAGAATAAGGTGTCCCAAGACTTTGCAGTCACAAAAGGTGTAAGGAAAAGGTGTTCTATACCACCTACTTCATTCATAATTTATATTGATGCAGGTGGAATAGACAGTACCGTGAAATGGAGACTTTAATAAGTGACGACTATGACCACACTTCTGTTCCTGGATGATCAGATTTTGGTAGCACTGGCAGTACAGGACCCCAATACATGATCCGAAAACACCATGAAGCATACATATATTGGAGCCTCGACATAAAATAGAATAGCTGGTTATTGGAGGCGAATGAGTCAAGACACAGTAGACTGGCACATTATCAAGAAATAATGTTTATCTTAGGTATCTTAGGATACCATTACCAATAGGTCGCGTACGCGATGAAGGTATCAGCAAAATAAAACAAGTATCTGAATCCCGTACTTTAGACAGGAAATTTACCCACTAAGCTATGTGACGATTTAAAAAAAAAAATTTTAATCGCACAAATAAAAAATTGCTTTCAATATAAGTAAGAGTATTATCCACCCCTTACCTATGCCTAGATTCATGCAACAACGTGCAAATTGTCCCGTACCAACACGTTAAGAACGGTGTTATTTAGCTAATAATAATAATTACTTTAATTAAATAAAATATGTACACAATAAATAAAGAAATTCATAATTCGTAACCAAAAGGTAAAATAATGTATTATGACTTAATTAGTAAATAATTAATATAACTTAAAAGAACGAACTATTTTCTTAGTGCGTAAAACCGCGCCAGCTACTGAACCCTTGCCGCTAAACATTGCAAGCATTCGCCCGATAGACACCGAGATGTAAGGATGTAGCTGCTGTGTTGCGAACATACACGTAGGTGTATACCGTTAAATAATATTTAATCACGTTTATAATGAGTTCGAATTGACCTATGTAGTATAATAATAATAATAATAAAAACAAAATTATAATGTAGTGCGTGAGGAAACATGTATAGAATAAAAAAGGAAACTTAGCCGACACATCTCTTAGCAAGCTGTAAATGGTGAGAAATGTTAATTACCAGATTTTAGTGCTGATAAAATAAAAACTGTAACTAAAAGTAAAATGTAAACTACCGACTCCGAGAGAAGATAACACAAACAGCAGCCGGATGAACTTCTAGAACCCAAAATCTAATCGTCTAGGAAGAGACTATCAGAAACAATCAACATCATGGAACTTCAAGAGCAACCGTGGATCACACCCTAGCAGAGAACTGAAGATGACCATCATGGACCCCACAACATACGCATTGTTATATTCAGGTGATATCAAAACATAATATTTGTAACACAAAATCATTGTAAAACAACTAGACCAGTAACAAAAGAACAGTAAAGAACTTTTGATAATTTAAAGTTTGATATATATATATTTTTGTAATCACTGTAATGAAGTAGTAATGACATTAAGATGTTTAGATTTAAATTAATATTAAAATTTACAACCAAAATTATTCTCCTAATAATTTGGTTGAAGTTGTAATAAAAATATAACTACGTTGAGTCCCGGATCCGAGGTACTAAAAAACAATATCTAGCTGAATGCTTTTGATATAAAAAGAATAAGAAGTAAATTTTCAAAATAATTAATGCAGAAATTTTAGAATCTGAGTTTTAAAAGTAAAGTAAAGTATGAGAGATATATATGTTAATAAAGAGATGTTTTTGCTAACACCCAACGAGTGAATAAATTTATACAATCCTTGCTTAATTCCTGAATAATAAAGTGTTATAATTTGTTAGTGATTAAGGTTTACTAACAACGGCAACTAGTTCAATTGACAGGTAACAAATTGAACTGGTTCCCGACATTTGTGATATCTTAACAAGGGAGACGTCACAGCTAAAAGAAGATTTATTATGTTATCTTAGTAAGTTTAGCCACCTATGGTTCTGAAACTCGAGAGCTAAATCTTCGAGAGCTCCAAACAGTAGCAATGGAGAAGATTTTCTGGGGTGTCCAGGCTCCAACGGTTTAGAAATGATGGCATATCGAAGTAGCTTTATGTTGAGAAAAAATTCCTCGTATGGTATGGTCACGTGCCTGATGATATTTGATCCAAAAAGTTGTTAGACTGTGTCCCGCCTAGAAAAAATAAAACTTTTCTACAATTGAACATTTTTGGTATTAGAAAAGTGTTAAGTGAACGTGTTTAGGATTGAAATTAAAAATCACAAATTGTGTACTAATTGTTGTGTTTATTACCACACACTAATGGTATAAAATTTTCAGTGAAAGGTTTGTGAGGATCGGTCAAAAATATAAACACAAATTTTAACTTATTTGTGTCGACGTTTCGACAATGTTTATTGTCATCATCAGGACCTGTGTATGAATACAAAAGAAATGTCAGACACAACAGAACAATTATTTGTGTGAACGTGTTTGTGTATGTGAGTGTGCGTGCGCATGCGTGCGTATGTATTTATCATTGTATATGTGGAGTTAAGATAGTTTGTTTACATCTTCAAATGTTTTCTTTAAAAAGCGAGAAAATTATAATATCACAGAACTTAATTTATACACTATTACAATTTAAATTACTATATTTAATGATATTTTTAATTAATTGTAAAAGCAATAATTAACAATTAGATATTAGATTGGTACAGAAAACGTTTATAAATCTACCAGTCACATATTGCTTAGTAAAATATATTATAACTAAAAACAGATTAAGGGATGTTCAACTACGTAATTATTAAAAGTTATTTTTAACATGTTTCACTCGCGGCTGGTATTAAAAACGATCATTAATTTAGAAAAATATAAATTCCATAATAACTGTAGAACTTCACGATCTTACATCAGATAGTTTACATACTGTTACAAACACAATGTTTATGGTAAATCTATCTAACAAGTAAAATTGGATAATACTTGTAATCATATTGTTGTAAATTATAGTCCTGAGTACTATAGAATATTGTAAATTTATGTATATGCCAACACTCACACACTTTCTCTCACCCATTCTCTCTCACCCATCTCCCTCTACCTCTCATTCTCACACCCTTTCACTCTCACTTGAAATCGCTCTCTCACACTCTCTCCCTCCCACTCACTCTCTCTCCCAAAATAAATTCACTCTCAATATTTGTCTAAATTAATGATAGTTTTTAATACCAATAGCGAGTGAAACATGTTAAAAATAACTTTTAATAATTACTTAATATGCGACATTTAAAATGTAAAGCAGAAATGCGGGAGGGTGTTTGTTTTACATAGGCCAGTCATAGGCAACCTTTGAATTTATGGGGGCGTATATATAACTGAAGACCAGTTCGATGGGCGCACACTTCGCCACCCCGTCAACGGAAAATAGGAAGGTCCGGAGCTGGACGTTGAACATCAATGATCAATAGCTGGACGTTACAAACATTAACTATCGTGGAAAATTACCAAAATTAGCGAAAGTGAAACACCGAATCAAAAAAAGCTATGCAGTATTTTTCATAAGTATAAATTTGTGAAAATGTTTCACATTAGCAGTAGGTCATCAACAATCTGTCATCATGCACACGCACGTTAAAACTAACAAAACTTTAAGTAAAAAAAAAAAAATGGTTAAACGGGAACATATTTTAATAAAAATAAATTAAAGAACTTACCACAATAACACTATTTATTTTTCTACAGTGCACATAAATGTAAAACTTTTAAAAATCACATTTGAAACATAAATGAAGGTTTCGGTTACTTTTCTTAAAAAAACTAACTTACAGTAATTATTGTATTAGAGAAATTTTAAATTTTAAACGGTTTGTACTATTTTATAATAAATTACTTCGAAGCAGGTACAATACGGGTGCTTTCCTTTGTTCAAAATAAAATAAAATTACAAATTGGTTCGCGGGCTCGTCTAAGCTTATCGACGGGCGCAGGGTTGCCGACTGCTGACCTAGGCTATAAGGAAGAGAGGTAGAAACGTTCAGGAAGCATAAACGTTAAACAAATAGACATTTCATCCGTTAAATGTACGCAGTTTACGTAAAGACGTGAGCTATAGAACAGGTATTGCTTACACTTCATTTGAATTTTATAAGCAATAATACAGGGAGATACAACGAAACATGGAAGCACGTTCTATGTCAAGTAAAGTGGTGAAAGGATTAGAGTAGCTGTGTGGAATGTATGGTAATTCTACGGAGAACGGCAATGTAGTACATATAGCAAATGGAGCGCAATGAATGGTACTGTCAAGTCGGAGAGGAAACGTTGTTCTACTTGTCATTAGTTTTCCAAGTGAGTTATACACTGTATTGTTGCAGAACTATAAGTCAAATTCCGTGCTCTCAGAGTATCAAATCGACCAGCAGTCGGATAACGTTTTCCCGTTATTTCAATCCGTATCGATAGCGCAATTGGTATTCCAGTATTCTTTACTGCAAAGTCCGTCTACATCTAAAAATGAATACATCAGCTACAGCACAAACAGTACTCAATCTGATACAGTCCGAATGCAATAGCTGTACAGTAACTGATATTGTAAGATGGAAACTTGTACAGACGGAGGACGCAATATACTGTAAAAACGTCAGTGTTTTACAGATACATTTTACAATTCCGATTTCATCTAGAAATTATTTAAATACGACTCCATCTTTAAGCACTGAGTAACAATAAAAATGTACTTTATGTTTCTTAAGAGAATCGAATGAGAACAGTATAAAAGTAGACATTACAGTCCGACGTAAATTAAAACATTGCTAATAGGTTCAACTGATAAAGATCAGGTGTTACTGATAGCAATAGACAGATATTTTTATACAATACTGTTACGACAACTGGTCGTCGTATGGTACAGTGGAAACAAAATACAAGACACTAATTAAGTCACTAATCACCATCTTTAATTGTCACAATTAAACAGTTTGTAATTAACAAGATAGTCTCTTACAACAAATCAAATAAAAATTGTTCGCACGCAATAAAAATGTCCACTAATAGAGTACCGCACAATTATAAACACATAACACTTTGCCACAATAATTACTTTTCACTAATAACCACTTGAACGCACAGAGTAATCGCCCGACACTAACTCGCAACTGAAACTGAACTGAGCGTCGCTGAGTACTTGTATTTATATCCCGCCGAAAATTCAGAAGCATGCATATACTACGCATTAGCAATAAAGGAAAACATTAGAGCGTAATTCATTGCGGCCTTGACACAGTGCGCGAGGCCGCGCGAATTCTGAACAATCTAGCTAATGCGTTGAGAATCACGTACACATTACAGCCGGATCCCACTGGAACATTCGATAAACTTGTAGACGTTCCGTATTACGTAACACTTTTTTCGCATTACGTAACAATACTTAATGAATCAGACATTCACGGTTCTCGTTTCTGGTGCACCGTTTCGGCGTTCAGGTGGTGTAAGACTCTCAAGTAGATATCGTCAGTCTAGTAGACCTCTGACCGTGTGCTAGAATGTTCCGACAGAAACGTTCTTTGCTAGGCTAATGAACAAGTCACCGGACACAGTGAAACACAAGGCATATATAATACATAAATAGATCAACTGTTTGTGTTTGTATGTGTATGTGAATACTTACAATGGCAGTTCTATTTATTAATTAAATGATAAGAATGATATTAGCCAGGAGATAAGAAACAATATTCAGAAGGGTGGGAGGGCACTTCATTCGCTCAAATCGTGCGTAGGGTTCAAGTCAGTTCAAGGAAACTCTAAACATACTGTTTTTTATATGACAAAACGTAGGGTGAAAGGTAACGACCTTCACGGGAATATTACCTCCGTGAGGACAAGGACGCAGGGGAACCCAACTGGATCGATGTAAATACATCGCGAGAAACTAGCCGCTGATACTGTATTGTTTTTCGGTAGCGCAAGAAATAAGCTAAAAGTACAAAGCGAACTTTGAGTGACCTCTGGATATTGCGAGAGAGATGTCGGCTGAGGGGCGTCTTGACTACCAGGTGAACGTCTGAAGAACCATTGTTTCTGCGTAGAACCAAGTAATGATGGAAGACGACCAAGAAGTTGGCAGAAGCCTTGAACAGACCAAGCCCCTGTCTGGGCGACTGGGTGACGTAGTTCAAAAACTGCGGGTCAGCCATGGTGTATTGCACTGTCTATGCGGTTTTACAACACTGTGTTTCACTAGGTTTCGCTTACGTATTGTTATACTTTTCGGATGGCCGCGGGTTTTACACAACGTTGTCAGGTACCGCACATGTCCATTTTGTGTGGAGAATGACTGTAAAATAACGCAAAAGGCCAAATCAAGAAGCAAGGACTTACAGCAAAAAGCCCGGAACTTGACTGAAGGGATTAGAGTACAGAAAATGTAACAACGAGGGGGTATGATGTCAGACCATACCAGCATCTCTAACAAGTCAGAATCCTGCGATAATGAAGTGACGTCGGTAATGATATTGTAAGTTATAAAATTAAAAAAGATATTATCGATTGAAAAAGTATAAGTTATTTACACGATTCAGGACTAAGACGTATACGACATATCGTTACGTACTGCTGCGAAACTTGACCGCTTACAGATAGAACTGGACAGATGTTTGCTGGGCATGTTTGATTGCCGACTACTGAGGAAAGTTTTTGGCCCAGTCAGGGGTAGCGATGAACGGCGCATCTGGTTCTGTTACGAACTGCAACAACTATGCGAAGAATCTAGTATTGTAGATAACGTCAGGATACAACACTTAAAACGGGCAGGTCATATAGAGAGAATCTGCTTGTAGGACAAAGTTTGTTGAATCGTTGAAACTAGTCTGGGGGTGAGGAATTGGCGAGTGGCCGCTGGAGATTGAGACTGTTGCAGCAGACGGTTGGAGCAGGTCAGCGTCCAGTATCGACTATATCAACGCGAGGAAGAAGAAGACATTTAAAAGTAGCTTTTAATTTGAAAATACTAAGCAGAAGTAAAATAAAATTATAAACAAAGGGAGAACCTCCGTAGGAAGTGAGAAGCACATTGTGAACAGCTGTGTCGCTCGTTATAACGTTAACACATAGTCTACAGTAACAAGACCATTAGTGCAGCGAGGCGATCGTTACTGTCTGTACAGCTTAAACTTTATCTTCTGTAATGAATGGAACCGACCAAGGAAAACCTACAGCGAGTGCACGTGTGGGCGGCAATACATGTTATGTAGCTATTCAGCAGTATCACTAACACGTGTTCCAGCAAAATTACAAGAACAGCTGACTTGTAGGATTCTGTTCAGTCATCTGTTTACTAGCAAACATTCAGCATATCTGTCAGCACGGTTAATTTACGTTTAGGCTAGAATTAAACGCATAGTTCTACGTTGACGGAGTTTTGTCTTTTAATTTTCATAATATCAGATATTATCACAAACCCGAATACAATGCTACAAAAGAATGCAACAGTACAATCTACAACAAGAAGTAGAAAAAGGGATGTGGAACTGCCCCCCCCCCACACACACACAAGGAATGTGCTAGAAAAATATGTAACTGTACCGACGGGGGTGGCAGGGCTCGGAGGTTGGGAAGGGACATTTGACTTATAGCTTGTTTGCGGGTGTGTGTGGGCAGTAGGGCGGGTGGGGGTGTGAAGAGTTTGTTTTATTTCTGTTGTTATTTCCGATCTGACGATCAACTGAGAAGCTTGAAAGCGCTAATCGGAATAATTTGTCTATAGTGGTGTGCAACAGTGATAATTCTGTTTTATCTGTTTTCGTTTAACACTAATACAGTTTTGTGTCTAATCTGTGTTGACCGTTATTTGGCAGATAAATAAATTCGAGTGGAGATTTCACTGCTATTAGCCTGGATGTAAAAGTTGTGCGGCTGTCGGGACATACAGTACCACGCGTTCAAATTCATGTCCCTACACGGCTGCTGGGTTACAAAAAAAAAATTGTTTAATCGAATTACAGGCAAAATCGTCAGACAGCACACACAATTAGACAGCAACATCACGATAAAAAACAATTCAGATCTTGTAACAAAAATGAAAAACAGCACATCCCCACAATGCCACACTTGCTTCTTTTGACATTAAAAACATACACACAAACACTGAAACAATCAGTATTCTACATGACAAGCTCAAACACAACGACACGGCAGAAGAACTAATCACAGAAATAACCGAGACTCTCACCATAATCACAAAACAAAACTACTTCACACATAACAGTAAATTTTACACACAGAATGACGGGCTACCTATGGGTTCGCCCATATCCAGCATACTAGGCGAAATCTTTCTACACTTGGAACACACAAGAATCCTCACAAACATTGACAGACGCTCATATAAAATATTATATGCACTGACAATATCACACTCCTGTACAAGGGAAATACAAGACAATGTGAACAGCTACTAACCCATATCAACAAAATACACAAAAACATAACCTTCACTGCTGAATACGAAAACAACAATAGCATAAACTTCCTAGACTTCACCACACAGACAGAACTAGAATACAGACAAAAATCAGTATATACAGAAACTCACTACAACTAACACACTGATACATAACTCCTCCAATCACCCAATACAGCACAAACTACTTGCCTTCAGTACCATGTTACACAGACTAAACCACAGAACACACATTGTTAAAAAGCACACACAAACAACAAAACAAATTTCGTTTACCTGGTGTTTACAAATTAAACTGCTCAGCATGTAACAAATTCTACATAGGCCAGACAGGACGCAGCTTAAAACAGAGATACGTTGAACACATAAAAGCATTACACTCCACCACCGAATCCACCTTTGCAAACCATCTCATTGAGGCCGACCACACATACACAAACATAAAAAGCAACATGGAAATCCTACACGTACACACAAAAGGCCGAAAACTAAACACTCTTGAACAACTAGAAATATACAAACACACAAAACGCATAGAAACAACATTCTAAACGAACAAACACAATTTAAATCACACATACTATTTGAACATATTACACAACACACACACAACAACGATCTTTTGAACGGCGGCGCCGTCACCAAAAGTAGGACGGACAGCGCTCCTAGCGGGAGACTCTGACAAAACTCTAACAGAGCGAAAGCTAGTTTTTAAGCCATAAGGTAAACAATTTTTCATTTTTATCAATAATAATTTGTGATCCCAGTCGGCAGTGTTCTATATAGTTGATTAATATCAACGGACACGTCATGGACAACAAAATCCATGAATTTTTGTGTTCACTGATCAGACAATCATATCTGAACTGTATTTTTCAGACCCAGTCTGTGCATTCAGCCTATCAGAACAGCCCAAGGTTTATACTAATGAGCGATAGCACCCGTCAATACAGAGAAATCAGAGGAAAGGGTTTCATGTTTTAAAACGTGGCCAGAGTGGATTGGAAGCACGGTCCTCGTATTGTAATACAATATTGGATTACGTGGAAAGTTATATATCATTTGGCGTCTAGCAACGTGACCCTAATAATCAGGAAGACATTTATAAAGAGTTTTATTTGAAGAATATGCACACATGGCTGAAACCTGGATTTTGAGGAAAGTGGAGAGGAGCTACATTGAATTTTTTGAGATGTAGTGGTGGAGGAGGGCCTTAAGAATACCACGGACAGAAGGAGTGCCTAAAGATGAGGTTCTGAGGAGAGTGGATATTGATTGGATCCATTGTGGAAAAGATAAGTAATATGGTCGGTCAACTGTTACGACATTGAAATCGCCAATCTGATCGAGGGGAAGGCCCATGCAGGAGTACATGGTTAGGGTTAAAAAACAAAGAGGATATGTGGTAATCAAAAGGCTATCTATGGAAAGGACGAAATTGCAAGCCCACCAATCTCTGGGTTGAGGAGAAGAAGGATAAGCTTGGGGAAAATGATTTTGAAACGTGACAATCCTCAGAACCTTCAGAAGCTTGAAGATGTCTTGATATAATGCTGCATGAGGTGCCAGAGGAAATTGTAAGAATAACTGTAAGTAACATGCCAGAAAGATGCCGAGCAGTTCTTACAACAAGAGGAAGCTCACGTGTTTCTAAAAAGTGACAGATTATAATTAATTTTTAGTGTATAACTTTACGTTCTGCCAGTAACCAATTTAGGAGTAGTCATTTACTTGTAAATATAAAAACAACCTTATTTGTCTTAACAAACAGTAGACTATTCAAAATTATAACCTCTATTAAACAGTACTTATTCTAACAAAAAATCTTGCTCAGGTATATTAAATAATGAATAGTTGGTTGTTGAGTAAAAATTAGCCTATTACTTTCAGCGTCTGCTTCAATTGTTGAGCAACATATACAGAACAAAGTAGACTATAAGTAAACAAACTGTAAAACATTTATTTTGTAAAACAAAGTTATTACCTATATCGTATTATGTTCAGCCTATACGTGTTCAAGGAATTAAATTTAATAAAACGGCTGACTCAGTTGTCCAGTGATTCAATTCAGTTGCGCATGATTGCAGTATCAGTAAAACGTGTAGGTCCTTTATCTGACAATAAATAGTACACAATTTACTTATCTTAACTTGCTCTCTGCTGACGGCTTATTCTGTGTTTGCAAAACTCTTGGGTTTGTCTATGTAAGTTTAATTAACTGGCTAGAGTGCTCTGTATGCAGTACATAACACGATGTCAATCTCAGTTTACAACTATTTGCGCAGGCTTTTAGCCAGAGACAAGATTTGATTATTCATTTATTTGGTTTGTTTTGCTTAGAACTTCACAAGTAATAAGTAGGAAAAACTACATAAAACCAAATTGTAATTTAATAAAGTAAGTGAAGTAAAGTAAACACAGGAGTAAGCAAAGTAGTGAGGTAAGTGGAGTTTAGTAAAGTAAGTTTATTTGTTTATTAATAAATATTGGAAACAAGTTTAGATGTCAAACAATATAAATATTTTGCATGACTGTGGAAGCACAATCAGTGACAGAAGTTAAACAGATCCAGTTATTTTCAAATAAAACGAAGGTAGTTCGACCTTGCAGCTCAGATAGATGTGATGGCTTCTTGGGCGTAAGTATAAACCATCATTAAATTACAGATTATTACTATACAAAACTATGTTAAAATCTGTGTGGTTCTTCGGAGTCCAGCTGTGCGGATGCGCCAAACCTACAAGATTAAAAGTCATCCAAAGATTTTACTTAGAATTGCTAACACCATGTCAGCCATCAGAAGCTTCACATAGACCTGAAAGTATTGCTTATGAGACTAAAATCTAGAGGATTACTACACATTACAGCTATCAAGGAGCAGATCGCGAAAACAGAATGAGTTAATAGAATAGGTGTACAGCAAAGGTTCCGACAAAAGAAGTCTCCGAACAACTGATGCTACACCCTTGAAACACTGTTATATAAGGAGAAACATGACTTTAATTAGCCAATTGTCAATAATATAAAAAGATGCCATTGCTAAAATTATTGATTGTTGATTAATTATTGATGTCAACAAACTAAAGTACTGATGAAATATATCAAAGTATAGAAATTATAACAGAAACAATGAGAAAAAGAAGAGTATTAGTTTTTTGACATTTATATAGAATGGACGACAATAGGTTAACAAAGCAGATCTTCAAATATCTGTGGGGGAAGAAGTCAACATCAAGTTGGATTAAAGAAGTCCAAAACGATTAAAAAAAAATAATATACAAGCAGAAGAAGCAATTGAAAGAGAAGTTTTTCTGGCAAAAGTGTTAAAAATGGAAGGAGTCCCAGGGTAGGAGAGAGAAAAACGCAGGTTCAAAGTGGACTGAACACAGGAAGAAGAGACACAGTGAAAAGATGAAAGAATACTGGAGAAAAAGAAAAGGATACAGAAACAAAAAAAGGATGCCATTATTGTCAGCAAAATCAATCGGCAAATTTTAAATAACATATTTTTACTTCTTCGATACATGTTAACCGTCGTTCTCTAATTTTGCTAATGATTCTGTCATTTGGACCCGTCTTTTTATTTTTGTTACTTTAAGTATGCGACAAAGGCTATAGCTTTCTTTCTGCTCGTAAAAGCCTAGGTATCTTCACTACCTGAAATTAGTGGTAAACATGTTGTAGATGTCAATTATCTTTCTATAGAGATTAATAACTGTATTTTGAAGGTGACCGATGTGAACAATTGTCGCTTGATGTAAAGTGTTGCTCGAGTTCTCAATCACAACAGCAGTTATTTTAACTATTTGATTGCTCTATTTAGCTTTGTCTTTGCAACTTTTGATCTACTTCTTTGTAAAAACTTAAGTTTCCTTTTAATGGCTATATTATATTTTACTAATCAAAGTCGAAATAAAATGTACTTGCATTTTAGTAGTCTTCATTCACCTTCTGCTCGTCAAGTATAAGGAACAAATTGCCTGTTACGGTATCCATAACCTATAACAAATTGCCTGTTATGGGTAATTGCGTAACACGCAACTTGTGCCTAATTATTGAAGTGCAGAAGAAAGAAAAATATTATTTAAAGACAGATAGTTTTCATTTGGATTATTAGGAGCTAATAATTGAGCCGCATTCCACACTGAATTCATACACAACATTTCTGTCGCTGGTTCTAAGTCGTTAATAGTTTTAAATGGTGCCTTTAGATTAACTTTAATTCTTAAAATTTCTTCTGAATGCATCCCGTTGAGTCTGTGTACGTACAGTCGGCCTGAGATTATAAGTTTTTTAATTTGTAAATTTCTGAGATAATACTGATAAGTCGTGGAGGAAAGTTATGAGAAGCCTTAGTAATTCTACTTTGATTAATTTTACATTAATTCGTTTTATTATAACAGAAAGCTGTCAGATCTAGAATTCTGTTACTGTCAGACGGTTACAAGTCTGTAAGCCTGTAGCAAAATTTAGGTTATTGATTGGTAGCTCTTGCCTGTGGGCTCAACACCAGATATTTTGCATTAATGTAGTTGTTACTGTAAAAGTGCGAAGTAAGGTAAATCTTAAGATTTGCCGTTTTATGATGGTAAATATCTGAAGAACCTTTTAAAATGTTTGCATTTCGTACTTTTACCAACAGTTGGTGCTAAATGTCAAGATTTACCGCTGCGTTGTGTAAAAGCTCCAACCAGGACATTGAAAACAAGTTGGGACATCAAACTTTTAAGTGGTCTGACGGCTTGAAATTTGTGGAAGCGATGAAAAACAGGGCTTACTATGAGGGCATCAAATGTTCACCGAATGAAGAGATGTTTGGTGTTCCAATGAAAATGGGTATCGCAAGTTCAGTTATGCCACGTAGTTTAATGCACAAAGCAAACACTGAAGAAGATTTTGAAGAACTATTAATACTACTGAAACAAGTGATGTAACCGCTACAACAAGCAGGATCGATACAGTGAAGCGCTTTCAAAAGAGAGCCGCCGAAGGACTTCAAAAACAAGAAGAAATAATGACAGTTGTCTCTTGTAAAAAAGTTACTAAATCTTTAGTTGGACAGAATTTGAGAGTCGAAATACTAGATGTAGACCGGGCAAAGGTGCAGCCAACCATCAGAGCTATCGTACTTAATATTGAAAATGATAAATTTTAACAACTTGGTACCTTAATTAGCAAACTTAAATCTTTATACACAAGAAACCAATTCACACTGTGTGGAGAAATTTTTATTATCGTTGCAGATGCAGGAAGCGAAGAGGTTACTGTTCGAGAAGTGATTAATATATTATCTTTAGTTGGAGGACAAGGATTCAAAAAGTGTACTTCAAAGAATTGTTTATGCAAAGCCTGCTCTTTGTTGTGGAATTCTAAATGTCATAACAGTCAACCCTGGTATAACAAGTAAATTTTCATTTTTTATTACTTTATTTTACTTTTTTACTTTATTAATTTTCCACTTATTTGTATGAATTAATTATTGGACTAAAAAACAGTAAAAAGGACTCGTATTTGTTTTTGTCAGTAAGATTACATTCTCACATAATGGTTAAAATGGTTTTAAGTGTTCTTTTTTCACAAAATGGTTAAAATGTTTTTAAATGTTCTTTCTTTTAAGTAAACTTCGTTCATTTTATCAATTTTTATATTTTTGGCTGTAGGTATTTTTTTAGTAGTTTTACAACAATTCATTGTACATCGCAAAATAAAAATTATTTCAGAAACAATCAGTAGTGTAATGCGTTAAGTTTTGTCTCCTTTCTTCATGCGTTTTGATGGAAATGATTATTTTTTTAATTAACTATAAATTTCTTTAAAATTAAACATATCACGCTTTTACCACAACGCAGCGGTAAATCTTGACACTTACCACTAAGTGTTGGTAAAAGTCCGAAATGGAAAAAATTTGAAAGGATCTTCGGACATCACAAAACGGTAAATCTTAGTATATACTTGTAAATCTTAAGATTTACCTTACTTCGCACTTTTACAATAATATAGTCACCGCCCCCAAACCTCGTATTTCCAAGTGTTCGGGAAAAGTGCGTATTGTTATTATTGCGTTCGGAAATTTATTATTATTATGTTTATACTGTATTATTGTACTCTATAAGCCCTAGTATTATAGTACACTATTTAAATAAGATATAAAATGAGTATTAATCTCAGAATAATTGTTTTCTAAAACTATACAGTCTAATTCCTTTACAAATATTGAAGCTACATCTGAAAAAGTAAAGAATTTCTATCATTAATAAAACAATAAGGTGATACCCTTTGTTTCAACAAACAATGAAACTATTACATTCTGTAAAACAATGTCGATTGGGAACAAAAGGAAACTAAAACAAAGTGGAACTGTGTGATAAATGATGAGTTACTAAATGTGTGTGCGGCGCTCGCTCGCACGTGTTTAAATCATACGGACACCAGTACATTCTAATACTGATTCTTGTGGCTGTAATTTGACATAGTTTCTTTCTTATTAATCAGCTGTTCGTAAGTGTACATTTAATTACCACATATTGCACAAAGACGTATGTTTGAATTCATCTTGACACAGTTTAACTTAGATGAAATAGATCTTGACCGTTGTTTTATCCCAATTGATGTAAACTTGTTGAAAATATACCATACAATACTAAAAAAATGGATTTATTTATTTAAACTATTTTCATTTATCACAATATTTTATTTAAAACACAAAATAAAAATTAAGAAGGCTGAGGATGGGAACAATATGTTTCCCGAAACATGTCCCACATAAGGGAAAAAACTTCTTGAGGTAAAGTAATTATAAATTTTAAATATATTATATATGCATCAAAAAATAGACTGTAGCAAAAAGTGTTTGAAAATAAAATTTATATTTTATCACAAAGGCCCAAAATAATAGCCTATAAATATTAAATTTAATAAATTAAATGTAAATTGAATAAATAATAACGTAAATTTAATGGTAAGTATGTCTTCTGTAAATAGTTTGTCAAAAGATTATCGTCGTCATAGTCCAGTAACTGAGCTTCCGGGATTTCAATTTTTACATCAATAATTGGAATCCATAATGCAAAGTATGTCAAGTCAGTAAGCAGTAAACTAATGCTTTAGAAAGTTTAGATAAACTTTACTTCCATTTCGAGTATAAAAAATCGTGTTCGAGATAAGAGCTGATTTTGATTGTACTATACTCAAAACATGAAGAAAAGTAATTTTCCGTAAAGTGTCTCTGTGTGCCTGTACCTATATGTAGAATTTTTCTATGGCGAACAATAACTGCCGCGAATTCAAACAAAATCAAATAATGTTTTGCCTATGTGTCCGAGTTGTAGAGGACTCAAGGCATATTGATTTTGATGAAGATCGTTTAAGGGAGAGGGGTAGTTTACCTGCAACGTTTTGTGTTTTAACAAGAGTAAAGTATTTAATTTTGATAAGTAAAGTATCCTGAAAAGAAGTTCATAATAATCCACTGCAGAAAGGTAGATGAAATATATATAAATAAAATGGGTAGATGAAGGGGGAGGGGGTAATTTTTTCAAAACTAAATTTTTCATGTTTTCCTTTAACTACTTTATTTTGAAGGATAAGATACATTAGTAATTACATATAATGAAACTATTACTCAAAAAAGTGTAAATATAAAAAATGGGGTTGTTCGGTTAACGGAGAGGGGTAGTTTATCTGCATTGCTTTGGGTTTTAATAAGAGTAACTTAATTTTGATAAATAAGTGCCTCGAAAATGAAGTCATATTAGTTCACTGTAAACTGATAAATTACGTATCTATAAATGAAGAGGGTAGTTGAAGGGGAGGGGTGATTTTTTGAAAATTTCTTTACTGACATCAAGTAAAGTACGATATTTAATTTTGAAGGATAAGATACCTTAGCAATTACATATGATAACACTACTATTCTATGTAAGTGTAAATATCGTTAATGGTGGGGATCGGTTGAGGAGGAGGGATGATTATCTGAGAAGTTCAGATGCTATAAGAATAAAGTACCTAATTTTTATAGATAAAGTGTCTCAAAAAAACATTATATTAAACGACTACCCCGTAATTATAAAAATGTCTATAAATAGTGAACATTGTTTGAGGTTGAGGAATATCGAACCGAATTCAAGTAAACGATTTAAATATAAATCTTAGAACATGGAAGTCATGTACAGTTCTCCATACCGATACTTACTGAGTGATCGCGGTCTGTAGATTACTGATAGAGGTCTTATTTGTGCCTCTGAGGTACAAATAAGAGAAAGGGGAATAAAGAAGGAAAAGGAAACCAAAATAAAGAGAAGTGATGAAGAAGAATAGAAGGAAAAAGTAAATGGAGAAAGAGAAAAAAGATAAATATCTGTTGAAGAAATTCCGTTGTCTACTTAGTGTGATTTTAAAATTCAAAAGCCGTTATAAACTTCTACACTACTTAAATATTGATATATAAATAGAAACATGCGTTATGTCAGTTCAGAACTTCAGAATTATTACTTTGAAAATAAAAACGTTATAAAAGTTTGCAGTATTCATAAAATTAAACATGAAGAAAAGGCGACAGGAATGTGACCTACTTCTACATAATTCTGGTACTATCGAAAACGATGCAAACACAAGCATACATTCAGTGAGAATAATGCAAAATACATTACTCTCATTATAACTTTTATAAAATAGCTCGCCGTGTAACTTACCAATTGAAACGTATTTTATCCATTAAATTGTAGTGGTAATAGAAACAAGTGTTATAAACAATTAATGTTGAAGCAAGATAGAAATATTAATTCATTTTATGATATGGTTTTCTCGGTTTTAAGGCCACACCCCTGTCAACGACAAAGTTATTTCTATCATAACAAGGGATAATTTTATTCCCTCAAAATCCAATTTTAGGTTATTAAAGAAAGTAGGTTTTCAAGGCCGGTGCCGTCAGATACAAAAAAGCTTGCGAGCGGGGTTAAACCGTAGTCGCTAATTTTTCGGGTACTCATGTGGTTGCCAACATCAGTGTATTAATTTGTTGATCCTTGCTCATCGGTTCTTGAGGTCACGCTACTGATAATTAATATGTTACTTTTAAACGTGCAATTGATTGTATTAAATATAAACTCAACAAAACCATTAAAATCTATGCATGTTAAAGAATTTGCGAAGAAAATCACAAAAGCACGCTCATATTACTACTGGTCATGGTGGTCGCGACCGTATGGTAAAACATTTAAGAGCTAAATACAAAAATATTACCTACAAAGATATATTGATTTATTTAAATATTTGTGAGCCTTGCTTGCAGAAGCAAAAGAACCAGAAAAAGGGAATTGTAGTAAAGCCAATGCTATTTAAGGATTTGAATCATAGATGCCAAGTTGATTTAATTGATTTTCAATCGCAACCAGATTGTGATTATAAATTTATACTAGTATACCAAGATCACCTAACAAAATTTGTTGTACTTAGACCGCTCAAGTCCAAGACGGCTGATGAGGTTTGTGAAAATATAATAGACATTTTTACATTGCTTGGGGCACCTTCAGTATTACAGTCTGATAATGGCCGGGAGTTTGTAAACAAAATTATGAAAAAATTAGTTGATTCGTGGCCTAATTTCAAAATTGTCCATAGTAAACCTAGGCATAGTCAAAGTCAAGGTAGTGTCGAAAGAGCTAATCAAGACGTGGAACAGATGCTTACTACGTGGATGCAAGATCACAAAACATCCCACTGGAGCCATGGTTTGAAATTCATTCAACTCATGAAAAATAGTGCATTACACAGTGATATAAAAAGATCACCATACAAAGCGATGTTTGGTTGTCCACCTAGGCATGGATTAGCTTATTCGAACATACCTATTGAATCCTTATCTAATGTGGAATCTGAAGAGGACCTTGAAGCTGTAATTAGGCAAATTAATGTTGGTGGTGAACACGAAACAGAAGAAACTCAGATAGGAGAAGAAGAGAGCCCTGACGTGTTGGAACAAGATGAGAGCCCCGATGAGATAGAACAAGATGAGAGCTTGCTTTTAGAACAGGGAAGTAGTCTAGAAGATACTTCAAACAGCTTAACGGACCTCGACCGATCGACACACTAGAAATAAAAAGACAAAGAGATGAGGCATTCAACTGCTTAACAAACCAAGCAAAACGGATGAAACGTACATCAGACCAGTTCTACCACAGGTGGATAAAGGTTGTACTGTACGAATTCCAGTTCCTGATGTAGACCGTGGAAGAGGAGATTCCAGATCAGTTCTTGGTATTGTCTTGGACATAGTGGATGATACATTTTACCGACTTGGAACCAGAGATGGTGTGCTGAAGCAGCTATACGCTAGGTAAGTTTTTATTCTGGGTAAAAACTAGTTTTCATGCTAGGTAAGGCCTTTTAAAATAACGAGATTGTTACGGAAGTAAATAGACAGGGGATGGAAAGGGGTTAAAAATACAGCACATTCACACCACATGCACATCCACACCACTAGGATATCCACACCACATGCACACTCATACGTAACAGAGTTGAGGTCCCCAACGTTACATAAAAAATTGAATGAACCATGGTCAAGGACCATACCCTGAATTAAGGTTGCTCAGTAATTAATGCATCTGAGAAGTACCTCAAGTCAAAAGAGGCAATAATTAATGTTGAATATAAAAAAACCATACCAATTAATAGTTAATATAATAAATTGTGCTTGTTTTTATACTGTAGCATGTTAATGTTCACAGAATATTTATGTTATGTTTTGAGTATGGTAAGAGTGAACTAATGTTGTTTAATAGGAATACTTCATCAATGATAATGTTTGTATTTATGTTAAATTTGTCTTTAGACAATCAAGTATAGTTACCTGTGTTAGGCATTATACTAAGTTTTAAGTATTGTCTAAAATTGAATAATGCAGTTGTTTTAATTAATGTTTCTAAACTTGGCCAGGAGGGCAATCAGTGTTTAAGGTTTGACAAGTAGTTCTGATAATTATATTGTAAACTAATGAAGGGTTCCAGGAAATTAAAATTAATGTAATTAACCATTAACCAATAATTAATTGTACAGTAGGTCAGGTAAAAGAAAATTAAGTTAAAAAACCAAATAATATTATAACGGTTGTAAGAAAACCTATAGGCCTAAATTTCATATTTGTGAAAGGAAATTAATACCTTTTTAAGAAGTCCAGTCCAATGAAACTATAGTAAAACATATACTGTTTATGAAGGAAGGTTAGGTGAGAATTTTAGGTAATTTAGTATTATTCCAAGCATGGAGTATTTTATTGAAAGAGAGTAGTAATATTCTATAATTCTGGCTCTAGGATATCTGATTTCACCCAATGACAGAAAAAAGTGGTTGTTAAGGCAACTGAAATGTACATGAGTTGTTTATATTGAATCATTCGTTCTGATTGTTACAAGCTATTGAGTTGAGATGGGCAGATACATTTAAAAAAATGAATAATAAATTCTGAAGAAATATGAAACAAAATTAAAAAACCCTCTTTGAAACCTAATTCTATCATAATACTGATGAGTAATAAAACTAATTAGACTTCCAAATTATAACTGAATACATTTAAAAGAGTTGAAAACCCCTCACCTCATTCACCAGGATAATTCCGCTGGATTCGGTATTAAACCGATTTCTCCTATAACCAGAAGATTAATTAAGAGAAATAAAGGCCGAAACTAACGGAATTATTGAGAAGACATACGAAGATCTCGTTTTGCAGAGTTACCCTTCACTTGCAGAAGAAGCTGGAATACTATTTTCATTCCACCGGGACCGACAACTATCAAGATCATAGGAGAAGAACAGCAGTCAGAAGAATTCCTGAGAGCTTCCCAGTATACTCCACAATCAATTTTATTAAGGGCCAGAACACCTTTTACTGGATGAATGTGATTTAAGCTGAGCCTCGTCAACTGTTTACAGACGTCCACGGCCAGTCGGAGTTTCGTCGACTCGGTAAAAAACAACCTATTTTAAATTCAATATATTTAGAGTTAATAATTTTGTTTTGTAATACTTGAGTAACCTTAATTTTGCATTTTACCTGGCCTTACTAATGGTTCCAAGAATCTTACGAACCCTGGGATAAGAACTATTTATTGTTATATTTAATTTGTATAAGTCAATGGAATTTGATCAATTGACAATCGATATATTTTTGTGTGATCGATTTGATAATATTATTATTTTGGGGATAACGGTGACTGTGAATTAATAGATACAATTAATAAAGGATCTTTATTGTATGAGATAATGTTTGAAGTTATTGCAGAATAGATACTATATGTAGTGGGTGGAATAATTTACAATAAAAGGTTGATTTAAACCCGATGAACCGCTAACCTAGAAACACGATTATTACAAATAACAGCGCCAAGTGCTTACAGCTGGTGGAACGGGAGATCGCCGAACTAGCGTGTTTTCAGTGCAAAATTTGAATAGAATTTCCTAACATCGAGGGACTAGGGTTGACAAGAATATTCATTACATTCAGTCAATACACTATATATATCGTTAATATTACCCAACTACTGAATACTAAGTTAAACCTATATCGTAGTACGATTATAAGTTAAAAGAACATTATTATAATTATATTTGTCTAATAATATATTTTCAGGAGGTTTCATCGGTCACAACCGAATAGATACATTCATTAATGACATTGATTAAAAACAGGTAACAACATTTTAATTGTTACAAATTGCCACCTTCAACGTGTTGATTGACGTTGATACAAGGGAGTCTCATATAATTAACTACACCCATAAACCAAGTTCTTTACAAATTGACGCTCACAACAAGGTCATCATTATCTTCTTTTAACACCGTCTAACACGTTATATAACAAATTGGCGAACCCAACAGTGGGTCTTTTACACATCCTCATATAAGTAAATAAAACATCGTAACTCGTTTTATTTCAATTAACTCGTTTTACTGCCCTTAATTAATCAATATATAATCTACAGATAATTTCAATTTTGCAGATCACAATTTAGTGCTTGTACTACAAACATAATAAAAGAAAGTGAAGTACCACTAGACAAGACACTTTCTTTACGGGCAATTGCAACAACGCAATCAACTGGAAGTGGCCAAGGATTCTTTAAGTGCACTTGCCAAACCAAGTGTCAAACAGAAAAATGTGTCTGCAAGAAAAATAATGTACTTTGTAATTCTAAGTGTCATAATGCATTACCATGCTGTAATAAATAAAATTAAATTCTAAATGAAGATTTTAAATGTGTTAAAATGTTGTAGTACATAGTTGTACTCGTATAAGTCAACCTTAAATAACCTATGTTCTTGTTTATTCCGAGAGTAACTGCTAATTTATTCCTTTAGTATGTTTAGTGTTGGTACACGTTCCCTAAGGTGCAGTAGGGTAGGTTGACATTCCCTAGTAAAAGTCGACATTCACTAGTGGAAGTTGATTATGAATGATATTGTAATATGAGAATTCAACTTTCACTAAACCGTTCAGTGAATGTCGATCGTAACTAGTCACTGTCAACCTTAACTGAAACTTCAACATTCACTGTAACACACACGCATGCTTTGTTGTTTTGATCGTGGCACTCAGAGTAGTAAAACTTTCTAACCTGAGTATTTTCACATTGGGCAAATACGACCAGGATTGAATTTATTGCAGACACTAAACATCAAAACACATTACTATGCAGCCACATATCCTTAAACGAATGTATGGATGATGAAACGTCCCCCCAAATTTGGGGGGGGGGCGTTACTTAATTATTTAAAACTAGACTCTCGGTCTAGATGGAAGAAAAAAATGTGCTGGAGCCCAGAGTAACAGGACTTGCAATAAAACGCTGGTTTAACAAACAACAACAACCTTTTATTAGTGTTTCATAACATGCCTCGGTACAGTGTTCAAACAATAAAGTTCTTGTACCTTAATAGCAGCTCTTGATTTTCATTGTATCACAATATATATAGTTATTATATATTCAATTACGTTAATAAATTACTATGAGAGTTAATAAATAGTGTAACATCTGTATGACTACGTATAACCCAATTCAGAATACCCTTCATGAATACGCATGCATAAGGCATATCCTTTCTATTTAATAGCAGCTCTTAATTTTCATTGTATCACCAATATATATATTTATTTATATATTCAATTACATTAATAAATTACTATGAAAGTTAATAAACAGTGTAACATCTGTATGACTATAACCCAATTCAGAATACCATTCATGAATATGCATGCATAAGACATGTTCTAAACAAATTTTAATTATTAAAAATATGAACACACTATTTCAAGTGAACACTATTTCAAGAAGTCACAAGGCGGATTGAAAAAGGTTACTTTGTCTATCTGAGTAAATTCGTTGTTATTTTGAAGTACGTTATCAGTAGCCACCTCCAATAAAAATCCCATGGTGTTTACTACTGTAGCTTTACACCTTTCTTCTCTCCTCTCTCTCACTCTTTGTCTCTGTCTGTGTCTGTTCTTCTCTGTCTGTCTGTCTGTCTCCCCCTCTCTCTCTTTCCCCAAAACCACCATCTCTGACACTAATTACGGAAAGTTGAAATGAACTTTGTTGGAAAGGTTGAGGAAAGGATACATACGAGGTGAACTCAGAATCCACAACGTTGTGAAAGTAAAGATGGCGTAAGGCGAGACAAAAGGCATTTGTAAAGCGAATGCCAGTGGGACTTAATAGTTAAGCGCCTCCGCAAAGCCTGGGTCACCGAGAAATATTAAAAGACTCTTCGGGTAACCTTCCAAACTGAAAAATCCAAATTGCCTAAGCTCTAAATCTACTTAATACAGTACTCTTTATTGCTTTGTAAATTTGGTAAGCGCTGTAGAGCAGACTCTATTTTTCCACATTCCATTTGTCTTGGGTTAGACCACAGCGGATCACTGACTAAATAAAGCAAAAGAGAGCAGCAGATATCAAATTGCCGTCGTGAAAATGTGAAGAATATTTTCTTTTTGTACGACTTACAATGGTGTGGTGTCGGAAGAAAAACTTGACACTTCAGTTTTTGGTTAATTAAAAATAACGATTTTTTAAGAATATTTTGATAGACAAATCAATCGACTTGCATCGACTGAAAAATTAATTGACCGCAAATTTTAATTGACGGCTTCCTTAGAAAAGGAAGAGATGAACACAGCAGCAGAACTTCCGAGAATTATTTTGCAAACGCTCACGCAAAGTTGCTGAACTATAAACAAACAATTAATGGCGATAGTTAATTAAAGTCGAACAAGGACTCGGTGTCACTCTGATTAATCAACAACTACGCACTACACAGTGAGGTCTGCTAACTTATAGTAGTTAACGTACATACTCTGTACGCTAATGTTGATTTAAAAAATCAACGAAAGACAACTTGTCATTCAACTTGCCATGGAAGTTTTGAATGGGTCAACGGTGTCAAGGCCAGTTAAAATATCGATTTTCTTCGAAACTCGATACAGGGTATAAATAAATAAGTTAAAATCGATGCCTACAATTCCAATAATACAATAATGTAGTAGTAGAAGTAGTATTAATAGCAGTAGTAGTAGTAGTAGTAGTAGTAGTAGTAGTAGTAGTAGTAGTAGTATGCCTAGTAGGTAGTAGTAGTAGTAGTAGTAGTAGTAGTAGTAGTAGTATTAGCAGCATAGTAATATAGTAATAACATACTACTACTTTTTCACATCGTAATATATCGATACAATCGCATATTAAAAACATCGAAAATGTACTGCAGGAACGGATAAAGGTACAGTTCCGATGCCGCTAAATAGCATTTGTTTATTTAATTGTTACTATGGTAATCAATTTTAGTCTCCAAGGTGTTGTTGACATCTTTATACACGTACGCAAAATATACGATTACGATGACTTATGTACTTCTGTAATTTATCTACATTGTCACGAGTGGGTGCGATGGAGTCCACTTTACCTCCCCAGCAAGTGAAACAAGCGGGGACGGTGAAAAATCAACTTAATGAAAAAAAGTCGTGTAACAGTATTTTTTTTCAAGAGGACAGAAACTCGATACATAAATACTAATTATCATTTGTAATAAACTTTAAAAAAATCGTTGTTTTCATTCTTTACTATTGTTATCATTACCAGTTATGGGCCTACTATTTTGCAACAGCAACAAACTTAAAGAACCAATGAATTTTAACGTATTCGTCAGAATATGCAAGTGTTCGTATGCATACAGTATATGCAAATGATATTGGTTGTTGTTTATGTCGCTCACAAGGGAAATTAACGTTTTATGTTTTAAATAAAAGATAAGGCCGTATAAACGACAGAATGAGTGTGCAAGTCATTGCAAGTCAATACTTTTGCCACGAATATCTTTTTTTATAAGACGAATTATTGTGATTAGTGATGTTAGTACACGTGAGTAATTAGTCACGAGAAATAAAAGGTTAGCTATTAACAGATCTGTTAACAGTGCGGATATGTGTTTAGTGTAGTGAGTTACTACAAACAGCGAGTCAATATGCTCTTATGGGGAGTCAAACAATTTTGAAACAATTTTGCTTTTACTGTACTTCTACTTTTTGAAAAAAGAACTTCATATACGACACTATGGTGCCCGGGTTACTACAGCACACCTCGCGTTCTTAGGGCAGTAAATTGCTTATCCGTGTAACGGAAGAGCTGAAACGAAAAAGTCTTAGCCCATAAGGAGAGAAAAGCGAAAGACCTTCCCATCTCGCACTAGCGACCAAGCTACAGGGTCTCCGTATACTCTCTTACACCCTCTCTTACTCGCATCATTCTCTCTCACACGGCATGTCTGCCAGGACCTAGACTCCGAGCACACACTTTGTCGTTCCTATACTTTTGCGCGCGTTTTTACCCATCCGAGTACACTGTACACTTTTGAATCCGCACTGGATTTAACGTGTGCATACTACGATTGTGCGCACTGGCTTTTGCTGTGTGTGAGTGTTATGCGTCTAGTAGGGCCTGTAAACTACTTTGGTAATTATCATCACAATTTATACTACTGCACATTTGTTGTGGCTGCTAGGCTGCAACTGTTATAGTACGGGACTTAGCATAATAAGCTTCGAGGTTACGTAATAGTAACAGCTCTTCCCGCCCCTCACCCAACAGCATTGTCTCACGTTACACTTGGTTATGCGTTGGCAAAGGCGGGGAGGGTGGGGAGTGAAGCGATATGGCAATACCGCAGTCGCCTCGAAGCTTATTTTGATACGTCTCACATAATAGTTGTTGTGGCTTCGGAGGTGAATTTAAATCATTGATATGAACCGTTCTTCTCTGAATACAATTTATTGATGATTCGGAAATTCAAACTTCTACAATTTCCTTTATAATAATAATTCTTGAAATTAACTTAATTCAAATAATTCAATTACTTTTACTCAACTCTAAGTATCTTCAGTTACTAGTACTTAGTTTAAACAAAATAATGTAACTACTTTAGTTACTCTTTAAAAATAACAAAAACAAAAGTGTGACTGAATATCACTGGCTAGAGAGGGCTCTCTTAGAACACCATCTAACTCAGATCAAAGTCAAAGTGAGGACAGACGTAAGCTCTCTAAGAACTCTTACAATCAAATCTGTTTTTTTCCAGCATTTACTTGGTTTTTTACACAAAATTCATGTGTGTAACCCTTATTACAGTGGCGGGACTATTCCTTTCTGTTATTTCTAAAACCTTAACTATGATTGGCTAAACTAGTTCAAGTAAGGATAGTTACTTAGAATTTTTATGAGACTTCCCATTATTCGTCAAAGACTGCATCATTTGACCCTACGTCACGATTTTGTGGGGTTTCACTCTTTTATATTAAAGTTCTCACGAAATACAACACCTGCTTTTATCAATGTTCACACGGAGTAAACCTGCCTTTACCCTGTGACCCATTACTTGACTTACCCCAAAAGGATATCAACTTTATGGCGACATTTATGTGTTCTGTCTGGACCTTGTCACCATTAATTCTTATTTGATGTGTCTCGATGGTTTCATATGTTTTTCATAAATCTGTCTTTCGATCCATCCACTGCTGCTTGTCCAGCTGCGTAAGGGCTTAAGGAACCTTTGGTAGCATATAAACTACAGTTTACGATTATTACTTCCTTGACAGTCACGGTTATTGAGAAAGAGGGTGAAATCTTTATCAAACCCTGGGAACATTTCTAAAAACTATTTTTATGTTCAAAAACATTTGCTTTTCTGGGTTACAGTCTGACACCTGTGTCTATTGCCAAATGAGTAAAATTTCTACACTCTCACTTCAAAGTAACTATTATGATATAATTGGATTAATTACAATTGACAATTACAACACATTTTGTAATTGTTACTATGTTTAGATAAATCATTCATCCAATAAGATTGTATTACCTTTTCGTAAAAATTAAATTATTATACTGCGCGTGTCACATTCTACTTTTCAACTATACGTTGCGTAAATAATATTGTTACATTGAAAACAATTATTTATTATATATTGTTTGTATTTATATGTATACTGACAATAATACGACGTGTGATATGATTAAATTTATGTTCACTGTAAATATATATACATTTTAATACAATTCATATAAACACTGCTATGCCCTCGTCTCATTTAATCTTAATTCTTTATAGCAAAATCTCTCTTACTCCAAATACATACAAGCAACCTTTACACGTTGAGTCAGTTTATTTGCCACTCGACACTGAAGTTCTCACTTCTGGAGTGTGTCTATATTAAAAATAGGCAATAGTTTTAAAAATACAAAAACGTTTAAAGGC